>OZ008369.1:28001100-28059142 GCA_963931995.1 Phaonia tiefii
ATGTTATATTGAAAAGCAAACACAATGTGTTTGGGCACAAGTATACCATATTTGCAGCAAGCTACAAACACGTTATATTTGTATCCAAACAATAAAAGAAGGCAACTTTTTCAACGTGTAGAGTATTCTACTTGGGCATATCTTTTACATAAAATGTATATTTAATTCAGCAATAGACAGAAATCGATTAACACTCTCCTGTGAGTTCCAGATGTAATCCACACTTGTTTTGCAACCACCAACTACATTTAACTGGCTCGAGCATCCTCGTATGATATTTACAGTGAACATTTATTTTAAAAATCTTCCTCTCTGGTCTATGATATATCTTTCAAATTGGATCAAATTAAAACAGTCACTCTTCCGCTTGAGAAAGCATACGCTCGTCAATGTGTTTATAGCTTCATGTACACACTCTTCCACGCGCATTATTATGTTGTTGTCACCATTTATGTCTTGTTCCCACCATTTTTCGACTCAATCATCGTTATCATCCTTATTAACTTGTCTAGTTTCAGGAAAGTTCCCATGATATTGTAACAATTTATGTGGTTTAGTTATTGTTTAATAGCTGAGCGTTACCAATCCTGTCAGACTGTAACGAATTCCATAACAAGAATTGCTGGGACGTCTACAGTAAAAATTTGGGGTGGCGTACGGACGTGATGAGGCTTTACAAATTTCAATAATTTAGCGTATCCTGTGCAGAAATTTACATCCCAAAAGTACTGCGAAGCTGAATGCTCAATGGGAACTAAACAAAAGACAAAGCACACGACATATTGAATATGTAGTAAATTTTGGAAATGAAATACTGACCGGGTTTATGAAAATTATGAGAGTTGAAAGCTGTATGAATAATACTGGAGAACATAAAGAGAGAAACAGGATGCTATTGATTCTTTGGTAACATTGATGTAAAATATGCTTCTGGATATCAGTACTGACCATGCTACGCATTGGGTCGGTAGCCGGGGACCAAAGTTCAACATGTCAGCTACCGGCTCGCGTGTCGGCTTCCAAATTTCAAATATGACGCCAGTCCAACTTTGAATACTGTTTCGTGGTCCCGATTTCAAATTGGATTCAGTTCAAATTAAATAGATTGAAAATTTACAAACATAAAAAGTAATCGGAAAAATTAAAATCATATCTGTAAAAATTTTACGACGATTTATTTGCACGATTTTAACTCTCTTAGAGGTTTTTGAAAATTGGCGGATATGAAAAAATTAAAAAAGACAAACATCTCAGAAACGGCCATAGAGAAATGACGTCGTGAGTAGAGACAAAAGAAAACAAACAATTCCAAAATACGTTTAAATTTCACAGTTTTCATCAAAACGACATGAACAATTTAAGTCAACATTTCTTGTAACTGGTTTAAGTAAATTTATGTCAAATATCTCTTTAACACTTCGACGTCACCACGAAGAGTGTGAAATGAAACGTTAGATATGAAAGGTGCCAGTTCTATATGACATTACTTTATGTAAACGGCGTGTTCTACTGCGAAAAAAAAAGCCATTTCGAAGGGTTCCTTAGAGTTCCTCAGATGTTTAAATGACATTGTGCCAAGATGTTTTGAAAAAATCGGTAAAATAAAAAATAACAATTCGCCAAAATAAGAAATAGCTAAAATACAATGAAGGCCATAATTCGGATATGGGCCATCCAGTCAGCAAAACAACACAATTTTAGTTTTATGTTAGAGACAGCTATCTTCAACGTAAACCCAGTTTTTCCGCTAAAATAAATATTTTGTTAAAATACAAAGATGTTTATAACTTGGAAACGTATCATATGTTTCCATAATAAATATCTAATAATAATTAAAAATAGTGTTAATTTTTCTGGCAGATGTCCTGTTTCAGAGTTTGAACCCTTTTCATTTCAGTGATTTTTTGAAAAAAAAAATGTTGGTTTGATATTGTAGACATATATTGGTAGATACTCTCGAGCCTGGAGCCTAGGTTGAAGCTGGCGACTCTCGGCTTGCGAGCTTATACGAATCTGATTACTAACACCCTGGAAGAACGGAATTTAAGGTTATCACCGTGGAAATCCACAGTGAGTATCCATCTCCACTTTGCGAAAAAGGTATGGAGAGTACTTGACATCTCTGTCATGAGGTTGTATGCGACAATCTCCTTAACTTTTCCAAGCTTTTTATATATGTGAAGAAACATCGTCAACAGTGACATGTACTGAGGCGGATTGCAGACAGTCCAGAACAGCGCACTCCAAAGCTTTTTATATATGTAAAGAAACATCGTCAACAGCGACATCTACTGAGGCGGATTGCAGACAGTTCAGAAGAGCACACTCCAAAATGGGACTGGATGGATCGAAATTACGAGTGTGAATCACTTTGTGCAGATATCATGATGCTATTATAATGTCTTGTTGAATAAATAGGTCCTGGTCTGCCTTATCTCCCTAACTATCACATTGTTACGAATTTCCTTAATCGTCCTTTTAGCGCTGTTTATTTCCAATAATAGAACAAGGTTGGTTTTTAAATTACGATAAATACAAGCTAATTATCCGAGTTATGCTACTTGCCACCAAGTTCTCTAGTATTTTCTAGATTGTTGTACCCGATTCCAGAACGTGCAGTATAGCAGTTTTGAAATAACGCATTTGCAGCGGACTCTTCAACTAGTTTGTCATAAGGGTATACCTTCAGGCGCAGCATTAATCATACTGTTATTGACATTATATTAATTTGGTTATTAAGAGTAAGTAAAAGCTTTTACTTAATATTAACAATATCGTATACTGAATTAGGATTAATCTCCTCGTCACATCCGACAGGACATCAGACGCTATTGTGTAAACATTCAGGACGTCATTCCATCTAACGATGATTGATTGCCATCTGACTTCAACCGATACGGCAGTTTCAGAGGTCATTAATGGCTGTGAACTCAAAAAGATCTAAACTAATTCGGAATTTGAGGGGCTTCTACCCAAGTACACCGGATCAGCTCTTGGTCTGTAAATCCATTGTTAACCTATTTTGACATATAATTGTTCAGGTAGGCGTTAGTGCAATTGTATCCATGGGTGGTTTATAGAACACTTTAAGAGCAACAATAGTGTAGTAGGCGTTAATTCTCTAACCAAGCCGATTGAGCCATTAAAGTGGGGCAAAAAGTGGTCTTACTACAAAGGGATGAAACGGGTCGAAAAAAAAGCACACGTGGAGGAAACACCAGGTACGTTTTGAGTCCACACCTTAACTTTCGAATTTCAACGTGCTCACATGAACCGAACATATGTTTTGGAAATATGTGTGCTTTTTAGTTAAAATTGAATAAAATAAAACATATTGTTGAAGTTGGGATCCAACTGACTATCTCATGTACAAGAGCAATGCACATTATCATTGCACCCCCGACGAACACAGTGAGGACAGCTACCGTTCAATAATCATTTCCTGAATAGAAGACTAATGGCCAGCTTGTTTGCAGAGCTCTCTAACTCGCAGGGTAAGACATATTGAAATTAGCTACATCAAATTCGAGTTCGACACCAATATTAGTCTTTTCCATGGCTATTAAGGTCCAATTAGTCTTGACGGTTGACGGTAGACGGTTGACGGTAAGCGATCAGCTGTTTGAGTTGGGGTTGCATTTTGCATGTGTTAGAAAGAGACAACTAAAATTTACGGTTAACGACGGTAGACTTCTGCAGGTTGCAGAATCAACCGTCAACCGTCAGCCGTCAAGACCGATCAGCTGTTATTGTTATTGCTTTTACTTCGACATTTTGTGTGCGGCAATACACAATTACACAGCAACCAAAATTTTCTTTTTATTTTTAATTTTTTTATTTGACATAATCATTGTTTAACACAAAACTCATGCATGCAAATTATATTTTCTACAAATGCTCTTCGATCAGTTGGTTTTGTTTTGTTTTGTCTTTCTACCGTCTAACCGTCATAACTAACCGCGCAATATTGAGTAGAAACAAATTGGACCTTTACTCTTCTGCTTGTGGTGAGTGGCAGTTTTGTATGAATCGAGGGTTCGAGTTCAACGCGGCGCCACATGTATGGACTGAGAATTTCCTTCACGGATGAATTTTAAACATTGGACTAAAAAGTTCCAACCAAAATTGTATATTCTGAAACGAACGATGAATTTAAGAAAGAGATGCCCTTGTATAAGAATTAAACTAATGCTAGGAAACGAAGCTCTATCTTTGAACTAACAAATTGCCGATAATCATTATCGGGGTTCTTGTAGCTCTTACGTCCTCGATATCAAGTTGCATATCCCTTGCAAAAGTGATAATTTTTATTTAAAATTTTGTTGCGTTGTTAGTCAAAGAACAAGCAATATCAGCTGTTAGTGCTTCCGTAAGAAAATTTGAGTTGGAATTATTGACAACTCAGCAGTCATTTATTAATGTAGTTCCTTTTTTGGTATTAACATTGTAAGGACACGAGAGTGGTGACTATTTCCAAGCCTCGAATATCATCAAATACAGCTCCCAATGATTTTAGGCATAAAGGCTTGTAATTTTTCCTGATGAAGACCTTGGAACCGGTGATGGAAGTACATTTACGGTTGAGTATTGATGGAAGATGCGTACTGCAATGGCAAGTCCACGGAATCATCTCTGCATGAACTAATGGGATTCATAAAAAAGACAACGGCAGATTAAGCACTAAGGTTTATGTTCTATAATGTTAAGCCCAGTGCGATGGAATTGACGCTTTCTACCCTTGGCGCAGATGTAGATCTTAAGGATATAAATGCTTAAAAGAACACGAGTCATGGCCTAATTAGGCACTTCAACATCGACGTCTACCACGTATGTATGTCAACAGTGGCATTCCTCAATTAGAGGTCTTGTCTCCATTTTTGTGTAACCTCACGCTGAATGGAATGCTGGTCATTATTGAAAATTGAAATGAAAAGTTATTTCTAATGCACCATGTATCTCCTCAGTACCATTGTAGATATCCTCCGGAGTAACCTAATTACTTTGACAGATGGGTGAGCGAGAATGGCCGGGGCAGTAGGTTTCGATGCCACTGATCATCGACTATGAAGTTGGAAAATCATGCAAAAGAAAGTCGATGAAGGAATGAGAGATAAGCAACCTATGTTTAAAGTATGTTTGATTGATGCTGATGTTTTTAAATTATATTCGATTGGTACTAATGGCGTTTTAATTATGTGTGTATTGAAATATTGAGTTTTAAATTATGTTTGATACTAGTTTTGTCATCTGCAACTCAAACTCGATGAAATTCCAACTTGCGACGTGATATCTGGTCAAAGTTTTAACAGCTGTTGCAAACTCTTAGTATTTTTCTCTATGGGCCGGGGTATAATCCTTGGCAAGACCGACCTCCTCCTTTTAACACGGTGGAAAAAGCTGCTCATCATGGAACTTAACAAATTTCAAATTAAAGCAAGCTTAGTTTCAGACCGAACATATGTAGTTTAAAATGCATTCACTAAATCTATACATTTATCTTGAGCATTTCTACGCTCACAGAACTTATTGCTTGAAAAGAGCAAAAACCATGTACTAATGTAGACAGTCAAAATTTCTCTTCACTCAAATGCCAACATACGAATCGAGTGAAGCGTTGCCACTCTTTGCCCTCTCTCTTACACTCTTCATTGAATATTTCAATACACAAGCAGCTTTTTGATAGTGTTATTATATATAACTATACAAATTCCAACCATGTTGAAGTAAAATTACATTAACTATGCAAAATGTATGAAATAATGAAGATATGATGCGAGAGAGAAATGCGTTTGCGTGAATTGTTACCACTTTTGGTTCTCTTTTACGAGGGTTGCCAAATAGCACACATCTTCTGGTCGTCTACTTTTTGATCGTTTTTGGAAAGAGGTGGTAGCAACCGTAAATTCGGCTATTACCTCTGAATTGCAGTTGCCGCAACCGAATTGAGGTTGTCACGACTTTAGTCCCCACAGCTGAACTTCGTTTGAAGCAACCTCAAATAGGTTGTGACAACCGCTAGTTCGGATATGATGACATCTAATGTGGTTGCGACAATTCCAAAATTCAGTTACGGCTAATTTGGTTACATTATCTGCGGGTTGACACTTTCAAAAGATCACTGTGATTTTTTGTGATTACGGAATTGACCGGTTGACAGAAGACAGTGTTGTGGATTAATGTCTTCTCTGACAATCAGGCGACTATCAAGACTGTGGAATCAATATTCCTGAACTCAGCATCTGCACAGCCCCGCGCAGGACTCTTAACGAGATGGTTTAGCCGTACGATATTCTAGGAACACTTCGGGAAACTGCAGAGCGGATGAACTGTAATGAAAAATGTAGATGCCACGGGTGGGATCCGAACTCACATTCGCTGGGGGCGATCGTTCCGATGTTTGTTAAGCGTCATCTTCAGCAGCATCTAGCTCGTTAACCCTAGAAACTAGAAAGGTAATCATATTTTACATACATTAAAGGTAATCTTCGTCGAATCGACGAAGTGCTATTTTACTTTGAAATTTTTAATAAACAACGTAGCGTACAAGTCCGGCACACTACCTTATATCATTAATATACTTTAGCAGAAAAGAAAATGTTTAAACCTTTTTGATTTGTTTTTGAGCAATTCGCTCTTCGGTCCATTTTTGTGAAAAATTTAAAAAGGACAACCGTGTTCGTCGAATCGACGAAGATTGCTCGTCTAGGGTTAAGCCACCGCAGTATATGTTCATACGTATCACTAGCCGATCTTTCATGTCTGAACGTTCCTATGTGATAAGGCAGGAAAGGTGGACGACCAGCACAGATTGTGCGGGCACAAGACAAATCTGGCCGACATTCGATAGGAGGAGAACTATGAACCATCTGTTTCCAACTAGGCCAATGTATCAATGATTGGTTCAGTTTTGGCGGGACATTGTGATTGAAAGGCATGCGGTGACACGGCAGGTGTTGGCAAATTAATTCGAAGAAGTTGCTACGATTAGGAAGAGTCTACTGAGCTCTTTCTCTGTACGTACCCTGTACTAACCAGTAGGAGGATGTCTGCTTTGGGATCCTTCTTATTTCGAGACCTAGAAGCATTACCTTATTTGAGCGTGCATAGAGTTTTGATTGTCTTGTAGCAAACCAAATGGTTCTTCGGTGGGATCAAGTGCTTAATATCGATGGCCCTTGCAAAGTCGAAGTGAGTCGATTATCCACTGCCACCAATACGGAAAACATTTGTTTGT
Organism: Phaonia tiefii; assembly: GCA_963931995.1. Taxonomy (NCBI): domain Eukaryota; kingdom Metazoa; phylum Arthropoda; class Insecta; order Diptera; family Muscidae; genus Phaonia; species Phaonia tiefii. The sequence goes on from OZ008369.1 coordinate 28,008,335, forward strand.
GTATCTGAATTCATCTTTTCTGTTCGGAATCTCCGGCCATATTGGAAAAAAATCTAAAAGAGCCAAGCTTTGGATGACCATTATTTGCTCTCATTTTTTCAACCCTCCTTAAGGGGTTTGGTCTACTGGAAGTCTGGTTTAAATTCCCGTTGCTCTTACTAAGGACATCATTTTTATATTTTTGTTTTATATATTTATATTTTAAGTTGAGAACCGAAACCTTGTCAAGGTGATTAGTTCAAGTCTTCAGTCGTATCTGTTCTCAACTAAACATTACTAGGTGTTTCATTTAAACGCTGGCATACTTCGCTTATAGAACTAATTGTCTGAAAAAGGTTGTAGCAACGGTAAACTAAAGTCCAGGGCAAATATTAAAGATCACCTCGAGACAACTTACAAAAATAACAACTTTTCCTTTCCGAGCCTGTGAAAAATAGCCAAAATCTTTTTTGTCGTAGTTTTTTCGTTTGAAGCTCGATCATAACATACAATAGATCGTTGTATAGGTATCGACCAGTGCTATATTTATCCCATAGATGTTGCTGACGTACGACATCATCTTGCAATGAAGGCCTCATTTAATGCAGTTTCTACCCCCACAATTTAGGAATGTTTTTTCCTAGGATTAGAGTCCTTTGGAAGCCAAGAACATTTTGCTTGGAAGTTTACAATTTTATTCAAAATCAAAAATATTACGTTGGACAAGATGTATCTACAACATTAATACACAAAGTTTATCATTTTGTTTTCATTATTACCGCAAATTATTGCATACTTTTCAGCTCTATCTAAAATTTTTTTAAATAAAACTTATTGCATACCTTTTAGCGCAAATTATTGCACACGTTTTAGCTCTATCGAAATTTTTAAAAAAATGTTCCTGGAATAATTCATTTTTAATCCAGTTACCACTAAAATCTTGGTTTGGTTTTATTACAAATAAAATACGAACAAAGTAGAGATAATTATAGCAATGATTTTTAATATTTGGTATCGACTTTGAGAATTTTTTTTATGGAGGCCTACCCGGTCTACAGGACATAATACACTGCGTCTCCAATCGTCAGGCATAGATTCTACCAATCATATTTATATACCGCATATAATTTGATGCATGTGGGCTGGCAGTCTTTCGTCACCGGCCTTAAAAAGCTCAGCGGGTAGCCCATCCACACCAGCGGGTTTATTATTCTGAAGCCGGTAGATTTCCGTTCTAATCCGTCTTGGCTGGAAGGGGGTTTGTGTGACTTGATTCATTACCTCCTGATCTTCAGTGGAAGAATCTGAGTGTAGTAGGTGCTGTAAAGTGGTATCTCCGCATTTTAAGTCCATACTGGTTATCTGTCACCAGATGCCCATTCGTGTCCTTGCAGGAGGGCAGCCCAATATTCGTTATTCTTACCATCTGCAAAAAATTTTGGGATTCATTATCCAGGATATGTTTCAATATGTCTCTCTCTGCTCCCATATTGTCATATGTCCTGCCTAAATAGCTGGGTTTCTCAGTCTCTTGTACCGCTCATTCGCACCACGCGTAGTAACTGATTGTTTCGTTGCCATACGTGAAGCGTCTTGTTCATCAGTTGCAATGCAACATTCTTCGCCGTACCATGGCTTATCCTTCTGTAGTTTTTGATAGCCACGTTCAGTCCTTGCAGTGGCTTCCAAAGAATGGGAAATGTGCTTCTACTGCGCTTCTGGGTCCTCGGAACACTCACAGAAAAATTCGGTTGAGACAGCCGAATTAGCCGTAACCGAATTATGAGGATGTCTCAACCGAATTAGAGGTTGACACAACCTCATTAGAGGTTGACACAACCTCATTAGAGGTTGACACAACCTCATTGGAGGTTGACACAACCTTAGTGGAGGTTGACACAACCTTAGTGGAGGTTGACACAACCTCATTCGAGGTTGACACAACCTCATTGAAGGTTGACTTAACCTCATTAGAGGTTGACACGACCTTTTTGGAGGTTGACACAACCTCATTAGGATGTCACAGCCGAATTAGAGGTTGTTACAACCGAATTAAGGGTGGTTACAACCGAATAGTGTCATAAATGAATTACGTATTAAAGGGTTTTTATTATTAAGTGATGATTCATTTTCCTGTACTTTTATAAACGAATTAAATAGCGAGAAAATAAAGTCGTATATTTGGTGTCAACTAAAGAGTAATAAATTTATTTTACGTGCCTCTTCCGACCTTTATTGAAGTCTCTGCCATCATGTGATCTACGTCCTAAGCCGTTTTGTATACAGACGATTACAGCATATTTGAAAAACCTTCAAAACTGTTGATATCTGCTTAAATAATTTCTGCAAAATAAGATGTTTTAATACAAAACATATTTTACTTACCCTTCTTAATAACCACAGAGAAAATCTTGACATTCTTTAATGTCAATGTAATAATATTTGATTATAGAATCTTAAACGTCAGATTTTAACTGCATAGCACTATGTTGTGATAACCGAATTGAAAATGAATTCGGTTATACCTACAGAATTCATAAGAAATTCGGTTACAGCAACCGAATTGACGCCAAATTCGGTTGTTGCAACCGAATTAAGTCTAGATTCGGTTTTTCTGACCGAATTGGTGTCAAATTCGGTTACTACAACCGAATTGAAGCCAAATTCGGTTACTCCAACCGAATTTGGTACCAATTTCTATTGTTGCATCCGAATTAATTTCAAATTCGGTTGTTCCAACCGAAATTTTAGTAAATTTAATTGACTGAACGAATATAATTGAAGATTCAGTTGTCACAACCGAATCTATTATGAAACGAGGTTGCTACAACCGAATTTCTGTTGTGGGGACTAAATTCGGTCGTAACAACCTCAATTCGGTTGTGGCAACCTCAATTCGGTGGTAACAGCCGAATTTACGGTTGCTACAACGTCTTTTCAAACAATCAGTTCTCTGAGTGAAGGTGGAGTATTCTACTCTAGTACACACAGAGAAGAGATTCGTTGTCACAACTATATTTACAGCCAAATAAAATTAGGCAGTTCCTTGGACAATCACATTATTCACTTGTGATTAGCAATAATTGTGTTCAGAATCGCCAAATGTTGTGCATATCAATTGATTTGTATTTCAGTTTCCGTAAAGTGGTTCAATTCGTATTAATAATTTTGTTAGCATGTATTCAATATCGCATCTCTCTTTTTTAAATAAATCGCTAAAACTAAAATTTTTCGAATAAAAACTTGCCAAAACGTCTTTATGTCTATATTTCGGACACGGAGGGTTCAATCGAAAAACAATCAATTTTTCCGGCTTTCAAAGGGTTGTTACAAAGTGTGTCAATTCGTATGGACTTTTTTTGTTAAATATTTTACCTCCACTGGAGGCTTTAGCAAATAAAAAATCGCGCAAATGTGTTAGCGTTGTTTTTAAATAAATGATGCCGTATGAAAGACATCTATTGGTTAAAGCTTCCTATGGGGGTAACAAAGTTATTATTTCTGCAATTGGACGCACCCTTTCCGAGTTATAGTAAATTTTTATTTTGGTGGTTTTTTGAAAAAAATTTGTTCCACACCATTTGATAACTTTATGAAAAACTTTTAGAAACCTTTAAAAGTAGTTATTTTTTTGGATGATATTGGGATAAGGGCGTTTTACCGATTTTTGATTAGAGAAATTTTATTATTAGCGATTTAAAAAAAAAAAAGTGATGCCGTATTCAAGACATCCATAGATGACAGCCTCTTATGGAGGTAAAAAATATTATTTTTGCGATTGGACGAACCGTTTTCAAGTAATAGCAATTTTTTAATTTTTACCGATTTTCTTATTATGGCAATTTTTTTAAAACAAAAATTCGTCCATACGAATTGGACCAGTATATCAAACACCGTTAGAAACAACCAACAAATTTGTTAATTTTTCGATTGGACGGCCCCTTTTCGAGATATGGACATTTTGTCTCAATTTTTCACATTTTCGATCAATAATGGGGATGGGATACCCTGGGTAACCGATTAGCCATCGTTGTGGGTAATGGATAAAGGCCACTTCCCATCGTCGTGTTAGTGAGCTATGCGCTTTCTAAGTTTTTACTCACTGATTGGGACCTACAGTTTTTACAACCATTCCGAACGATATTTTGAGAAGCATTTTCATCGCTAAATACTCGATAGTGTCGCCGTCTCTATGCGAGGTGACCGCCGCCGAAAGAAATTTTACCCGCTATCACTAATGAACTGCGATTTATTTGATTTTTTGTATTGGAGATGATAATAAAAAACTAAAATACACGTATTTTTTAATTTTTATTTATTTTTATTATTTAAAGAGTAAATTACACAAATAGGGAATGTTGCTTTTAGGCAACACTGAGGTAAGTGGTCAAGACCTACACTACTGTTGAACATGCTACCAAATATGGATGTTTCTGAAGCAGTTCTTGGTTTTTGTGTAGCATAAGGCTACCCCACATTTTTCGCATGCATTATCCGTAAATCCGACACACTTCGGAAACTTGCATCGGCATTTGTTATCAGACATTTGCGGCCAGTGCCCAATCTGGTCTTGACGAACTGCTTTTGGAGGTACATGCTGAGCAGGCCCTTTGTGCTTTTTGGCATCAATTTCGCTCTGCAACGAACGCCGACTAGATAAATTAGGTTTTGTACCCATTTTGCAAAGGGTCACAATAACCTCCAGATGAAAATCTGCTGATGATAAGCGTTTTGACTGAAGGTAACCCAATCTGGTCTTGACGAACTGCTTTTGGAGGTACATGCTGAGCAGGCCCTTTGTGCTTTTTGGCATCAATTTCGCTCTGCAACGAACGCCGACTACATAAATTAGGTTTTGTACCCATTTTGCAAAGGGTCACAATAACCTCCAGATGAAAATCTGCTGATGATAAGCGTTTTGACTGAAGGTTTTTCTATTCAGCAACCCTTTTGTAAAATATCCATGCATTGGCCATTGTGACATCCAAATCATGCTGAAACAGTCCCATCGGCCACCTTTTGCTTCGCAAACGTATTGTATATATACCCATGATGCTGTCAAGGAGATCAACGCCACCCATATGGCGATTGTACTCGCCGACCACATTGGGTCGCTTTATGTGCACATATTTTGAATTCTGTTTATCCCATCTTGGAACATCAGTTGCAGGTTTTTGCCCAGCAAATGTGGAAGCCAGATTGACAACTCTGTTGTCTTTCCATGCAGCAGTTGAGACATTGATCCCGTTGACGTCAGCTACGTATTCTTCCGAATAGCCTCGCTCTTTTTTCATAATTATGTTTTCTGATGATTCTATTTCTTCTTATAGTACCGAGACTGAGAATGCCTTCTTTGGCCAGATATTCCATTAGACGAAGAGAAGTAAAGTAGTTGTCGAAATAGAGTCTGAAGTTCTGGTTCCTTGGGATCATATGCGCTAACCGCATGACGACGTTCGATGAGGCGCCTAAATCTGGCTCTCCCTGTAAGACGAAATTTTCTGTGCCTGTTTCGATTGCTGTTTTATAGGCAAAGTCAGAAACGCCACTCAACACAAAGATTTTATAGCCCCACTTATGTGGTTTGTTAGTGTTGTATCTCTTCAACGTATTCCGTGCTTTAGTGGAGCACATTTGCTCGTCCACACAAATGTGTTCTTCCATTGGAACTTTACGAAATGCCTCATTCAAGGAGTGCACCACTGGACGTATTTTGTGTAGCCGATCACAATCAGGATTGATGTTTGACGAATTTTTTCAAATTTGTTTAACGTAATGGTTTCTTGTATTAGAGGTGTTCCAAGTAATGGGCTCAAGTGGTTTGTAACTCTAGGTAATTGGATGAGAGACATTAGATATGTCACACCTATAAATTGCCTGACATCATCCTTATTTATCCGAAAAGCGCTATTAGGACCTTTCTGCACTTGGAAAAGGTTAGTCTCCTGAGAAAGTTTATTGATTAATTCATTTGGAAATAGATAGAAGAAAAACTGTTCGGGAGTGTCTAGCTCAAGAAGATCAGGACCCAGCATCTTGTTTCCCATAAACATGCGCTGCTCTGCATTCAACTCAAGATTCTTATTTTTCCAGCATAAATTCAGTTTAGCTGGCTTCTCTTTAGTATCTTTTCTTGGGTTCTTGGCATGGAAAGGTTGAGCAGTGATCTTATGTGGCGGCGCAGGTTCATTGCTGGATGAAGGACTTTCGTCAAGGATTTCTAAAGCTTCTATTATATAATCCGCAGCAATATCTACCCCTGGAGCATCATCTTCGAAAGTTTCTATTTCAGAAATAAAATTGGGATCGGAAATGCTGTCGTCATCAAAATCTAAGCCATCTTCACTATCTGCAAGATCATTTAGAGCAGCAATAATTTTTCATCACTAAGTGGACGCTTACGAGACATCCTGAAACATAAAAACAACCAACAATCAGCATAACTCGTGCCAAACAAAATTTCATCCTTTTTGCCTGATGTTGCCTGCGGGCAACAATCATTAATTGCCAACCAAAACATAAAAAGTGTTAAAAAATAACATTCCACAACAAAGTGCAAACACTTACCTCTCCAATTTATCAACGTTCCACACATAAAACACAAGCACAACAATTTTTTATTATTTTTTGAAGTCACATCAAACCGGTACTCTTTGTAAATACCGACAGTCAATAAAGAAATGACAATTTAAAGCCAGTGGTGCCACCGAATTGTTATTTTTCGTACCAGTGCATTAGGGCAGTGTGTAAACCACGAGATACAGTGCTCGATTATGTTAAAGAAATTATTTCTATTAATTTTGAGGCAATCGAGCGGTATGTTGCCTACAATCTACACTATGGTACAGAGGGTGGTTAGAGTAGGGATCGAACCCAGGATGTCATATACAAGAGGTGTGCACACTAACCATTGCACCACCGACGGCCACATTAAGTGAGATTAAGTGTATTCAAAATCCATCTATCTAATTAATCCAACAATCAGGATACCAATGTTAACCCCATTGGACACAAAATATTGCATACGGAATCGAACCTTTATTGTGTTGTTGTAGAGGCCTGCGAAGATTGTTTCAGGAACCCCCATGACTTCTAATCATATACATACTGTTTGAGACAACCGAATCGGGTGTAACCGAATTCACAGTAGTCGATACCGGGTTTAGAAGTTCATACAACCGAAGTTTGACATTGAAATAGCCGAATCAAAAATGTATGCGGTTGGAGCAACCAAAAAATTCAGTTTTGGCAACCGAAAAACTCTGTTACCGCCACCGAATTATTGTGAAATGCGATGTCCTCAACAGAATTTTGGTATTTTCACTAGAGCTGAAATTTTGTTATTTTATCTAAAACAGCATTTGATTTAAAGATATGGATTATGTTAATATCAGACGCCACGTATTCAGTAAATGTGGGTTGCGTGTCGCTGTTCTATCGATACTTCCACGGTTTGTGTTCCTCGGACATCCGTCTACTTATGCCAAACGTGAGGATATTTAGCCGAAGTACTCGGCTTTCCAGGAGCTCTCATCTTTTTTTTTTATCGAGTGGCCGATTGTCCACACTACACAGTATAGAGAAACCGTACAGTCCGAACGTGGAATAAACTTCCGGCTAGTGTATTTCCCACCAATTGTGACATACAAATACAAGGCAAATGTCAACAGACACTACTGCCTCTTTCCAAACTCCACTACCTCAAGTTTCCTTCCTTGATAAAAAAAAACAATGAACTTCCTTACCTGTCTCAATCAATGCATCATTATTTCTATTAAATCCATGCAAACATTCTTGACTTCATGTTATAAAATCCATTAATTTTCTTATGTTTATTTTGAATATCCTAAATCTAAGTTTTGGAAATTATCGATCGAAAAGACATGACAATGAGTAGAATTTAGTCATGGCAACCAAATTGGGAATGCATTCGGTTGTTGCAACCGAATTTCAAATATATTCCATTGCTGTAACTGAATTTAAAGCAAATTCTGCTTCCAATGAATAAAAAATTCTGTTGCGGTAACTACGTGTATGAACAATAAATTTGCATTCAATTGGTGGAAACAAAATATTGCAGAATTCAATTGATGAAAGCTAACAATTACAATTTCCAGTTGTCGCAACCGAACCGAATATGAAAAAAGGTTGTGGCGAACAAAATTTAGTTGTGGCGACCGAATGCAGGTGTGTTAATATGATTTTGGTTGTGAACAACCCGAATTCGGTTGTGACAAATGGACGAATTTGCGATTAATGCAACATCTTTTTGAACAAATAGTTGTGCGAGGGTACAACTTGGCCGACGGCAGTTTGAATACTGTACACGAACTTCACCTGATAACTTGTACTTGTACTATTTATCTTTGAACTGAAAACTCTTAACCTATAACATCTCCGATCACAAGTTGGGAGACTCACATCTTTCCAAGTCTTCTATTGAAAATAAACTCTGTTTATTATTTTTTTTTTCACTTGTATATTTGTTTTTTCTTTTATTGAGGGATTTCATTTTCAAACTATATTTATTTTTATTATTATTATATTGTGGAGGAGGGAATCCTCCCTTTACTTATTCCTAAAAACAATAAAATTTAAAATTCTGAACATTGGCTGGGTGCTTAGAGCTACACACTTTGGGTTTGAAGTGGAAATATGAAATGATAAACAGCTACAATTAATTTAATATCACAAAAATCCATAATTTAATAATTTAAAATACTAAATAATAAAACAATATTCTATAATACACAATCGAATTTACACAAAACATCCGCTGAATTTAAGACGGCGAATTCAGAAATAATTGAAATCGTTCCTTAGTCATTTGGAATACGCCGCAGAGCGAGACGAGCTATGACGCGAGCCGCTGCTGTTGGCTGTGAACGTCTGAGAGGGATTGTTCGGGGAATTGGTGGTGGTGTTGGCCTGATCACTGGCTTTATCCTGGTGGGCGGTCATGTGACGTGTCAGGTGATGGCGTTCACGAAATGTCTCCTGACAAACTGGACACTTAAGTTTTTCCTCGCGCTTACGGCGGTTTGGATCGGTGGCAACTTCACTTTTGTGGTGGGAACGCATGTGATAGACTAAATCACTGGTCATGCGAAAACTGATATTGCATTTGGCGCAAACATTTTGAGCGGTTAGCGTGAAAGTGGATGCCAATGTTGGTGGTATCAGGGTGGTTAAGATAGCGGCGGCGGCTGGATTTTGTACAATTCTAGGCAGCTCTGGCTGGGGCAGGGAGGCAAATGGATGTGACATACCACCGGTTCCTGGTGGGAAGGGAAATCCTGGATAGACGGGTAGAAATTGGGGGGGACTTGCTTGTGGGGCGGAACATTGATCGGGATTCATTGGAGGGCCACGATAAAAGAACTGTTGTTTAAATCGCTGCGTTTGAAAGTTTTGCACAGATTGGAAGCCTCCAGGGGGTGAATATTCTGGACGAAAATTGTGATAGCCCAAGGTGGGTGACAGAGCCGCCGGCGATGACGGCAAACTGTCAATTGATATGATATCGCTGCTGCTACCGCTCGCCGAACGTGGAGGAGTTGTGGCCACGGGTGGACTTATGGAAGAACAACTCAATTGATCTGGACTTAAAGGTGGTGCAGGTTGTCCGGGCGACTCCAAACGTGTAACTTTGGTGAATGCACTTTTCAACGGCGATGATTCCCAGTCAGATGACGCTATAACCAAAGTGGGATCATCATAAATCCGCGGTGGTCTCACCGTGATCTGTGGCTGCCGACGCATATCCTGCTGTTTAAGCAATTGCGTGTGAAATTGTGTCTGTGGTCTTTGTTTTTCCTGTTGAATGTTCTTTAAACGGTCGTCGGGCATCATCAGAAAGGCCACATCAAAAGATCTCTTCAAAAGCGGCTTTGAGACCGTGGGCGTCCTGGGGGACAATTGATTGCTATCCTCATTTGGTGGCGTCGGCGGTGTTGTAGATATTTGTAAATCCTTAGCCGGAAGTGAATCCGGTGATGCCCTTGGTGGCATGGTGTGCGAGTGACCGCTATCCATAATCATATTCATATGTTTTATCAATTCAAATATGTTCTATTCACAATATTGTTCAAGTTTTCAAATATTTTCCACTTCTATATGGAAGTTTATAACACTTGTCGTATAACAGTTATTTTGTGCTTCACTTTCTAGTACCGACACACATGAAGACTAAACACAAACTGGTCCGTGGCCACAATCTGTTCCTCTTTATGTAGACTTTCTTGTGTGGAACACCGACATCGACATCATCCACCAGCCAAGTACGTATAAATTTAGTTGGATTCCCATTCAGAAATTGTTGCACTCAATCCTATAGCACCACCACTACTACCACGCTAGAGACACGAATTGGCGACGACGCTACCACTCACACATCTGTCCTGATTTGGTTGGTGTTGTTGGTAAGGACACCCCTTATGTTCTTGATGGTTGTGCCTTCTGCATCTTGTTCTGCTCAGCGCTGCTATGATGGTCTGGTCCATGTTTTCATTTCAAAGTGCTGCATCTGCTTTGAATGTTGCGAACATATTTTGTTGCTTTATTCTTTTGGCGAGAAGAGAGATGGAGTGAGCTCACAACGTACGCTGGTTGGCTGAATTGCTTTTAATTTACACAAGGCTTAAAATGAAAAAAGGACACAGTGGTTGCATGTAATGACAGTAATGGATATGGAGAATGGAACATTTTGACAAATGTGTAGTTACAAGAAGCATCAATTGCCTCGGTTGGTCAAGAATAAATCATAGTTCAAAGGAACATTATTTGGGAACGTTACTGCCAAAAACGAACATTTGTTGAATCACATACATATATCAGTGGTGATAAATAAAATCATTTTCGAAAACAGGAAAGGTTTCCAATACACGATATATGGCAACTCTAAATTCAAACAAGGGTTTTCGAGGAACGGAAACGTTTCCATGTTAATGTATGAGAAGTTCATGGTACATTCTGAAATATCTGAATTTTTTCTTGTTTGGATGCAAATAAATTATATTTGTTGCCAAAGACATTTTGTTTGCTATTCAATAATATATAGTTGAGACACAACGTTATAGTATGTATATTTGTTTGTGAACCAAATACTTCTTTGTTTGTGATACAAATACAACTGTATTTGATGCACTGATTGCTTTTTTGCCGTTATGCTCTGTCGAGAGCGGTATAATAAAAAAGGGACAAAGAGAGATTGTTATCAGTCTAAGTTAAGGTTATTGCAAGTGTATAACTAAATTTTTGCATTTTTCTTTCAGTCAGTGATTCATAAATATGCCTGAATGCGTGTGCACGTGAATTAAGTGTTTCTTTTGTTGAATCATTTGTTGTTTTTCATTTTCATGCAATCAGTCGTCAATCGTTCGTTTGACAGCAAACAGGCGAATGCTTCGACGTAAGGATATGGATGTTTGGGATGAAATACGCATATGGTTCTGCGTGAAAGTATGAATCAAGTAACACGCTCACCAAACATACTCTTCAATAAATCGATTGTAACGTGTGCTGTGTGGCATCGTCCTGTTGAAACCACATGTCGTTCAAGTCCATGTTATAATATAAGCAAAAATAATCGGTAATCATGGCGCGATAACAATCGCCATTCACAGTAACGTGACGATCGTTATTGTCGACGAAAAATATGACCCAATGACGCCGCCGGCAGGCAAACCGCACCAAACTGATATTTTTTGTGGATGAAGTGGTGATTCATGAAGCATATGTGGATTTTCACCAAACCAATAACGCATATTTTTGCTCATTGACGAACCCATTGTGCCAAAAATGAGCTTCGTCACTGAAGATGATTTTGCGATGAAATTCATCATCTTGACGCATCTTAGCCCAATCGGAGAACGTACGTGACGTCAAATGGTCCGTCGGCTTCCATTCTTGAGTCAGCTTGATCTTGTATGGGTGTAAACCAAGATCTTTAAGCAAAATTCGCCATAAAGTGGTCTTGGCGAAGCCCAGTTCTTGAGAACGCCGCGGAATCGACTGGTGTGGATCGTTTGCTGCGGATGCCTGAACGGCAGCCGTATTTTTGTCACTTCGATCAACCCGTTGTCTCACTGGCACGGCAGCATCACACAATGAATATGTGAACTCTAATCTTTGCACTAAACTTGTTATTGCTTGTCTAGTAAGGCGAGAATAACGACCGAAAATTGGAGTTAACGCTCTTAAAGTTACGGTCACCGACTCCGAATATCGATAGTACATTTTTGTAATTTGCATACGTTGTTCGTTCGTGTACTTTACCATGATGAAAATGTTGAGTTTACTGAAAAAAGGAAAATAACAGTTAGATGGTCAGTGAAATAGTGCGTTCACAAATTAAATTCAAAATTTTCAAGTACCTATTGGAAAACCCATTAGTTGTGAGAACCTCTCCAGGTCCCGTCATGGCGTGTAATGGGAAACAATTTTTTATTATATTAATTGTTTCATTTGAAAATGGAGGTCTAATTTCGAATTTAAATTCTTTCGTATTAAATGAACCGTTTCTCAATAAAGGCCCATGTGCAATTTTACAAAACTCATATGTATAAAAAAAGATGCCTGCGAAATAACAACTAAATATTTCCGTCAGTGTAGTACTAAGCTGATTTCGCGAAATATCTGCAATATGTATTTTAATGTTTTTAAGAAAAATGTTACGATAATTGAAATTAAAGGAAGAACTAATCAAGGTTGTATACTCTCATTCTAATTCTCAAATATAGAGATTTTTTGTTTATAAAACCTTCACCCCAAATATCTTAGTACTTGGCTTCACAGACGAAAAGTACCAAAATTAGTTAGAATTTTCTCAATAAAATAAAAAATCACAACATCAAAGAAACATTTGTCAATATGTTAATTTCTTTACATCGAAATTAATATAATTCTTGAACTTAATAATTATTTTAAATAAAAATAAAATAAATAATGTGGTGGTGCCAAATTGTATTATTAATTGGAAATTCTAAAAATTTCAGAACAAAATCATCATACTATTACGATGAAAATGCTCTAAATTGTTCGGCATAACTAACATTTATGTTAAAATAAAATTTGAATATCATCAAACAGTTTGTTGTGTATATTGCCGCTTGATTGCGTAATATTAAATACGCCTAAAAGTATCCCGTCGCTGCATGTTGAACAGTTAGCACTCACCACTAACGACTAAGCCTTGGAAATGAATCGATAAAATAGACGTTGCTATTTATTAGATGGTTTGCGAAGCTGCTGATTACAGGTTTTGAGAGTTGAACTAATCGAAATAATCAATTGAAGCAGTGGTGCCAACAACGCAGGAACGAAACGCACCGTCGAAGTACCTAAACAGTGCTAAAACACCCCAAATGACGAAAACGGCCAGAAAAATCCCAAAAGTGCTTAATCGCGCTTAATAAATTACGGGATTTCCAATAGGGACATGTAGATTTTAACATTTCTGGTCGGTTATGCTGTTTTATCTTTTGTTAATTTTCCTGTTATTTATATTTCCAGTGTTTATAGTTCCGATGACGAGAAACACGTGTGAATGATACAACTTTATTATCAAAATGGGTGTTCTCTTCTGGGAACGCTGTGTGCGCCGACACCCATTTTTGAATAACTGGGGACATAAAAAGCATTGACGGATTTAGGACGATGCCAATCAATATCTGTATAGAATGTCATTGTGTGTTCTGGATGTGGTCCGTCAACGGAGAGCGTAACCGATCTGTGGTTCCATTAGGATGTAGCTACGTACTACGCGGCCAATATCACAACGGGCATTCTGCACGACGAATTTAAGAATTATCTCACACAGAGGCGACGTGAACTGGCCACAGACACCGTGCGATTTCACACACTTAGGCCCATTATTATAACTTGCCTTTAAAGTAAATGTTAGTAAAAGGTAACTTTAGCTGAAGTGAGGAATAAAGTGGCCATTAAATGTTTTTCGTTATTACAACCTCCCAGTAAAATAAAATTAATATAATGTGTCAATACCAAAGAAAAAGCCGATTACTTTTGACCAAGTGAATTGGTTTATAATAAAAATAGTTACGTAGTGGCAACGTACTTTTATTTGTTTGTTTACAAGCAATCTAAAAGTTTGTGAATTTTTGAAAAAATATTAAAATGACGACGCCGAACAAGGACCTGTTGTTTCCGAGCCAAAAACTACTTGGCAGAAGAAGAGGTTCTGTTGGTAGATCTGGTGGAAGCTCATAAAAATTGCTCGCTTATATAAAACAAACGTGGACTGCTTCCATTTTCAGTTTTTATTTTCAAAGCTAAATTAATGTCAATTAATTTCTTCTCCTGCATATACAAATCAGAAAATGTGGCAACTTTAAATACATAAACTTACGTTAAAAGTTAAAGGCAACACTATCTTCCCTTTAGCTTACCGGTCACTTTTAGCCTAAAGTATGCTTATAATAACGAAAAACTAATAATCTGTCAGATAACATCCCAACTTTAGCTATTGGCAAGTTATAATATCGGCCCTTAGACTTTTTCTTGTGGTGTTTCCTAAAGTCGCAGATCCATGCCAACAAGCCACAAATTTAGCCCGATATACACCGAAGCCGCGGCGGTCATTAGAATGACGTCATATTCCCCACATAATGTTCTTGATAGGCCTTTCAAATAAAACAAAAAATTCGGTGATGTCTCACACGTAACCGTTTCATTAAATTTTAACATCCTCTGTTGGAATATATTTTTCGATGTTCACCCGAAGAAAACGATGTTTGTAGTGCAGATTGGACGAGTGCCAGCATTGCCTGACATTTTTTTTTCTGTTCTGTCTCTGGTTGTACCAACCTCAATTCCGTAGAAAGACTCCATGTCTTTCATACGTTTTTGTGATCTAGAATAGTTTATTACGTATATCGAAGTGTTTTCCAGCAATCATACATTTCCAATAAATTCATATTGCCAAATTTAACATTTTTTAGCCAATTGGTGTTGTATAGAAAACAGGCTAAAGGGTTAAATAAAAAGTCAAAACGCGTGCACATTACACGTTTTTGCAAAAAAGCCCCAATGAAATTTTTTTTGCGTTTTGCAAGGTCGTAAAGTGCTAAATCTAGCCCCAAAAGAGCTAAGTTGGCATCACTGAATTGAAGCTTATCTTAATGCAGTTTTATTTCCAACGGGTAAAAGTAGACATTGTCGAGTAATAGTGTTGTTGAGGGAATACTTCTTGTACAGTGTTTATTTTGTACGGTACATGTAAAATATAGCGAAGTATTGCACTTATCGTAAATTAAAAAGAACCTTGAATCTTTTTCTAAATGAACCTTGTTTTATTAAAGGGAAATAAGACAGCGCTAGAAGAGACCATTGGAAAAATCCTAACAAAACACGTGTTTTTATTCTCCGCTAAACTAATTTTTTGACCAGCTTTATAGGGAGCTATTCAATATCGTTTAAAATGGCTTAGCTTCTTATACAAAGTGATCGAAAAAACCAGTACATACATTTCAGTCGGGTGAACCGACTTAAACATTACCTCACCCTAAGTCATTCATTGCCTCCGAGTTCTTTTAAAAACACCTATATTCACCATTACGTTGAACGAATGCGCGTGGAAGATGTGGCCCTATTCAATTGCAGATTAACGTTACGTTAAATATTATTTAATACCGAACTTAGTTAGGATCCTAAGGGGATTTGAGAACTTTTCCGGTTAACACCCAATTGTCTGCCCAATATATGTATGTATGAGAGGTACAAAAATGGCCATGAGAAAGTAGTAAATATTGAATTACACAGTAGTATTTGCCAACATATTGAGCAGTATCTAATTTTATTTAGTTCGGTTGTGGTTTACTGGAGATATCGAGCCGGCCAACCGGTCATCCGCCCAACTTTTGCATGGGAGGTACAAAACTGGGCGTGGAACAGATGCCAATTATTAATTACGCGGTCGGTTGTGGTTTACGAAACTTATAGTGTCGATCAACCGTTCATTCGCCCAACTCTTTGTATGGGAGGTTCTAGAATGGGTCTGGCAAAACAGCTAATTTTTCCACTAGGGAGTGACATTTCATTGTCGGTGCTACAATGGTTAGTGTGCGCGGCTCTTGCACATGAGAACGTGGGTTCAATCCGTGCTCTGACCACCTTAAATTGCTTTCGACGACGGCCACTTCGCTTAGTGATGCGACATTATCGAGTACTTAGACATGAAAAAGCTTCTAACAATACCGTTCGGAACCGGTGTAAAACTGTAGGTTCCAATCAGGGTGTGTAAAAACTAGAGAGGTTGAGAAAACTCTCCCGAAAGGGATGTAATGGGATACGTTTTTTTTGGTAGCATTTGACTAAATATTGTCCAGTACAACATTTCATAAAGACTGGTTCCGTTTTGCGGGTGCCGAACAACCAAACTCCCAAACAGCTGTTGTATGGGAAAAAACACACTTGTCTTAATCGGTGATTGGAGTTTGATGACGTGAAGCCTTGTATCTAATTTCATTAAGGTCAGAAGTGTTTAACGCGATTTATCGGACTGAAACACCAGAAGAACACCAAGGTTTTGTATGGGAGGTACCAGAATGGGCGTGACAATTTCGCCGTATTTCTTCAGTTATGTAGTCATTTACAGATTATTGATCACTATGTGAGTTGAAGCTAATCACATCTACCAGAAAAAAATCACATGAGCTGTCATGGGACACCCGGATGGAACGAAGTGCCTTTTGCTGTATGTTATGTACTAGTTAGTTCCTACACGTCTAAGGCGCCCGTCGAAAAATACGATAATTCAAATGGATCTTTAAGAAAAGGTACGTTTTGTAAAATAAAAAACTTTTTTCAGGAAAACTTTTTTTCTACAATGTATGTTTTCTACAATGTATTTAAAAAAAATATATATTTTTAAGTCCTTTTTATAAGAATATGTATCATATTTTCTCGAAAAGGTCCTTTTTAAAGAGAGGAACTTCTTTATTAAAAGATAATGTTGTTTCAAGAAAAGGTACCACTTTAAGAAGTAGCCAGCACACTTCACATGGGCATGGCTATCACAAAGCCAACACGAAAGAAAACAACCCTCATATACGTCCCTGGCTGTACAAATCTAGTAATAATTACCAATTATGTCTAAAGGTATGCTATAAAATAAAATAACAAAACGAATTGATACACCTTTCAAACACTAAATCACGAAATCCTAAAAATTATATGGAAAAATACTGGGTTGTATACTGGGTTATAGCATAATACGGTCAAAAAAAAAGTTGTTTAAAATGTTTTGAGCCCCCATCCCGCAACGTGCGATATGGAAATTCGTTCCAAAACTTTTAGAAGAAATATAATTTTGATTTGTATGGGAGATACCAGAAGAGGTGTGGCCCAAAAGCCCATTTTGAATCCCAAACTACGTTTGTATAAATAATAGTCACTGCTGAAATTTCATTGTAATCGGTAATGATTTACGATAGTTATCGTGTTGACCAGTCAGCCAGCCCAACAGAGAGACGGACATTGTCCAATCGTCATAAGAGTCCTAATATGGCTCCTTCTATGGGTTAAATTTTGTTCCGTATTAAATGATATATACTCCCATCCCTATAGGGATTTTGAAAAAAACAAAAAAAATGGTTTCCATTATATCCCACTAAGGGGTTGGAGAGAGCTTCTCACAGCCAATGAGCTGTGCGCTTTCTAGATCTACATTCACTGACTGGGGGCTACTGTTTTACACCGATTCCGAACGGATTTTTGGAAGCTTTTTTAGCATAGTTATAGAAAATAGTTATTTTTATTTTTTCCTCTTATTTTTAAGATTTCTTAAGAAAATATCATAAAATATGAAATAGTATTTTTGTGTTATAATACTTTCTGCGTGGCCGGTCTTAGTGATTTTCTCTTCTGGGGTTGTTCCAAAACCTGCTTCGTGGTTTCGGCATAGTAATTGATTTTAAATAAATAATTGTTGTTGTTTATCTTCCTGACGATGCTACCCAATGGGTAGCGAAATATTGAAGAATAACATAATTTAAAGTAGACCTAAATCTCGAACATTTTAATTTTAAATATTTTTATTTAATCATTTCCCTTGCGGGAGTTTTTTATTCGGGCTGTTTTTTAAACTTACAATTTTCTAAATATATTCAAGCTCAAGACCTTTTTAATAATAGTTATAAAGCTTATCTTTAGCTTTGTATTATTTTCAAAAAAGTCGAGTGCAACAATTTTCCAGTGATACCTAGGCTGTGTGTATAGCTATTTCGGATCTTGCCGAGATCTTAATCAGCATATGTTTTTGGTATGTTTTCGCTGAATTCATCAAAAATATATATCTAGAAACACTCATCATATTGTTACCAATTTCCTTTTTCGTCCTTTTTGCGTTTTTTTATTCCCAATAATACAACAAGGTTCGTTTTAAATTACGATAATTAAAAGGGTTTAACTTCCTTTTATTTTACTTATATAGTACAACAGTTTACTTTATTTATGACACTTTTACAAGTCTTATATTTTACTATCAAATCGCTTTGCTTACTTTACGGCGGTTAATCACAAACTGAACTCTCCATTCCAAAGACCTTCGCTATTTATACCACCTCACCATACTCAAATGAAGGTATATCTAGCGAATTCAAGAACCTTCTAGACGTTGTTGTTGTTGCTTATCTTTGTAGAATCATCTCGAATGGCGGTGAATTATCTTAACTGAGACGAATTCATGCTACTGGTTTAGCGAGCTGGTACGTTGTTACAATGCATACTTTCAGGCGCAGCACTAACCGCCTGTTATTTACATAATATTAGTAAAGTCATTACGAACAAGCAAAAGCTTTTACTTATTCGTAACAATATTAATGAGAATTCCTTTATACATATATTTGAAGAATACCAAGCACTAACATTGGAACACTTTCATGCACAACTCTTTAAAGAATTCACCGAAAACGTACTAAAAACGTCTGCTGATGAAGATCTTGGCAAGATCCGAAATAGATACACAGACAGCCTTGGTATCATTGGAACATTTTGTGCTCGACTTTTTTGAAAATAATATAAAGCTAATAAATAAGCGTAATATTATTCAGAAGGTCTTGAGCTTGAATAAATTTAGAAAATTATAAGTTTAAAAAACAGACCGAGTAAAAAACTCCCGGAAGGGAAATGATGAAAGTTGACGAAGAGCACCGCGAGCTTGAAACAATAATATTGTTGATGGAAACTCTCTGTTTTCTTGTTTTGTAATGACAAAACAAAAAGAAATCATGCCTGTTTAAATCCAATGGTTTTTCGACATGATAAAAAAGAGTTGTGCGTGAAAGCGTTCCAAAGTTAGTGGTTGGTATTCTTCACGCATATGTATATATAAAGGAATTCTCATTAATATGGTGAGTGTTTCTAGATATATATTTTTGATGAATTCACCGAAAACATACCAAAAAGTCTGCTAATGAAGATCTTGGAAAGATCCGAAATAGCTATTCAGAGAGCCTTGGTATCATTGGAATATTGTTTTGCTCGTATAATAAATAAGCTTTATATTATTCAAAATGTCTTGAGCTTGAATAAATGTAGAAAATTTTATTTCCATTTTATTTTGACAAATTTATTTCTATAGTTTCAACGTTAATATCTCCGATCTTTGAGAGGTTAATGCGTAGTATTATACCTTTAAAAACAGCTTGAAGTCTTGTCTGTTACCGGAGTCTAGCACCAACAACAAAAAATGAGTACAACAAAAAATCGGTCATCAAAATTCAAATAAACGTAACTGATACTAGCCAAGATATCAAAAATCTATATCTAAAATACAACTCTCTGATATAGATTAAAACTCTCCTCAAAGTACTGCAACAATGCGAGAACGCATGAGGAAAAGAAGAACATGGTGGAAAAATGCAGTCTGTTCTTGTTGTTGGAATTATAGGCCTTTCAGTGGCCTATAATGGCACATGTAAATTGCAGAATTGAGTTTGAATAGATATATCATTGATGGTCAATTGATGGTATCGATTCAGGCATAGTAGTTAGGCATCTGGTGATGAACTTGTCACGGAGTTCGAAACTAGAATTGCGCTTAACTGAATTGTTCATTATTTCCAACAAAAACACCAACCATTTTTCAATTAGAAAAATGTTCCTGACATGTAAGCTTGTATTGTAGTATGCATTTCTAATACATTAACCAAAAAAAGAAACTAACAAAATCGGTCATAAAAATTCAAAGTAAAGTAGAGATTACTTTGCAAATAGTACAATTTTAGCAAAGAGAGTAAGGTTAAAAAATCTTTTTTCTAAATGATTAATGGATTAATGAATTGAAATATATTTACATATACACAGACTTTTAGAGTTTAAAAAGGCCTTTGTAATGATAACCATTTGAACCAGAACGGATTATAGATACCTGAGATATGAACGATTTATACTCAAGCTTTAAAGGCCTACATTTCAAGAAGTTGGGCCGAACGGGGAAAAAACAGAAACTTGTTGAACTCAGCGTAGCAAACTTTATCGGTGGTAAAATTTTGGTGTAGATCACAGAATTGCTGTTAATGTAAATTTAAGCCAATACCCAGCAAAAAAAAGTGTGTACCAATCACCAGGATTTCCACCAGAACTACGCGGTAAGAGGTAGTGCAAATTTGGGTGCTGCACCGCCGCTTTTTACATAGTGTTGTCCTTGGGGTTAGTACTTCCAATTTGGATACTTTTAAGTAGAATAAATTCTGTTCCATAGCGCTACGATTCAGCACAAAAATTAGCACGATTGTAGCATGTGCGACCAGAAAACGGCAGCTGGTGAAGGTCCTGGGTTCAAGTCTCACCAAATCAAACTTTGTTTTTTTTAAGCGATGTGCAATGTGTCGATTAAGTTTGTAGTTATTTAAAAAAAAATTGTCCAATGTGGCAAGTACAACGAAACAAACATTTGTTGCCAAAATTTTCGGAATCAAATTGTATTCGCCTGAAAGTATACCATACAAATTACGGGGTTGTGTAGTGAGGGTTTAAATAATTAATTATTAATTTGTAACAATTTTTCCCCGACCGGGACCGGGATTCGAACTCATGTGTTTTGATTGCCAGCCGCGCATCTCACCATCGAGCTATCGAAGACATTGAGCTTGGACGAACAATAACAGCATTAGTGGCAGATAATCTTTTTCTTCCGACAAACACCATAATATCTATAATGCAATTTCGGATTCCTGTATGCCACACATAATACATAACACATAGTACTTCGTTGGTAGTACTGAAAGGGGTAACTAGGGGAACTACCCCATTATATTTTTGCTGGGTATAGCTGGATTATAAATAAAATTTCTGATGTCCTGATTTCACATTCAAAACCTCGATAAAAGGGAAACCCTCGTCTGTGAAATTGGGATATTAGTATCAAAATCAAAAAACATTTTTAACTAATATTGAATATTCTGAATTTAAAATCAAAAAACATTTTTAAATAATATTGAAAATTCTGAATTTAAAATCAATGTCATTTAATTTCAAATGTGTTGTTTTCAATATTAATGAAAAATATCTACTCGTATAACATCAAGGGACCCACAGACTTGTCATTCATGAGCATGAGCTTGGTCGATAACTTTTTATCTGGCAGATGAATTTGAAGAAATATTACCAACAAATTTTGTAAACATGATAGTGATACGATCAACTTCGATTACATTCTTGTTTGGTATTAAGAAGGACGGCAATCCGACAACAAACATCAACGTTAACTGATGTCCATGCTCGTGAATGATAAGTCTGTGGTTCGCTTTATCAACTTGAACATGAGTTATCGTTTATGTTTATTGTTGGATTATCGCCCTTCTTGATACCAAATAACAATGTAATCGAAGTTGTTCGCGTCACTATTATGTTCACAAAATTTATAATGGAAAAGTATCGACCAAGCGATAACTTTTTGTCTATCTGATTAATTTGAAAAAATATTACCAAAAAATTTTGTAAAGATGACAGTTGTGCGAACAACTTCGATTACATTGTTATTTGATATCAACCAAATGTTGGTTTAAACCAACAATAAACATCAACGATAGCTGATGTTCATGCTCATGAATGGCAAGTCTGTGGTTCGCTTCAGAGAAGACTCGTGACTGATCTGTATTAAATAGCCGATGTTCTTGGTGATTTTCTTCCTCGAGGATACCTAGTGACCAATAGGGACTTGTATAGAGGAGTTGGGTTTACCTATGACCTTTGTGTCTAATACTAACTATTTTTTTACTTCATCTATATAAATTAGTTATGATTCACACCTCAAAATGTTTTCACATTTCGTCCTTTTACACCACCGTGCAAATAAATAGAACAACATGTGCACAAAAAGACACTAAGAATATGGTCTGAAACTACCCCTGAAACTAAATACAACATGCGCGTACAACATCAACATGGTGCGAAAGAAAAAGGCGGAGCACCATGCTACAACTCTACAGGACTAGCACCAGCCACCAGCCGCCAGCAGCAGTGGCAGCATCAGCCTCCGTCGCTCTCATCAATTGTTGTTCGTAGTACTAACAGGTTGATTCTGTCAAGACTACCACGTACATATGTACTGGCACACACTTACACGCACACACACACACGCACACATCCGACATACAAATCTCGGAATAGCATTGGAATTGCGGGACGGACATACTCTCCCATACAGACGCAATTTCTAGCTGTGTTACAGTTGAATGATCATTTAAGATATCTTGAATACAATGATGAGATCTAGCAACAGAGTGTTTTTTTGTTTTAGACATGATTTAAGCCACAAACAGGACATTGTGTTGTGATGGCGGTAGGAGGGGGTTCCAGTGGAGTCCGCCCCCCATTTTCACTGCTCCACTCATGTACAAAATTCGTAGACATGTATATACATATGTATGTACTTTTGTTAATGTACATATGTAGGTGAATCGGAATGTGAGTACATATGTACAGAGTACTAGAGAGGACAATGGTTATAGCGTTTCGTTATCCTTTCATTTTTAGTATACGGAAACAAAATATGTGCGAATTTTATTATCAAAACGTTATGTTCATGTGTCCAACGCGTGTCCGTCGATGTCCTTTTTTTGCCGCATGTACATGTTATGTTGTGTGTGGTGTAGTAAGTTTTATGCATACACTCACACATATGTATGTGTTCATGTCCTTTTTCACCCATTTCTATGTATGAGTGTAAGTGTGTCTGGGTTTGGACAACAACATACGATTGTCGTACAAACAAACATATGCAGTGTTAATATAAATGTTCATATTCATTTTCATTTTCATTTTATTTAAATTAGTTTTGCCACATCTTTGCGTTTGTATGTGTGTGTGTATGTATGCATGGGTGGAATGTATGTGTTTGGGAGATTTGTTTGTGTAGTTGCCTTTGAATTGTTGGGGTTTTTTCTCTCAGTGTTTTGCCTAATTTCTGCATATTTTCAGGTGATAATTGTTCACCAAACATATGAGTTGCATACTAAATTAAATTTATTATTATTATTTTTTTGTGTTGCTATTTAACTTCAATTACGTATGAGTGTGTGTGCTCATATACATACATGTAGTATATGTAATTGGGTCCTTTTTGTGTAATATGTTTTAGTGCCAAAAAGGATACAATTGTGTAAATGTATATACCTATTCCATAATAATTTAGATTTAATTACGAAAGCAACGGCTAAATGTTATCAGTATCGCGAACAATATTTATGCAAATTTGTAAAATAATCAAATACGTTGAATTCCAATTGGTAGCCAGCTTCTAGGTGGATTTTCACATGTGTTTGAAATTGGGAAATTAAATAAAATCCAATATCACATAGAAAATTTGTACATCATAGATTAAAGTTCAATATTAAATGGGAAATCGTAATGTCACTTTTATATAGGACCTTGGCCTGCCTACAAAAGTATTTACGACATCAGAAGGTAAAAATTAATAAAGTACAGGGTGGCGCGCGAATCGTGCTACAAAAACAAATTGTAATAATTTTTTTTCTGTGTGAGTAATCGTCTTCCTATTTTTTGTATTTTACAGCTTACTACTTGTATTTATATTTAATAATGCTTGGAATACCGAAAAGAGGATTTGGAATGTGCAGCGGTACCATTAGTGTATTCATAAAACCAAGTCGGTTTTCGGTTTCTTCGAATATCCCGATTTTAGAGGAACCGGTTTTCGGTTAAACCGAGGTGAAGAAACCGGTTAATAACCGGTTTCGGTTTTTTGACAAAATGGTAAATTATGCCTTTGGTAAACGTCGTTTATTTTTAATTCAGTCTTTTTGAATTTTGAGATCGACTACGGAGCATATAGCCATGAAACGGCATGTCAAAGCACCGCTCGGAACCGGAGTAAAACAGCAGGTCCCAATCGGAGTGTGTAAACCTATGCCTTCATGGTATGTGATGGGAAACTCAAGTGTGGGCCAAATATAATTTGGAATTTAATTTGGCGTTAACAAAATACTAATATAGACACAGTACCTCATTCGACCAAC
Organism: Phaonia tiefii; assembly: GCA_963931995.1. Classification (NCBI taxonomy): domain Eukaryota; kingdom Metazoa; phylum Arthropoda; class Insecta; order Diptera; family Muscidae; genus Phaonia; species Phaonia tiefii. The sequence continues at coordinate 28,032,814 of OZ008369.1, forward strand.
AGAATTTTTCAGTACATTGCCCATTGTTTGTACCTCTATTTCGTGTTTTAAGGGCTCAGAGAACTGGGGATTGTGTGCGTAACACCTATCTTTCACGGCGCTGTAGAGATAATAGTCTAACGGGTTCAAATCGCAGCTGCAAGGCGGCCAATGGACTTCCCAGTTTCGGCTGATTATGCTGTTTTCGAACACAGTGCGCAAAAGATCGATTGTAGCATTACTTCGCCCATGTCATCCTCTTCAACTTTTTGCAACAATTGCTTGCTCATTTTCGAAGAAAAATAGACCTGCCGCCATGCAAAAAGCCGCACCAAACAGACACTCGTTGTCGATGCATCGCCTTCTCCTCGACGACGTGTGGATTTTATGAGCCCCAAATGCGACAATTTTGTTCGTTAACGTAGCCCCGAGGTGAAAATAAGCTTCATCGGAAAAGATTATTTTTCGGTAAAAAAAACACTGAAACCGCATCGGACTATTTTAATTTAAGTCTTCGTACCGAGCTACCGAGGTTAAATTAAAATATACCAAGAACCGAAGCAAAAATCAAAAATGCTCCTTCGAAATTTTAAATAAACCCATCTTCTTATAGGAAACTTTTCAACGAACTCAAATATGCAACTCTTAATAATATCAGATTTTTAGTTTAGAAGACATAACCGTTCAACGTTGACCGATTTTCGGTTTTCAAAAAATACACCGTTTTTAGTTAATTTGGTGCGATTTCAGGTGTAATATCACGAAAATTAGGTCACGAATCATCTTAATTTTTTTTCCCAATTGATTGATGTATTTATTAAATGTATAATAATAAAAAAATGTACTGTTTGCTTGTGTGTCTCTAGGTAAATCACTATTTAAAAACTATCCCTTTTTCACTATTTTTCGACTTTGACGGGAAATAAAAAAAATTTATATTTTTTTTAACTCTGCAATATTTTCAAAATATTTTCTTTGATTATTCCTTTACATAATTCAAAAGGGTTTATCCGTTTGGCTTCTACAAGTTAAAAAGACATGGTTGCAGAAATTGTATGGCGTGCGTCCCTTACATGTTTTGATTGACAGTTAGTTTGATCTAATAGTTTGAAAATTGCAGGATGCACAAAAAACTACTCATTGAAATTAGCAGGTACGCACCTCACTTAAAAATTACTTTGGCGTACAAATGGTCAAGAACAATATTGACTTATGGTCCATAACAAATCTTAGTTGGACACGTGCATAATATAAAAATTGCATAATTCAGTCTAAATCCACATGTATGCAGGTAACACGTAAATTTTTACGCATGGTAGCATAAGCCTATATATTGCAAAGTAAGCATAATGCCTGCATTATTCTACGACTGAAAGATGGTGCAACAAGTATTGAAAACATGGCGTTGAACAATTTAAAATTATTTGAACTGTTTTTAAAGTCAACCACACCAACGTTTTTCGCGGAACCTGCTTTAGAAGAACTCGATAGCTTATACGGAAATATTGAGAGACGCAAAAGTATAAAAAATAATCATTGTATGACATATACAAAACTTAAGGCAAAATGGGTGAAATGCAATCGAACCATTCACAATTTCAACTCCAAATACCAGGACTGGCTTAATGAAGACACCATCCTGGATATATTGGCAGTAGATAAACCCACCACATCAACCAGAGGAGAAAAAGGAAGGCCAAATGCCCATGCCACCAATGACTTGACCACGAAGCATTTATCGGACGCGCTGTCTATTAAATATACAAAGGATAGTGAAAGAGTTAGGTCGCAGATAACAAAATCTGTTGCTGATGCAAGCCCACTGCGACCAAAAAGGATTAAGGAAAGCATTCCCACGCCCACAAACGAACACATCAACAAGTATGGTTCCGAAGAAGCCTTGGCCCTGTTTTTGGGCTTAGAACTTTCCAAAGTGAAATATGAGAATTTACGGGCATTTTTAATGCGACATGGGGCTGACGTTTTACCCGGATACAAGCATATTACGCAAGCCAAAATAAATTCACTACCACTGCATACGGAGTTTACGGAAGTCTCTGCGAAAGCCAATCTGCAGGATCCTATGGGCCATACAGCAAAACGGTTGTTGGAGAGTCTTACTGAAAATGAGGTGGAAATTCTTTCAGAGAAACTGAAATTGAACAGAAAATGGGGCTGAGATGGATCATTCGGAAAAAGCGTTTAGCGTTAGCTTACAATATCTGACAGAAATATGTTTATGGCATCTGTTGCTCCTTTGCGGCTAAAATCTGATGTTTCCCTACACTGGAAAATTCGACGACCGTCATCTGTGCATTAGTGCCGACCAATATTGTTTAAGTTTGCAAGGGAATCGGCAGAACTCATAAGGACCACGGTGAAGGACATTGAAGAACAAATAAGCAAGATTAAGCCTACAAAGCTGCATATTGGAGAAGGAAAATATATTGAATGTAGTTACGAGTTCCACCTGACCATGCCGCAAACGAACTGACAGGAACAACCTCAACATTGTCATGCCCGATTTGCAAAAAGAATCTGAAGAACTTCGGTAATTTAAACGATTCTACAAACGAGGACAATTACGAATATGGAATGTCACCATTGCACGCAAGGATAAGGTGTATGGAGTTCTTGCTAAAACTGGCGTATATCCTACCACAATAAGATGAAAACATCGATGAAAATACATCAATTAAGGATAAGGAAAAGGTCAGAAAGAAGCAAACACAGGATGCTTTTTTTAAACAAGTTGGATTAAAAGTAGACTGTCCCAAGTGCGGATACGGTAACTCAAACGATGGAAACACTTTTTTGAAAATGATGAGGCAGTATCTAGAATCACTGGAATTGACAATCAAATCGTGAAAAGATTGGGAACGATCTTGAATGTTTGAAACTGCAAAGAAAGTGTTAATTCTACAAAATATGGAGAATATGCTTCGAAAACTGCATCTCTTTTAGCAGAAATGTATCCACAGAAGAAGTTGACAACGACCGTCCATAAAATATTGGCGCATGGCAAAGATATAATTGAGTACCAGTCTTTGCCAATTGTAGAGCTTTCTGAAGAAGCACAGGAGTCTCTTAACAAATTTTATAAAAAATATAGATTGCAGAACACATTCAAAGCATCAAGGGTAAGGCAAAATGAGGACCTCTTCAACATCTTGGCAGCATCTTCAGATCCACTTATTTCTTCCCTGCGGCATGTGAAGTCACGACTAGAGTTAGAAAATAATAATACTTTAGAAATGATTAGTCTTTTAGATAAACCTTCTGTTACGAATTGTGATGAATATTTTACAGAAAATTGAAAAAATAAATTTAAAAATAAAATTAATTTTTTTTAATTTGTTGGGTAATAATTTTAAAACATAAAACTCTAAAAAAAAATATAAACAAAATCAAAATTTTTAAAAAATAAAATTTTTTACTTACTATAGAATTGATTTTTCTACATATTTTAACTTTGATAGCCCAGAAGTAAGCACCTATAAAGCCCAGCGCCCTTTCCAAACACAGTTATCACAACCTGACAGTTATCTATCATATGCCGTTTAAATGGTTCAATTATCTTATTCGGTTCAAAAGATATGATTTTTGCAACTCAGAACTCAGAGCCAACAATGAACGCGAAATAGCGGCCGAAATGTGTGACCGAGTCATCGAAAATTGGGACCAACGAGTCGACCGCAACCGACGTGCCCGCGGTGGCCATTGAACGAAGTCGAGTTCCATTCATAAATGATTTTATTGTGTTTCAAGTCGATCATAACGTTTTGTAAATATCTCAAATGGTTTGCGTTTTATTAAAAAAAAGTTGTCAAGGCCTTATTGCAAAACCCTTTACAAACAGACAGAGAGATGGACAGACGGACATGGCTCAATCGTCTTAAAATGTCGTAAAACAAATTTCGTCCACAGATACTAAGGGCCTAAAGTGGCTCATTCGATGCGTTAAATTTTTTCCTTATTAAATGATATATCACCCATCCCTATGGGCGAGGGTATAAAAAGTGCATTCTTACTGAGACTCCTTTATATTGGTTTTAGTTAATATTAGAGTTGGAGTGCAGTCGCGTATTTTCAAATCGCTGGAGTCGGAGTCGAATCGGAGTCTTGGATTTTCAAAATGCTGGAGTCGGAGTCGGAGCGCAGTCGTGGATATTCAAATCGCTGGAGTCGGAGTCGTGGATATTCAAATCGCTGGAGTCGGAGTAGTTAAATTTTTGCCAGACTCCACAGCCCTGCAAATAATATTAGTCGATTTGAATACACATGTAAAGTATGTATACACAATCAGAGTGTCGCTATCACTAAGTGGGGTGAGTGTTGCCGATAAAAATGTAATGTGGCCAGAGCAGGGATCAAACCTACCTTCTTATAGACATGAGTCGCATTGCACCATGGACGGTAAAGCCAATATTAAAACATTTTTTTAATGGTCATATTTATATTATTTTTATGGTGATTCACTAGACAAATGAAAACTTAACTTATTAAATGCATCATAGGAAATATTTAGTACATTTGTGGAGGCAGTAATCGAGAAAAGTGCAGCTGCCACTGAAATGGAGCATTCAACTTATTATGCTTGGCATATGGAGTTTAGTCTGGCTTTTATTTCTACTCGTATTTTTAATCTACTAAACCATAATGCGAAGTAAAATAAATCAAGAATCTATGTAGATACAACAACATAATATACAAACTATCATTCCATCCTTAAGGACAATTTCCCTCAAAAGGACAACGTCTACATGTGTGTGAATGATGAAAGAAGAATACAAGTTTATTGCCAAAATAAACAAGGTGGCACTCAATCAAACATCTGAGACAGTTGTCAAAAGCGAAAAGGCGTGAAATTGCTTTTGTGACAGAAACTGATGGAACGAACGTTGTGTGGCAAGAATCCCATCCAAAAGGACGATGATGGCGATGATGCTGATGGATACAACACTAACAAGATACTAACTACATAAAACTTAATACAATTCTATACACCATATTCCTCCCGCGCTGCCACAAATGCCAGTATATCTGGGTAATTATCGTAAAACACTATTACGCGCAAAACAACATCAAGTGTCTGTCTACGTTACCACAGAGGAGTGTGGCAAATGCTCTACTCTACGACGCTGCTCCTATCGTAATAATTTACTTTGCTGCTCCTTGCTGTAAGGACTCTTAATTAGTTTGTTAAAACTGGTACATGATTCCTTTTGCCTTTGTTCCTTGCCACATTTTGAATCAATTAGTATTACAATGCTCAAGATAAGAGTAGAGTGAATATTATGTAAATTTCATCTGCTTTTTTTTCTCTCTTCATACTTGATAAGAAACATCTTTGCGTGGCGGAATTTCACACGATTCCTTGTCGTTCCTTTGAGAATATAAGGATATTAATAAATATGTATGTGAGCAATTGAATATTGTAACATTTTTCTTTTTATCTTTACGATGTCTATTGATTTGTTTTGCATTTAAAAGTGTTCAAGATATCATTTCAAAAGACATAAAAAATATAATAAAAACCATTTCAAGCTTCTCTTGCGATATACAAGTATTTTGAAATATGATTCCTTGCTAAACCAATAAGGATTTTCAAGCAATTGCCAAATTTGTCTATTCCGATGGAAAAACATTTGGTTGTTAAATTATTGCAATCGATTTTCAATAGAGAGCAGGCCTAACCATAAGGATATCACATTTTATCTTCGTTTGATTTGTTAAGAATTTAAATTTCAGTGAATACTGAGAGAAAGACGAGACTCTTCACCTCAATCTGTCGTTTTTTGTTATTTGGATGCAAATATAACGTGCGTTTGGGGCTTATCGCAAATATAATATATACTTGTGTCCAAATACTTTGTGTTTGCTATTCAATATTACATGTTTGAGACACAATGATTAATATATTATAGTATACATATGTGATTGAGACCCAAATATATCGGTGTTTGCGATATCAATACAGATTTGTTTGTTGCACTGTTTATGCTCTCTCCAGTGCAAGAGAATAAAAGACGGACAACGAGAGAGTTTATCTTGTAAATGTGTATCTGTATTATAGCATTATGCTCTCAGTCAGTGATTCATAAATATGCCTGACTGTATGTATAAATTGCAGATAAAGGCTGATGTATGGTGAACCCAGTCGTCAATGGTTCAGCGGGCAGAGGATATCAAAAGCGCTTGATCAGTGAAAAAAGAATAAACACAGGATCGGACGGTTAAATGGTTTATTATGTTGCTTTGGTTTTTGTGTGGGTCGTGTATATTTGTGTCCTATCAAAGTGAGAAACGATTTTCAGGAAAGAAACTGGCAAGGGCAACAACGTGAAGCCTTAATTCTGTCTGAGCCTTCGCTGTGAAAATTGGAACGGCGGACCATTTGTGAAATATAATAAACAAAAACACAAGTAATTAATCCACGCTTGGCTTACATGAACTAGATTTGTATACAGTAAGTGTATTGTTTGTGTACCAACGCATAGTGATAACCAGCGCATAGTTGAAACCTTCTGAAAACAAAACCGTGAGAGACAACAAAGAAAGGAGAAGCAAAAGAGTAGCAGATACTCAATTCATGAAAAAAAACTAATAATGCATTCAATGCAAGTAAACGTAAAAAGGGATGTTTTAAATCTGTTATTTTTTGTATTAGTTATTTATAAATGTGGTTTTATATTGATAAAATTGATTATAATAAATAAAACATATATATTGAAATCAAAACATGATTCGTTTCTAAATATAATTATGTTTGGGATGAACTATGCGCATGTTTCCACGTAAGTATATGGAGGTTTTGGGGGAAACGCGCGAATCCTTCATCGTAAGAATATGAATGTTTGGGGTGAAGAACGCATATGTGTCCACCGAAAAGCATACATGTTTGCCAGTAAACATGCTACTCTTTGTATTTAAATACAAATGAGTTGGGATTTGCAAACATATGAATGTTTGAAATGTGTTGCAAACATATACATGGATCCTGCAGAATATGTTTGCGAAAATATGTTACAGAGGCCTTTTTTTCAGCGTGTATTTACGCTGGGCAACTTTCAATTCCTTCGTCCATGGTGTCCTAGCGTAAGTGCAACGAGAAATTACGTTAGTCTCAAACAAAGTAAGCACGACCAATTTTCGTACATACATGCTGAAATATCGGTGTTTTTCTGTTCCTTGGATGTATATTTAATGTGTTTGCACCTTGTCGCAAATATAGTGGACTTGTGTCCAAACACATTGTGTTTGCTACTCAATATAACATGTTGGAGGGTCAATGACTAATATGTTATAATGCATGTTTTTGTGATCCAAATATGTATTTGTTTAATAAAAACTGTGACAAAAAAAAAACAAAAAAGCAGCAGATCTTTAATAAAGTTCATGGATGTTCCAAACCAATTATATGTTCCTGCACGCTAAAAAATTTCCATTTTATTGTTGTTTGTATGCAAATATAATGTGTTTGTAACTTGTCGCAAATATAGTATACTTGAGTCCAAACACATTGTGTTTGCTATTCAATATAACATATTTGGGACACAATGATTAATGGGTTATAATATATGTATTTGTGACCCAAATGTGGCTTTGTTTGTTAAAACCTGCTAAAAACAAAAACGTGACAGACAATAAGGAAACAAAAAAGAGCACATCTTCAATTCACGAAAACAGTGCTTGCAAACATATACATGGTTCCTGCAATATGTTGCTGGAGCCGTTATTTTTCAGCGTGTGCATAATGCCCTGTAGGGTTGACATTGCGAGCTAAATTTCCGCACTTAGTTAAAATCTCCAATGGATGTAAAAACAATATTATTTTTGCGATTTGACGCACCATTTCCGAGTTACTGCCGTTTCATTATTTTAGTGATTTGCTTATATTGGCGATTTATTGGCAAAAATGTTTCTATACCAATTTTATCCACCACCAAGAAAATCCCCTAAAACACCCCCTAAGAAACGTGCAAAAATTCGTTATTTTTTTTGAAGATATTGACATAGTGGCGTTTTAGCGATTTTTTTATTGGAAAAATTTAGTTTTTGGGTTTTTTTTTTATAAAGTGATGCCGTATTAAGGACATAATTTGAATAAAGCTGCGATGAGATTTCCCACCTTGTCTTTACATAAGAGGGGCCCTGAACCATGTCCATTAGTTCCGTTTTTGATTTTTCAATAGAATTTTCGGGCTACGTTCTTCCTTTTGTATATCTCAAATTTCTCACTCTCGCGCTTTCACCACTGGCATTTCCTACGCCTAAAGAGACGGTTTGGCTCCTTCTTTTTCTCCCTATACCGCTCAGTCGTAGCTCGCGTTGCAATTGACTGAAGCACTGCCATGCGTGCAGCGTTCTTCTCGTCATTTGCAATGCTACCCTCTTCATCGTACCATTGTTTGCTGCAAAGCGGTTTTTTAAACCCAAGTACGGTTGTTGCGGCGGCTTTATAAAGTCGGAAATGGGTTTCCACTGAGCTTCAGGATCGTCATAAGGAGGGGAGTGGGTTCTGTGCCAAAAGTTGCGCGAACTTCCTTGAGTAGGCTTTGACTACCTCTGGTAACTGCAGCTTTCCGATGTCTAGCTTTCTCTGCGTCTGGTTTCGTATGATACTTAATCTTGTGCGAACCTTTGCTGCTACCAGGTAGTGATCAGAATCGATGTTAACTCCTCTGACCACTCGAACGTCCATTACCACGTGATCAATGTGGTTCTTCGTTCTTTGAGCATGGGATACCCAAGTAGCCTTGTGGATGTCTTTATGCTGGAATATTGTACCACAAATGACCACGTTTTTTTGCCCGCGGCAAAGTCAATCAGTCTCGTACCGATTTCGGAACTGTCAGCATGTAGACTGAAATTGCCAGTAGTTGGATGAAACACATTCTCCCTTCCCACCTTGGCATTAAAATCTCCTAGTACAATCTTAATATCATGGCTAGGGCAGCGGTCATATGTTTCCTCTAGGAGCTCATAGAATATGTCTTTGGCATCATCATCTTTCTCTTCTGTCGGGGCATGCACACAAATGAGGGAAATATGAAAATATTTCGCTTTTATGCGGATTGTGGCTATACGTTCACCCACAGGATTGAACTTAGAGACTAGATGTCCCAGTCTTTTGTCAACTACAAATCCCCAATCAAATTCATTTCTTGTGCAGCCTTGTGCTGTCCATCGCATTTCATGGATAGCGGAAATGTCAGCCGTATAACTTTCGAGGACATATTTCAACTGGATTCTTACACTGGATTTATATAGAGTTCTCACATTCCAGGTGCATATCCGTAAATCGTAGTCCTTATAACGTTTGCGGGAGTCGTCAACAAATAGGGGTTTCTTATGGATTCCTTTTCGTTCTTGTATAGGGTTTTTCAACAGAGACCCTACAAAAGTAAATCGATAGAGACGGCAAACGACGCCATAGTTTTTCCCGCTCTTTTGACATTTCTCTTCAGTAAGGTTTGCCATTTCATCATGGAAAGATATACAAGCCAACAACGAGTCGAAATTATTAAAATTTACTACCGAAATTTGGAGTCAGTGGCCTCAACTTTAAGAGCGCTACGTCCAATTTATGGTCGTCATAATCGTCCTACCAGATCAAGAATTGAGCGTCTAGTGGAAAAATTTGAATCCAAAGGCACAATACCAAATGTTCCCGTGCCAGTGAGACAAAGAAGTGCCCGTAGTGTCGAGAATATTTCTGCCGCTGAGGCTTCAGTTCAAGAAAGCCCAAATGTGTCTCTCACACGTCGTTCTCAAGCGTTGGGCATCTCTGTGACGTCGTTGTGGCGAATTTTGCGAAAAGATCTTGGCCTACATCCTTACAAGATCAAATTGACGCAAGAACTGAAGCCGCTTGACCACCATAAGCGTCATATGTTCGTGAATTGGGCTGAGCAACAACTTGAAAATGATTCGGATTTTCATCGGAAAATCATCTTCAGCGATGAGGCTCATTTCTGGCTGAATGGCTTCGTCAATAAGCAAAATATGCGTTATTGGTCAGACAGCAATCCACACATAATCCATGAGTCATCATTGCATCCCGAAAAAAATTACGGTTTGGTGCGGTTTATGGGCCGGCAGCGTCATTGGGCCGTACTTCTTCCGTGAGGACCAAGATCGTCACACTACTGTGAATGCGAATCGCTACCGTTCAATGATAACCGAATATTTTTGGCCCCAATTGGATAATATGGACTTGGAGGGCATGTGGTTAAAACAGGACGGCGCCACAAGCCACACAGCGAATGCCACAATCAATTTATTGGAAACCACGTTTGGTGAACGTGTTATCTCACGAAATGGCCGCCTCGGTCGTGCGATTTGACTCCGTTAGATTATTTCCTGTGGGGCTACGTCAAGTCTATGGTCTATGCCAACAAGCCAGCGACGATTGATGAACTTCGTACGAATATCGAACGTGAAATTGCAGCAGTATCGGCCGATTTATGCTTGAAAACCGTCGAAAATTGGATTCAGCGTCTGGACTTCTGCAAGCGTGCCCGTGGTGGCCATGCAAAAGAAATCGAGTTCCATACATAATGGCATCTAACGTACTTTCACAGGTATAAAGAATTTCATTGGTATCTAAGTCCGGTTTTGTTTTATTTAAAAAAACTTTTGTAGCGCTTTTATTGAAAACCCCGATATTTTCACTGCCATTATGAACGGTGGCGGGAGGCAAACCCAGTCTACCGGGTTTTTGCATTTTACCTACTGCCAGGATATTTTATTGCAGCCGCCCATTATGGATCAGGCGCTGACCAGGATGCAATATGTCGAACCTGTACCTCGTTACTGTAGTTCTCGAATCGAAAAAGTTTTCACATTAAGCATGAAACAAAAAATTCCATCGTTTCTCGATTTGTGGGTAAAAAGTGTTTCTGTATATCAATGCGAAAAGAGGCAACACTGATGAAGTTTTGATTGGAATATTCCAAGAAAGCTGTCAAGTAAGCAAAAAAATATAAACAAACAAAATAAAGTAGTGCGAAAAAGAACAACAAAAAGAAGTGTAGACATGTATTCAACTGCATTTTATTTTTGCTTTCTTGATTTTTCTGTAATATTTTGGAAAAATTAATTGAAATACATAACAGAAAAAATATAGTTCTTATCTTCTTCAAGTTTTAATTTCTTAAAAAACCTTTTTGTAGAAACAATATCCAAATCTCGCACCGTTTTAATTTGTGAGTATTTTTGACGCTTCACATTTTAATTTTTTCGACTCACTACTACACTAGATTTTCTCGCATTTTTCCAATAACAATGAAAAAAGCAGTACGTCACAGAAAGTTTTCGCAAAACAAACGTTGTAGACACAGTCACATGTGAGAAGCGATTTTTTGTACCGATTCCTAGCGCTTTTGTTTCAATTCACATGTTGCATGTGAAAACTTTTTCGATTCGAGAACTACTGAAACGAGGTACTGGATTTTCTTCTTTTGGTTTCTATTCATTTCAATTCATTTCAGTCTGACGTTTAAAATTTTATAATCAAATATTATTTTAAAAAGGTAAGTAAAATATATTTTGTATTAAACCGTCTTATTTTGCAGATGTTATTTAATTAAGCAGATATCAACAGCAGATATATATGCGGTAGTCTGGATACAAAACGGCTTTGGGCCTAGAGCAACCGATACAACACGTCAAAATTAGTGCGGTGTCCCATGATGGCCGGGACTTCAATAAAGGTTGGAAGAGGCATGTAAATTAAATGCATTATTCTATTTATATAGATTATCCCATATATATGACTTTATTTTCTCGCTTTTTAATTCATTTATAAAGACACAAGAAAATAAATCATCACTTAATAATAAAAAAAAACTTTAATAGTTCATTTTTGATAGTATCTAAATTCGGTTGTAACAACCTCTAATTCGGCTGTGACAACCTGTAATTTGGCTGTGACAACCTCTGATGAGGTTGTGCCAACCTCTAATTCGGTTGTGACAACGTCTTAATTCGGTTACGGCTAATTCGGCTGTCTCAACCGAATTTTTCAGTGAGTGTGGGATGTGCAGCCAAGAGGTCATGTAAATGACTGGAGAACCGTTATATTTGCGGATCAGAAGAAGTTTAGTTTGGACGGACCTGATAGCTACAACTATTATTTCCATGATCTGCTCAAAGAAAAGAATTTTTTGAACCGACGGCGTTATGGTGTGGGGTGCTATTATGTACTATGGCACCATCGATCTTGAATTTCAAAGTGCTATAAAAGTGCTGGTGCAAGTTATAAAACGTTATTGGAATCGACTTTTCCGCAGTTCAGTGAACTATTTGGTCCCATATCTTGGGTATTGCAACAGGATAATGCCCCTCACAATGCGAGAGTAGTAAAGGAGTTCATTGCAAGTCAAAATAATAATATACTTGGCTGGCCACCATATTCGCCAGATTTAAATATTATCGAAAATGTCTGGGGTTGGTTATCTCGTAAGGTCACTAATTCAGGCCATTAAGGATGCCTGGAATTAAATTTCGTTGGATTACGTAAATTCTCTTCATCTCTCAATGAAAACCCGTATATTTGAAGTTGTTAAAAACAAAGGCGGTCGTACCCACTACTAATAGTTCTTAAATAAAGTAAAATAAATTAAAAAAATAAGAAGTTTTTCGTTCGATGAAAATGTTATATATTCTATAACCTTGCTGGCTTTTTTGGTCGCAATTCCAATGTATTAAATAAAACTATTTAATTCAATTGTTTTCCCTACGTTTCGATGCTTTATTGGCATCCTCTTCAGGGGAGTTTTATTCTAAATAACAATGATAACAATTAATATTACATTTAGTATTTTCCGTTCACTGTTCACACTTACTTCGTTTTCCCATATATTTATTTGCATGTCTATTTAGTGTTAATCTAACATAAATGTATATATGTCGTACATGTATGTTTTCTCCACACTATATATGTTTGTCCAGTGTTAGCGTCATGTAGTAGTGACAATTTGTCTTGTCTTTGTCCTCTTCTGCGCCCATACTTATGTCATGTTTTCGTCGAATTCTCAAACTCTCTAGTGTATATCTCCTGTTAGTGTTCTTCTCTCTGTCTATAATTCTGACGTTTTCCATGTCTGGTGTGTGATTGTTCTCCATCATATGTTGTGAGAGTGCAGTGCTCATTCTCCTGTTCCTTATGTCTGCCTTGTGTTCTGTCATTCTAGTTTCCAATGATCTTTTAGTGGTGCCAATGTATATTTGCCCACATGTTTCATCAGTGTTGCCAGTGCACGAAATTTCATATACTACATTGTGTTGGTGGTTTTTGTGTATCCGGGTTTTTGTCTTGTTTTTCATTAAAATTGGTTCAAGTGCCTTTATTCAAGTGATTTTTTTTATATCTCAAGATGTCTAGCTTTCATTTTCATTTTAAAATTCTGCAATCGGTTATAAATTACCAAAGATACAGGTTGCTGAATATGGAATTTTTAGTGCCTTTAAATAAGTGAACCGGAGTGTATACTCGTATCTGTTTATATTTTCGATCAAAAATGGGGAAGGGGTAGCCTGGGTGACCCATTGCCCAACGTCGTCGGTAGTGTGTAAAGGCCGCTTACCCATTCGCAATGTGCAATGGGTAATCGTTATAACTACCCACAGGGCAATGGGTAATTCCCATACATGTGGCAAATTAATTATATGACAATTATAATTTGTAGTTGAATTTGAATTACCTTTCGAAATACAAATTCAAAAAAATTTCAATACCATTGGTAATTGTACTTATTTTCAAAGCATTTCCTTCATATCTGGCAATTTTGGTTTTCAAATATTTTATACAGTACAGGTTTATTAATTTGAAACTACTATGAGGCAATACCTGTCAAAGCCACAAGACTGAAATTGTTGCACTAAACTTGTTATTGCTTGTTTACTAGGGCGAGAATAAATACATCAAATAAATGGTTTCCAATTACATTCCATGAAGGGACCGGGGAGAACTTCTCACAATCACTAGGCTGTGCGCATTCCAGTTTTCACTCACTGATTGGGGCCTACAGTTTTATACCGGTTCCGAACGGTATTTTGAGAGGCATTTTCATGGCTAAGTACTCGATAGTGTCGCCGTCACTATGCGAGGTGACCGTCGCCGAAAGAAATTTTAAGGTGGTCGGAGCAGGGATCGAACCCAGGATCTCCTGTACAAGAGGCGCGCACACTATCCATTGCACCACCGGAATATGCGTTATTGGTTTGGTGAAAATCCACATATGCTTCATGAATCACCCCTTCATCCACAAAAAATAACTGTTTGGTGCGGTTTGCATGCCGGCGGCGTAATTGGGCCATATATTTTCGACGACAATAACGATCGTCACATTACTGTGAATGGCGATCGTTATCGCGCCATGATTACCGATTATTTTTGCTTATATTATAACATGGACTTGAACGACATGTGGTTTCAACAGGACGGTGCCACAAGCCACACAGCGCACGTTACAATCGCTTTATTGAAGAGTAAGTTTGGTGAGCGTGTTATCTCAAGAAATGGACCAGTCAATTGGCCGCCTCGCTCGTGCGATTTAACGCCTCTAGACTTTTTTCTTTGGGGCTACGTCAAATCATTGGTATATGCCAATAAGCCGACGACGTTGGAAGAACTCTGAGCCAACATTGAACGCGAAATAGCGGCGCCAATGTGTGACCGAGTCATCGAAAATTGGGTCCAACGAATCGAACGCTGCCGACGTACCGCGGGCCATATGAACGAAGTCGAGTTCCATTCATAAATGTTTTGATTGTATTTCAAGTCCATCATAAAGTTTTGGAAATATCTCAAATGGTTTGCGTTTTGTTTAAAAAAAAAATTGTCAAGTCCTTAGTGGAAAACCCTATATAAGTTGGAGTACAGAACATGGAGCCCAATCGAAGATACGAAGGACTGGAAGTTATACACGCAAATAAAAAACTCGCTAGGTGGTCGCTTGAGTAACAAAACTACTTTTGCCGCAAACAAATATTTCGTTTGCTAAGAATACCCAACGTTGGCGGCACAAATTTAAATGTTTCTCCTAAATATATTTCATTTATCGTAATAGTAACTTTAATTTACCCCCAAATTTTTAAATATATCTATATGATTTTACAGTACATGGAAAAATCTTTTTTAAAACGAACAAGTACATACACACACATGCCACGACACATACAATGATAACGCTAATTGGCCGCAAACAAATCCTTCAAACGAAGTTTTGTTGTCTAAAATTTCGTTTGTGGGGAAAGACACTTTTGTTTGGGTGTGTAAGAAATATAAAAAACTCGTCTGACCATTATCAAATCTGCTACGTTAATTTGGAGAAAAGTTGTCCTGTTGTCTCCTAAAGCATTCTGTTTCAATGGCATGCCACTTTCGGATCGACTTGATTTATGTAATTGTGAATTATCCCAATAGTACTCGAAATAAAGACAGCACGAGTATTTGTAATTTCTTTGCTTATTTATAAATATAAACCTGAAGAAACTTTAGCGTAGTAATGGGATTACAATACACATGCAACTTTCTCTGGGGAAACAGTGGAATGGTGACTTATCTCAAACACTTCCACTTGAAGTCATTCTCGCTTAATTTACTTCACACCTTTTAACTTAAATATTCGTTCTACATCCAAGAGGAGTGGGAGTGAAGAATTGCTACAAATCCTTGCTAGCAATATACAAATCCTTATTACCTTTACACTAGTCAAATATGTAAAAACCTTAGCATCATATCCTATATAAGTAGATGGATGGGAAGCCAAAGACTCCATCTCCCATTTCCCGGGAACAGTTTTCAAATTGGAATGTTGCAAATGCTTTTTTGAACATACGAACTTAATTGGGCGCACTTAATGTGGTGGTTTTGTGGCCACTCTTAAATATCGGATGAGCGGCCGTCGAACACAGGAAGAAAATCGACATATTGCTGAGCATACTCGACAATAATGACGATTGAATTCTCTCCGGCATTACACTTGACAAAGGGAACACGAACACCGTATGTTCCGTTCTTGCTGTTTACGGGCATTAAATACGCTTTTGTTACCCACCAACAATGGCGCTACAGTCCAACCAACATTTAGATTGCCCTACAAATCTATTTGCTGCAGTTCTTCTTTTCTCAGGGATGCTATCAAGGCCGTTTATTATACAAAGTCTGATAGTAGCATGTCTCACAAGCGGTGTTTGCTCTGTGGTTTCACTGATTTGCCACCACCTTTTCTAGTCCAAACAATCAATCTATCTCGAGTAAGTCATAATCAACCCTTGTAAATGGTCCGACAATACGTTTTTGGTGTGTAAATGATGCAGACGCGTTAAATGCAAGCGACTGACTGACTGCGAAGGAATAAACGTCCATATTGTGCAATTGTATTATTTGTGTAATATGAACTGAACCTGTGTACGCGGAGGGATCAGCAGCAGGTTTCCCAAAAATCTTATTAGACTATATTCTTTTGTCATACGACCGTTTATGGTGGAATTCGAATCGCGTCTTTGTTAGGAAGATACACAGTGGGGCAATTGTGTTTATTTAACGGGCAGAGAATTGACTTTTGTTTACGATGGTAAAATATTTCCTGTTTATTGTCACCAGGGGGTATCTCTGGAATTTCAGATTAAGCATCCGATTCACTAGCAGTCTTCCGAGACCGAAAAAATACTTCAAGTACTCTCCCAAAAAACTTACATAGAGGAATTATCGCCCAGTCTTCAGGGCAAGTTCACACACGTGGTGAAAAATGGCCGTTGAAGGTCGATAGCCGCAAAATTATTTATTTTACCATTCACACTCAGCATTGATCACAACAGTTGGAACGCCACTCCCAAATAACAACGTTTATCACAAAGTCTTTTCGATTGTTGCAAACGAACTTGCATTAACCTGTAACGACGGGGTTTACACTTTGAAGCTGGGGTATACTTAGTGGTCGCCAACTGTTCGTTACATACCATTTATTTTGAGAGAGTTACGGGTCGTCTATAGGTCGTTTCAGTTGCTGTGGTTGATGGTTCGTGGCCGATGTCGGGAATTCTGCTGATGTGCCCCTTAGATGGCAAGGCATTAGAGACCGGTAGAGAATTTTTGTACACTGGTATTTGGCAAACAGGTAGAGAACCTCTGCCTATAATAAGGCAGGAATCCTCTGGTTATAAGCGGGGACTACTTTAGGGATCAAGTTCATGACCCCATATGTAGGGAACCTCTCTCTATACTACGGCAAGGAACCTCTGGTTAAAATCCTGCAATACTGTAGGGAACAAGATCAAGACCTCACAAGCAGGGAATCTCTGGCTTGCTCCAGGGGAACAGAAACACCACGGGAACAGAAAGGTGCTCAGTTCAAGACCCCACAGACAGGCAACAAGGTCGAGACCCCACATGAAGGGGAATCTCTGGATTGTACCAGGGGTAACAAAAGGCAACTCGAGAATAGACAGGTGCCTAGTTCAAGATCCCAAAGGCAGGGAATCTCTGGCTTGAACCAGCGGAAGAGGGGAAATAAAAGACAACATGGGAACAGATCGGTGCTAAGCTTAACACCGCACAGGCAGGGAACCACTAAATTAAACCAGCAGAAGAGGTAGGCAAAAAGGTCGAGACCCACATGCAGGGAATCTCTGGTTGAATTAGCGGTCGAGATAGTTACTGGGAGAGAGACTAGCTAGGAATTACTACACTGTATCCCTTTGTATCTAATACACTACTAAGGCTATGTTGGCTCTTCAACGTCTGTGGACCAAATCGACTCGAGTACTAAGTTGATCCGCTTTTTATACACTTAGCACAGGTAGCAGATGTTAGGCATCACAGCTGTGATCGTAAGTTTTAATATCAGGCCATCCTCCAGATGTCGCTATTGCCTGAAGTTGCCCTTGAATCCAACAGATGGCGTGTCCATGAAGTCAACAGAGGGCGATACCCACCGAGTGTAAAGGTGTGGTGGAAACGAGGGGGCGACTTACACCTTCACAAACTCCAAAATGATTATAACTTACTTTTGAGGTAATATTAAAAACTTTTGTGAATGTGAGTAAAACACAAAATGACCCCGAACGAACGTTAGATTTCTAAGATTTCGTGTGTGCGAACGACATTCGTCTTTCCAGCAACGTGGCACCAGCAAATATATCATTGCTGGTAGATCTGTATCCGAATAACTATTTTATAATTCTCCATTTTCAGAGAAGAATTACCGGATGACGTCTCCTGTCTGCCTTAATTCATTACAATTCACGTCAATTCAATTAATTCAATACAATTCAATTCGATTTAATTCAGTTCAATTCAATTCAATTCATTTCATTTCTTTTCATTTCATTTCATTTCATTTCATTTCATTTCATTTCATTTCATTTCACTTCACTTCATTTCTTTTCATTTCATTTCATTTCATTTCCCTTCAATTCAATTCAACTCAATTCAAATCAATTCAATTCAGTACAATTCAAATCAATTTCAATTTCAATTCAGTTCAATGCATTTTAATTTAGTTTAATAAAATTCAATTGAATTCAATTCAGTTCAATTCAATTCAGTGCAGTTCAATTCAATTCAACTCAATTCAGTTCAATTCAATTGAATTGAATTCAATTCGATTTAATTCAAATTGATTTAATTTAAATTAATTTAATTCAATCCAATTCAACTCAATTAAATTGATTTGGATTGCATTTAATTCAATTCAGTTCCATCCAATTCCAGAAAATGCAATTCAATTCCGAAAATGTGATTTTTCGAATAAACCGATGTACCAAAATTATAATGGTGAGGTGAACAAATTGGTATAGCCGTCGGTGGTGCAATGGTTAGTGTGCGCGTCTCTTGTACAGGAGATCCTGGGTTCGATCCCTGCTCCAACCACCTTAAAATTTCTTTCGACGATGGTCACCTCAAATTTCTTTCGACGACGGATCACCTGACGGCGACACTATCGAGTACTTTGCCATGTAAAAGCCTCTCAAAATACGGTTCGGAACCGGTGTAAAACTGTAGGTCCCAAGCAGTGAGTATAAAACTATAAAGCGCACAAGCTCACTGGTTGTGAGAAGCTCTCCCCAATTCCTTCATGGGATGTAATGGGAAACCATTTATTTTTATTTATTCCCTGTACAGGATTACCAACAAGTATGAAGGTATATGAGTTAATACCTATTAGTGTGACATGACTGTTGGCATAAGATTATATGGTCCACACTTCATACTTGGCTAGCAATTGACCCTATTTTGCAAGTAATCGTTTTCTGGCAGTGAGGATCATCCATCATTTATCCGACAGTGCAGATCTTAGGGTCACTACCCTCTCAATCTTTGAAAATAATTTTTATTTCAGCTTCAAGACCTTTTATATATGTTTGAAATTCGCTTGACGCAAAAATATTTATTTTGCTGTGTATGCCTAACGTTGGACACAACAGTTGAAATGTTTCTTACAAAAATGGTTTCCCTATACATCCCATGAAGGGATTCGTCGCGATTAAATTCTGAAAACCCCGCCCCAACGATACTGAAATGGTCCAGTCACCGCCGACGAAAAATTGAGGTCGGTTTTGAGCCCTATTCCCGTCTTCTAGTCAGCTGTGCCACCGCCATGACTCGTGTGCCATTTCTCGTGAACATAAACGTTCGTTTACCGCAAATAATATTGTGTTGTCCACAATTTTGATTATGGGCTTTGCAATTTTTCTTTGCGTCTACTAAACCAAATAGTAGTTCAGTAAACCACATGGTGTTTTTTGCACCCACTGTGCATTAAATACCGGACTATTTGATGATCGGTTTTTTCGAAATTCTTTCAAAACAATGTTGTTATAATCAAAACTACCCTTTAATGGTGTGAGTAAGTGAGTCAGTTCAATTGTACCACCACCATTGTGCCGCCTATGGCCTATGGCTGACATACGAGGAGCAAGCACTTCAGTACCAGATGACATCTGTGCATATTTTGACAAGGAACTGTTTGCTGAACATGCAACATCTCTTCTGGTGATGGGATTGTTAACTTCTAGACCGCCGTCGATACGAGACTGCGATACCACTTCTCGTAGGGGTGATTTCCATTGTGTCTGGTTAGACGAATGGATGGATGAATGAATGCATTCAAGAGCGTGGAACAAGATTCGTATGTTCGGACTGTTGGTAATTATAATCAAACCACAATCGAGTTTCTGATTTGAAATTTCACTTTGTTAATAGCGAGAAACTATTTTGTTTTTGTGTCGAAGCGGTGGAAATGTTGACATATGGGTGCTAAACGACGCCCGTTTTGTAGTCCGTATGTTTCTGAATCTGATTTGAATTCTAGATGAGGGTATGATTTGAATTCTATAATGAGAGAGAGCAAGACCGAGAGCATCACAGTGACAGGTCTTAAATGTTGATTGCAATCTCAAAAGTGGGTTGAATGGTGTGAGCTATTAATTTTCACGGTATGCATTTAGTCCTGGGCAAAAGGATGTTTATCTAATGTGGCATCAACATATGTTCCTCGGTGGTTTGTCTTTCGCTCTCTCTCTCTCTCTGTCGGTCTTGGCTGATTCACGGGTAGGGGTTGAACCTCCTCATTAAGCTCTAAATGCTTTGTTCTCTAGTCTGACTTTGAGGTTTGACTGTTGTATCTTTTAATGCTTCAAAGCAGTCGCACTAACTACCACTACAAACACTCAGGACAGGAGTAGTAAATATTTGATCTACTTCTACCACAATAACAAATGTAAATACGTATGTCAATAACTAATTTCCCCTCTCCGATTAACACTAATCTGTTATGCCAACCTTTTGTGACGTGGATGAGGCTATACATGTGTCACCGGCTATTGTGGCCACTAGCAAAAGGAGGTCTTACTTCCTGTCCAAGGAAGTCTGTTACACTTTGTGTGGTTGTGCCTTTAAGCATTTCCATGCCAATCAAAGTTTTTTTCTCAATTTTTTTACAAATCATTTCGAATGGAACTAAGAGTCTTAGTAATCTACTGTAAACTTGAATGAACATTCCATAAATTTGTTGGCTCGTTATTGAATGTTTTGGATGCAAGCAACATTATCATAACTAACGACTCTTGAGTTGCATGAATAAATATTTGTGCCACATCTTTACCTGTCGACGATGAGAGGATAAGAAGACACAAAGATCAGAAATATTGAATATTGATTTGATTTTATTTTATTGTTGTTTAAATTTCGATTGAGTTGAAAGGAATATGGGGGGGTGGAGGCATACGAAATTTTGTTCTATTTAAAATCAATGTCAAAAACATTCATTGCAAATTTAAATTTTAAGTTTCTAAGGTTGAATATGAGTATGAGGAAACAGCAATTTGGAATCAGTTGAGTTTTTTAATTTAGAAAAAATTGTGTAAATATTTTTGATTTTTAATGTTCTGACTACTAAAAAAGTTGTCTTGATGGCAGAAGAAACTTAGGCAGTTCCAACAGCTTATGAAATTCGGTACAGGGAGAGCCTTCTGTTTCAAACCAAAGAGAGACCTGTTGAAAATCGTTGAAGATCCTTCACACTCCATTTTAAAAATTTTTGTATTTTGGAACAAGTTACCTTTTTCATTTTCACTAAATTTGTTAGAACGAAATTTTTCTGGGAATTTAAGAATCCTCAGTTTTTATTTTGAGTACTAGATGTACTTGTTTCATTTTCCCAACAATAAATATACTATTGATTTCGGATGTATTTTTAATGAAATAGCATGCCCAAAAACACTCTCACGATGGACTGCCCTCATGCAAGGACGAGAATGGGCATCTGGTGACTGATAAGCAGTGTGTGGTCAAAATGTGGAGAGACCTATTTTCAGCTCTACTCCACTCAGATTCTTCCACTGAGGATCAGGAGGTAATGAGGTAATGTAGATTGTACCCCCCCACAACCAAGGCGAGATTAGAATGGCAATCTCCCGGCTTGAGAATAAGAAAGCCGCTGCTGCGGATGGGTTACCCGCTGACTTTTTAAGGAAGATGGCGATGGACTGCTAGCCCACATGCATCGACTTGTATCCGGTATATGGCTGAGGGTATCTATGCCTGACGATTAGAGTCTCAGTGTATTATGCCCTATATTCAAAAGGGGTGAACCGTGTGTCTGTTCCAACTATCGCGGTATCAGTCTTTCATCCATCGCGAATAAGGTCTTGTCGAGCGTATTATGTGACCACGACTGACCAAATACTGGAAAAGACCCACGAAAAGCAAATCGATACATATGTACCCCCTTTTTGTCGATTACAAAGCGGCTTTCGATAGCCCCCATACGGGGAAAACTGTACGAAGCTATATCTGAAGTTGGGATTCCGGCAAAACTGATTCGCCTCAGTAGAATAACGCTGACCAACACCAAAATCAGCAGTGAAAGTGGGGAAACACCTCACTGAACCATTCTGCACCAAGCGAGGACTGAGACAAGGCGACACAATTTCGTGCAATCTCTTCTACATCTTAATGGAGATAATAATGAGGAAGGCTGCAGTAAATACGAACAAGACCATTAACACGAAAAGCCATATGTTGCTGGCGTATGCTGACGACATAGACATCATTGGGCGAAATTTGCGAGAGATTACTGCAGTATTTTCAAGAATCGAAAAGGAATCAGCGAAGGTGGGTCTTGCTGTTAATGAAGCCAAGACAAAATTGATGGTGTCCACGACTAGAGAAACCTTTCGACTTGGTCAGCACTTGAAGGTTGACAACGTTGATGAATTTGTCTACCTTGGATCCGCCCTGAACAAGGACAACAACTTCAGCCTGGAGATGAATAGGACAATTGTGCTTGCAAATATATGCTATTTTGGGCTTAGCAAGCAGTTTAGGAACAAAGACCTCTCTAGACGGACAAAAGTCCAGCTATAACAGACTCTCATTTTACTTGTCTCGACAAATGGCTCCGAAACTTCGGTCATACCCCAAGCGGAAGAAACACACCTCGAGTGAAAAATTCTGCGTAAAATATATGGTTAGAGAAAATGGCGAGTACCAACGTCGCTGGAACCAACAGCTATATAATTTATATTCTGACGTGGACATAGCTAGGCGAATCAAATGAGGCCAGTTGCGGTGGCTAGTCCATGTTATCTGAATGGATGAGGATGAACCAGCGCGAAAGGTTTTCGATAACGTACCCGATGGAATCAGGAAAAGAGGACGACCAAGACTCCGCTTGAAAAAATCCGTACGTATCCTTGGTGTTACCAACTGACGAGAAAAGGCGAAAGATAGAGCCAGTTGGAGGCATATGCTGAAATTTGTTTGTTTAATTAATAAGTGTAAGACGTCTGACCCCATGAGGTTGTAAAAAGGTCAATAAAAGTAAAAATATGTTGTTAATATGAAGCGCCAAAGCCCCACGATGTCGAAAGAAAACCTATGCGAAAGGATAGTCACTGACTTTCGTTCATCTGCTTGACGTTCGCCTGGCTTTAAGTCTTAAGCCCAGTACAAACCATGACAGATGTCACGACAGTTGTGAACGAAGATTACTATCAAGACAGCACGGCAGTCCTGTCGCACGTAAAGTTTGGCTTGATATTGCTACAGGGGTACTGCCATAGTGTGAACGGGGCATAGAGTAATGTCATATAAAGCTGCTATTCTTCTCATATGGCATTTCCTTTCACATAGAGAGTTATTTGACGTAAATTGACTTATACCAGGTAGAATTACAAAATTTTTTTCTTAAATTTGCCATGTCGTTTTGATGAAAAGATGTGAAATTAAAAGGAATTTAGACTTTTTTGTTATATTTTATTGACTAAAATTTTAAATGTCATTGCTGATTTATTGTTAGCTGGTTTGACCCATTGCCCCTATCTGGTATTATTAAAGCATAAATTTCGAACATCCAACCGCCCATCTTCAATACACCAAAGGTAATCAATTTAATGCGAGAGTTGGCTACTCTATACGTCAGTAGTCTATGGAACGGGGTTGCTTGACAGTTTACTGGCATTTTAGTTGCCAGCGGTTATTTTTTGTCGATTAAAAAATTCGTTTGTAAATATTGTTCGCTTGTAAATTTTCTTCGATTGTGAATTTTCTTCAAAATTTAACGAACGAAAAGGCAAGCTCCAGCTTCCTGCAGCTGTCACTGTCGGCAGGTAAGTGTGAACGGTGGCCAGACCACTGCCACAATTCCATGGAAGTAAATTCCCATGGCGGTTATAGAGACGCCATTGTTCTCATCTGACATTTCCTTTCACACTATTCGTCGTGTAATATGTGCGATAGAGAGTTATTTGACGTAGATTAAACCAAAGTGAAATTACAAAAATTGTAGACTTAATTTTTTCACGTCGTTTTGATGAATGACTTTGAAATTTAAACGTATTTTAGACTTGTTTGTTATATATTATTTTTAGCATATCTTTGTGGTGTATTTACACAAAAATTTTAACTCACAAATCGAAATGTCGTTGCTGATTTATTGTTGAATGGTTTGAGCCATTGCCTCTATCTGGTATTATTAAAGCAATACTTTCCAACATGCAACGTCCATATGCAACACACTAAATACTGATAGAGATGGCGTCTCTATACATCATTTCGCTATGATGACAGGTACTATTATGACAGAAACTGTCATCGTTTAGTTTAGTTTAGTGTACAAGTATTTTTATTCTATATTCTTGCCTACATTTATGCCTTAAAGCTATAACAATTGTGAAATTCTTATTTCTAATTTTTTACTTCATACTCCATAGACTATCGTCTTTAATATATGTTTTTTTTTATCATCGTACCGGGGTTTCCCCCGTACACAAAAAATCGTAAATTTTCTCACTAATACTGTCATCGTAAAAACGGGGCTTTATTGTGTGCTTTTGTGTTTACAAAATCGGGGCTTACGAACTATTTTTGTTGCCATCAGGCCAAAGTGAATGTCAAAACCATAGTGGAATTAGTAAAGTGACCGTAAGACGAGTTGTTGTAATTTGGAGACATTTTTGTTGTGTTTTGTAGTTTTGACAGCACCGAGGTAGTGTCAAAATCAGCTGATTCCCACTACCTTATTTGCTTAGTCATTCTCTTTTGTTTGACGTTTGTTTTAGTTTGCAATTTAGTTTGCAAGACTTCAAAGAAAAGGAATGACGAACTGCTGTAGGAAATTGGAATTGACTGCTGTGGCGGAAATTGTGCAACTCAATCCAAGAACGTCGAATCGCAATTGATCTGAGAACATTAGGCGCAGTGTCGCGCGTGATACCCGAAAAACAACAGGTGCATCATGCTCTCTGAAGAGCATTGGACAGCCATGACACCGTCGACGTTGAACCATCCACTTACGCTAGTGGACAGTTTGCGGCGCAGTCACGAAGGTTTACCATAATTATGTGTGCGAAAATATCTGATATGATTGATTCCCTGCAGATACCAGGTGCAATGAAATTGCAATTGATTTCTTTGCTAAGGCATATGCATCGCAATGCTAACCCGAAAGTTTTGTAGTGGCTATACTAGCATCACTCACAGAACTGTCTGCCAGAACATTAACCGGTGTGTCCGACCAAGTTAATCTGCTGTTAGAGTTTACGATTTATCTACATACGTCTGCCGGTGAGAGCTCAGACCTTAAAGTCTGTAAACAAGACTGGCGGAGAAACAATGTGTTCAGTACATGGATGTGTGTGTATAATGTGTTAAGTTGGCGGAGAACAATGTGTTAAGTACATGGAAAGACTTCGAATCGTGTTCGACGACAATATGTATGTAAGAATATTGTATTATATTAAAAATGGAAATTTTGAAACAGTTACATACATACACACTTCCCAGATTTTCTTGAAAATAATGTTTTAAAAAAATATAGTGTGTGAGAAACGTCTTTGCTCCGTCTTTGCTTTTTCACTATTTCAAATGCGCGTCTCTTTGATAAGTAAACGTTTAGAATGAAAATAAAAAGAATGCAAAAGAGCGAATGTAAACAAACACAAAAAATATAAACAAGTTTGACGTTCCGAAAGAGCACTGAATCAAATCAGCTGATCAACAAATAAAAAAGTTAAATCAGCTGTTCTTATGCGGCCACTTTATTATTACACTATGGTCAAAACCACTCACTTGTTTTTTGATTATCGCATAGCTGAAAAACAAACAAAAGCTTGAAACAAAAACAAGTTAAATATAACTCAACGAAAGAACACATAGAGAATTAGACAAGAGTTTCTATCCCTCTCTTTACATTCTCTCGATGACAACGAGGTAGCGGGGCATTTCATCGCGTTCGAGCTGCTGTTGTATGTTACACTTTGGTTGGACATAAAACAGATAGAAATAAAGGGTTAAGGGTAAATTTCGTTCGATGCAACGATGCGTATAATTTAGCTG
>OZ008369.1:28059342-28496842 GCA_963931995.1 Phaonia tiefii
CGTTCGATATTCGTACGAAGTTCATCAATCGTCGCTGGCTTGTTGGCATAGACCATAGACTTGACGTAGCCCCACAGGAAATAATCTAACGGCGTCAAATCGCACGACAGAGGCGGCCAATCGACTGGGCCATTTCTTGAGATAACACGTTCACCAAATTCGGTTTCCAATAAATTGATTGTGGCATTCGCTGTGTGGCTTGTGGCGCCGTCCGGTTGGAACCACATGCCCTCCAAGTCCATATTATCCAATTGGGGCCAAAAATATTCGGTTATCATTGAACGGTAGCGATTCGCATTCACAGTAATTTGCCGGTCTCGATCATCACGGAAGAAGTACGGCCTAATGACGCCGCCGCCCATAAACCGCACCAAACTGTAATTTTTTCGGGATGCAATGTTGACTCATGGATTACGTGTAGATTGCTGTCTGACCAATAACGCATATTTTGCGTATTGACGAAGCCATTCGGCCAGAAATGAGCCTCATCGCTGATTGTTGAGGCCTCTTAAAGTTGAGGCCACTGACTCTAAATTTCGGTAGTAAATTTTAATAATTTCGACTCGTTGTTTGCTCGTAAATCTTTCCATGATGAAATGGCAAACCTTACTGCAGAGAAATGTCAAAAGAGCGGGGAAAAAATGGCGTCGTTTGCTGTCCCTATCGATTTACTTTTGTAGCGTCTCTGTTGAAAAACCCTTTACATATAAAGTGGATAAACTAAGTTCAAAAAAAATCCAATGAGTGTTCGAACTCACGGGCGATGTGTTAACAAATTTTTTGCTACACGGTACCTGTTCGATTTCTGTGAACACATTAGTAA
This sequence comes from Phaonia tiefii, assembly GCA_963931995.1. Lineage (NCBI taxonomy): Eukaryota > Metazoa > Arthropoda > Insecta > Diptera > Muscidae > Phaonia > Phaonia tiefii. The sequence goes on from OZ008369.1 coordinate 28,060,166, forward strand.
ATGTTACATTGGAAAATAAACAACAGCGTTCAATCATATGATGACGTTACATTTAAATAATATTAATACTTAAAATTATTTAAAGACCAGTGCAAGTACATGTGTCATTATTTTCTTGCTCAATACTTTTTGTTTTATTCCCACAAAAATCAATGAATGCAAAGCAACAGACACTTGTATATCCATACATCATACATTGTTATAGTCGTACATACCCTACACAAGTTCACAAAATTTTCGTTGCTCTCTTGCGATCTCATTTTTATATACGTATAATACGTCATTATTCAAAAAGTACATTTTATTTGACTTACCTTTCACTATAATAAAAACCAACCCGTAAAAAACATTGAGTTTGACTATAAATTCTTTATGTGTGACCACGCCCCTTTGTCCAATCCCGCCCATATTTGCAACAGACCTTAGAATATGTAAGCCTAACCAACCTACCCAATTTTGTTCAAATACCGTGAACAGGAGCAGAAATAATGGAATTTTAATTTGTGATTTGTATGGGAGGTACCACGCACCTTTATCCAATCCCGGCCATATTTTGATAGTTTATTTTTGTCGTCGCCATTAGTTTGCCTGCGAAGCTTCAGCTCGATTGGATCACGGGAAAACGATTAAAAGTCAATCCAACATTTTTGCGGCATACATACATATGTACAGTAGGTGGCAATGAAATGTATGGAGGAAAATATATTTTCGAATTTGGTAAACCTCAGACGGATTCTTGTTCCTTATGGTCTAAAACTGACTTGGTGAAAATTTGAGCCGAATTGGACAACTCTAAGGCGTGCCGCATTTTAGTCAAAATTTTCGGATTTTGCCATTTTGGGTGAAAATTCGTATACACTAGAAAATCTTTACTCCTCGATGCGTTTGAAAAACAATTTGCACATTGATTTAGTTTAACCTGAATATAAACTGGATAAAGTTTCAGTAAAATCCGACCACTCTAAGCGTTCCAATTTTTAACTTGAAAAAATTTAAAATTTTTAACAAAAATAAAAATTTGGGATTTTCGGTTTTTTTTCCAAAAATTATATCTAACGTCATATGATGACGTTTCATTTAAATAATGTTAATACTTAATAACACTTAAACATATTTAAAGACAAGACACGTGTTCATACATACTATAGGTTTGTTCGAAAACTTTTCCAGCAAAAAATAGCAAGCAAAAACTATCTGGAGTGTAAGAATGATTTTACTCTCACAATAAAAACTAGCACAAAAAGTACGCGAACGACATCCAGCAAAAACTAGCAAGAAATAAGAACTTTGTATGTAAACAGCTGATATGCAATGTAAACATTGGAAGAACCAACAAACGCAATTCGAACAAAACATTACAAATCACCAAAACTGTTTTCTTTTTCAACAGAAATACTTAAAGATTTATAACAAAACATTCAAAATTCACATTTTCTCTTAAAAACTAAAATTCCAATGATAAATTTATTATTTTATATTCTTTCTACGTCCTAATTTTGTTTGTTTACTTAAAACAGCTGTTATGTTTAGCTTGCTAATTCGTGCTGGCAAAAATTTTCCCAGCACAAACCATCAACTTCTCCATCATTGAACTGTCAAAATATTCACTCTCTGGCTCTCTCGTTGCTGGGAGTTATCGAACACTTTCCAGCAAAAAATAGTGATAATTAGTGCTAATTATCACGTTCTCGAACAAACCTATTGTTATGTTCGTACATACGCTGCTACACAAGTTCACAATTGTCGTTGCTCTCTTTCTATCTCATTTTTATATACGTATAAACACGTCATTATTCTCTTTGCTCTGAGAGTGCTTCGTATCCACACAATACAACTATTCGCTGCCGCAACATCAGTGTGTTTTTTGCAGTTTGACAATCTGTGTTTCGCAGTCGGACAAATCGGTGTTCTATATAGGGGTGGATCACCCTTCTGGATACTGAGACCTACCCGTTATGCACACAAAATTTCATACAAATCGGTCCAGCCGTTTGGGAGGAGTTTAACTGCAAACAATGTGTGATTGCTGTCGGACAATCTGTGTGAGCGCAGTCGGACAAATTGAGTTTGGATGTATTCACTTTGTAAATTTAGGCCGTACCCGCCGCGCGTTAACACATCAAAAATCGTTTTGAAAATTTTGGGCAGGTCTAATGTATACATATAATTCCCTGAAAATGTGTATATTCTTCACATTATGTATATATGTATATGTCATATTCATGACATACAATTTTTAGTTTTATGTTTTCTGACTAACATGAAATTCTATACGCACGACTATAAACGACGTCGATGGTGCAATGGTAGTGTGCGCGGCTCTTGTGTATGAGAACGTGGTTTCGATCCCTGCACTGACCACCTCTAAAATTTCTTTCGACGGCGGTTACCTCGCTTAGTGACGGCGACACTATCGAGTACTTAGCCATGAAAAAGCTTCTCAAAATACGGTTCGGAACCGGTGTAAAATTGTAGGTCCCAATCAGTGAGTGTAAAACTAGAACGCGCACAGCTCACTGGTTTGTGAGAAGCTCTCCCTAATCCCTTTATGGGATGTAACGGGAAACTATTTATTTATTTATTTATGACTAGAAGAAGTCAGTCATGACATAATGCTGACAAGTCAATAGAACGGTCTTGCATAGATTTCGAGGCTGTTCACAATTTATGTCACCTAAGGAAAAACAATTGACATGTCACAAACATGTCTTATAGAAAGCGTCAGCACCTACTGACATTGTCCTAATGAAATTCTACAGACAATGAATTCACGAAAAGTTTTCCAACTGGGAAAGGAATAACAATTTTTCAGTTTGAAGTTTTTGAAAAATTTTAAAATCCTCACAAATGGCTCGCAGTTGACAAATGATGAAGACGTCCTCGATCGACATTCAGCATTGGTCTTAGTAACAGTCAGTCATGACATAGTCCTGACAAATCAATAGGACAGTCTTACATAGATTATCAGCCCCTTCATAATGTATGTCCCCTAAGTCAAAACCAGTGACATGTGAAGAAGATGTCTTATATAAATTGTCATCACCTACTGACATGGTCCTATGGAAATACTACTGACAATGTCTTCAAGACAAAATTTCCAACTGGGTATTTCTTTAATTTGACTAATTTTACTTTTTGTTATACGTTGAATTTTCAAAATTTATGAATAATATTTCTAATTGTAATTCATTAATCAATACATAAAATTAATTGAACCAAGGAATGCATAGTGACCGCGACACTTTCGAGTATTTAGCCATGAAAAAGCTTTTCAAAATACCGTTCGGAACCAGTGTAAAACTGTAGGTCCCAATCAGTGAGTATAAAACTACAAAGCGCACAGCTCACTTGGTTGTGAAAAGCTCTCGCCGATTCCTTCATGGGATTCAAAGATTAACAAATAAGAATTTTTTGATAATAAGAATTAAAGATTGTTAATATTTGCAAATCATTTCTTGAAACTAATGAATTAATTTTCAGTTTTAACAAAAACCGTAGGATGAAAAACAACAAATTTTGTTTTGTTACATCAGATAAACTATTTCTATGACTGAAAATAATACAAACAATTCTTTGAATCCGGGCGCGAAATTTTCCGATACATAGAATTGTTTTCTGTGTGTACAGCAGCCGTATATGGTTTTCAAGCTTTTACAAATTGTTACTTATAGATTTTAATATTCGAAGGACCCTTGTATAACACTTGGTTGGTTGGTCGCTTTGTAGCACACTTAGGCTAAAGAAGCCCATTTTGATACCTGCAGTTTCCTCTATAACAACTATTGACTAGTCATCTAGCCGATTTGCCCTTTCAATGAATTTGTCAGGAATATCCTGAAGGGCTACGGTGCTAACTAAATGTGATCTTCTCAGTCTTCCCAGAGCAGGGCAATCCAAGAGAAGGTGTTTCGTCGTTTCCTCGTCCTCTTTCATGCAGCATCTACAGAGAGTGGAGTTTCTATGTAACAATCTTAGGGCGTGTTTTCCTACAAGGCAAGTGTTCCTATCATTGTTGATAACCTGCCTCTCGGTAAGTTAAGTAGTTGCCTAGTCCTCTTCCTGTCCACTTGTGGCCAGAGGACCCTGGCTTGTTTGCAAGTTCAGTAAGTCTCGACTTGTCCTTGTACATATTATCGGCCCACTGCCTGATCTGCAAACGGCAGGTAGAGATTGGCATACTAACACTTTCTTTTGGCGGAAGAACCTGTGCCGTAGTGCCCTGTCTAGCTAACGCATCCGCTACGCAATTGCCTGAAATTTCGCTGTGTCCCGGTACCCAGATGAGCCTGATGTCAAAATACTCTGCCATCACCCTAAGAGATGAGTGGCATTCTTTCACCGTCAGGGACGTAGCAAACATGGCTTCCAGGGATTTTATGGCAGCCTGGCTGTCTGTGTAGATACATATTCTCCGGAGGGTTGTGGCACTACTTTTCAGTAGTTCAGCAACCTCCAGTATGGCAGTAATTTCCGCCTGAAATACACTACAGTGATCAAGCAGCTTGAAGGAGATATTTACAACTTTGATCCATCCTAGTACTAAATCTGATACTACTTGTGTCCCCTTCCAGTGACTTTTCCAAGGTATTCCTGTTCGGAATAGAAGCCCTTAGATTTGTCACTGGTAGAAGGTAGGGGATACAGTTGTCCGTTTTTACAGCAATAGAGTTGATCCCGTATAGTAATTCAGCGCGTCCGGAATGCCCCGATATCATGACGCCACAATCTCTGATTCTCACCAGGGATGTAGCGGCTGCCAATTCGGCCATGATATCAGGAGTAAAGATGTTCCGGATAGCATTATTCCCCCACTAACGCTAATCAATGCTGATCTTTGAATTTTCATCAAGAAATTCAGAATTTATTTCTTTTGGAGGGACCTCCACCAAACTACGATGCCATAGAGAAGTATTGGTCTGAATATTGCCGTATAAACCCACATGGTGATCTTAGAAGATAGTCCCCAGCCCTTTCCTATCGCTCCTTTATAGCAGTAAAGAGCAACAGACGCCTTTTTCACATTCTCCTCCACATTCGGTTTCCAAGACAGTTTTCTGTCGAGAATTATTCCCAGATACGTGACCTTTTCCGTCAACTGTAATTGCACCCCATTAACTGACCGCATTTTAAATGTGGGTATTTTATATTTCCGAGAGAACAAGATAAGCTCGGTTTTAAGTGGTTTAAGTGATAGTTCGTTGTTAGCGGTCCAGTTCGAAATCAGACTAAGTAGGCTGGTTGTACGAATGCTAAGTAAATTGAGGTTTCTACCCGTACAGATGATAGCAATATCATCGGCATAGGCATAGACCTGGCATTCGGCCCTGTCCAATTCCAGAAGCAGTTCAATAACAGAAGTTAACCATAATAGTGGAGCCAGAACTCCCCCTGCGGTGTCCCCCTGTTAACGTTCCTAGCAATTGTGACACCACCCCATTCAACTTTGATGGATCTATCCACCAGAAGCTTCCCAATTAGGCGTGTCACTAAGCTGTTGACTCCTAGATTCTGTAACGACCTAAGAATCGCCGAAGGTTCAATCCCTCGATGTCCAGGAAGGTCCCCAGAGCGAAGACCTTATTCTCAAGAGAGTTTTTGTCTTATGCTAACTATAAGAGTGGAGAGCCGTCTCAGTTGACTTGCCCTTGATATAGGCATGCTGAGAACTTGATAGTACATTCTCTGGAAGATTACTTCGAACATGAATGTCCAGTAACATTTCAAATGTCTTAAGAACAGTGGATGATAAACTGATTGGTCTAAAGTCCGATGGTTTGACAGGAGAGGATTTGCCTGCTTTCGGGACGAAAACCACTTTGGTTTGCTTCCAAATGCTAGGAATGACTCCCAGCATAAAGCAGCCCCTGAATATTGCCACCAACCAACTACAAGATAGGTATAGTGCCTCCTGTAGTTGCGCGGGAATTATCCCGTCAGGTCCGGCTGATTTATAGGGCTTAAAGCATCTAATGACCCATATCAGTTTCTTTCTACTCACTATTGAGCGAACTTTTTCTATGCCAGGTGATTTTCCGCCTAGCTCTTCTGGCTGATGACTACCATTCCGGTCATCGTTGGGAAAGTCGGTATCTCAAGAAACTCTTCAGACGAATATGTCCACGTTCCATCGTCTTTCATTAAGAACCCCGCACACGGTGGGTTTTAGCGAGCACGCATCGTAAGCATGCAGTCTGGTTGAGTCCCTCAATGGATTCACAGAAGTTTCGTCAGGATTTCCGTTTGGCCTTCCTAATTTCACCTTTATATAGATTAAGACTAATCTAGTAAACGTCCCAATTCCTTTGGTCGCCGCTCTTTTTGGCCTTGTTGAAAAACCGGCTAATGGACGATCTTAGATCCTGAAGCTTGGCATTCCACCAACGAGGTTTTCTGTTACCCTTGGCAGCATTATAAACACTGGTCTTACAGGATTCATTGAGCGTGTTCTGCATGCATCAGTAAATTTGCCAACTAGTTCTTCCAGCTATGGCACATTTTTCGGATGGTTACCTAAGAGTTTCCTTAGGCGCCCACGATAGGCGTTCCAGTCCGTTTTTCTACAAATTTTAAAAACTACCTTTTTCAGAGGTTCGATATTTATGTGGAACTGTAGATATCTATGATCAGAAAATGAGTTATCAGAAAGTACGTTCCAGTCGGATATAGTTTCATAGTCGTAGCCAAGTAGTAAAGTTAGGTCTAGTACTTCCCTCCTAAACGAAGTTATGAAGGTCGGTACCTCGCCTCTATTACAGATAGTCAAGGCTCACTTATAATGAAATTAAAAAGAGACTCACCTCGATCATTGGTGCCGATACTCACCCATATTGTGTGGTGCGCATTGGCATCGGCACCTACAATGACGCTACAATTCCGTCTTTTTGCCTCCGATACACTATCCCTGACGCACTGCGGAGGGGGTGATGCAGTATGGTCGTGCGCCATGTACGATGAAACTAGCCAGATGTCCCGCTGGCCGTTTTCCAGCGAGAGGCTGATGGCGGTTGTATTGCTATCACTAAATTTCTGCAATAAAAGAGAATTAAATTTGTTTTTAATGAGTATGCAAGATCTTGGCCTACCTGGGGTTGATGTTACGAAGGTCCTGTATCCATTGCACCTGATACCACATATTCGATCATTGACCGTCCATGGTTCTTGTATCAGGGCCACATCGGCTCCACCCTTCGCAAGATGGGAATGAGGTTGGCAGATGCTGCCTTACTGCGATGAAGATTTATCTGCAGGACTTCAACTCCGTGTACCTCGATCACGGTTGTCTCGTGATCACCCTTGCTAGTGATGGACAGGACATCCTTGCAAGTGATGGACACCCTTGCTAGTGATGGACACTGTTGTCATCCAGTAGTGCTTCTTCAGCATCTACCGCCGGTTCATAATGGTTTCCAGCATTTACATCTGCGACTTCCTACTTCGACTCGGCCAGTATATCACTCAGCGTATACACTTTGTATACCCTGAGGGGTACACTCATGAACCCAAACCGAATTTGGCCTCTGGACTTCTCTAGGGGTTTTAATGAATCCTGGTCCAGGACCAATGCTACCTGCCGGGAGGTTCCTACAGGGCCCTCAACCTTGACTACCTGCCAATCCTTTGCAGGAATTGAGGGATTGCAGTGGTTGATTAGCTTTAGGTTCTCCAGTGCGTCAGTAGGTGAATACCACTTGCAATTTGACAAATTTGTGTAACAATTTGAAGTTAAGAATTGAAATTTGTATAACGTTTTGTGGTACATTCAGTTTTTAAATCTATAGCTACTTAAGTCTATTTATTAGATGTGAGAAATATCCTTACCAAAAAGTCCTTAACTACATTGTCAAACCAATGACACATATTATAACCAAGAAGAGTGAATATTAGGAGATATTGATTCTGCGGCGATATACGAGATATGATGTGTCATTAAAGCATTTTAAGTTTTTAAATTAATGAAATTGATTTAGACATTCAAAGGACTCACGTTGAGGACATAAATTCAACATTCCGTTCAAAGTGATAATTCAGAAAATATAGCATTTGGTAAATTCTCCGTGCGTCTTAACCTCCTTAATATGGTGGACATATATTTGTTTCTATTTAGTATTGGAATCGATTTAATAACTTTAATCCATTAATTCTGCATAAATAAATTTCCTATCTTAACGATTATTCATATACATATTCATATGTAAAGCTGTGAGATGTATCCCAACCAACAGATGTCGTTTGCAACAAATGGAATTAAAGGATTCTACTACAACAAATATTCGGTTAGACTGTTTACACTCTGGTATGGGTATTTCCCATACCAGAACTGAATATTAATGTTGTTATTGTTACATATGGTTATATAATAGTAATAGTAAGCTACTGAGCCGTTTGAAAGCTGTTAAGTATAAGATTTCGACCGAGGATGATGATGGTGATGGTGACGGCGGTGATGGGTATACAAGGATGTGGTGGTTTGTGTCGAGGGCAAGGGCATGGATAACGATGATGATGTTATGGTATTAATTGAAAATTGTCATTAATACTTTTGTGTCAGCTTTAACATTCAATGCCCCATTCGATTCATTCGGAAATTTTGAATGAATCTCGGAGTAGAGGAATGAATACGAATGAATGTATGTTTGGACGATTTAGATTCATAATTTATGTTGTGTTGCTGAAACAAATTTTGCTTTGTTGTAATCAAAATCATCCCTTTTTATTACACGTTAATCGGCAAACAACAATGAACAAATAAACGAATGGAGGAAGGGTCTTCCATCTACAAATCGAAATTCGTTGGTTTTAATGACGAGGATGGGTTGGTGGTACGAGTGAAGGAAGTGTAGCCTTTGAGTGTAATAGATTGAATACATTTAAGTCGAACTAGTTATAACAACAGAGTATTCATATCGGGTCAATTTATGACCTCATATTTTATAACATTGCCAAGCCAGGCAGGCCTTCATGCCAAAGTTGCCACCATAATAAACGCCATTAAATGAACAAAAACAAGTGGATTTTTTTCTTCTGAAGTCTGGATGATGGGGAGAAATATATGGCAGTGTGGAGTGGCAGGGCATTGTGGTCGTAGTCTGTGGCACTTGTAAAGTGATAGATACTTGTGCCCAGCTCTTTCTACCCCCATGTACAACGATTGTGTACATTTGTTTTTATGATTATTGTCATCATCTTCATAATCGTTGTTTTCGTACCCATCCCCACTTGGCACCATAGAATCTCTAACAGTTCTTGTCGTCGTAGTCGTATCGACAAATTTCCTCTTTTTCCTCGTTCCACTAAGGATTCCTAATCAGTGAAATGCGTTTTGCCTTGTCAGTTGAATTGATTTCGTTGTTTCGTCTCTGGCATTGAGCTGGCCATAATTAAATCACTGTTCGCTTCCTTGAACACCCTATGCTCGCTAGTTAACCCAACACAGCACAAAGAACAATACAACTGGTCTGTGGAGAGAGCGGGTTTGTAGTGCTACACGTCGGTCGGTCCTCCAGCAAAAGCAGTTGTTTGCGATTATCATTTTGACAGTTGTGTCTGTGCGTTCTCATTTCCATTACTACTTTTGAATGCGCTTGGGAGAGAAGATGAAATAAGAAAGAGACTGAAAACTAATCGGCGCGAAGATGCTCCGATTTTCAAGGTGCATGATAATAACTTCATTTACAATAATTGCGAATATTTTTACGAAAAAATATTGAAAATTAAGAATAAGCTCTAATGGTTACACCGCTTGCTTATATACTCGCTTATTTAGTATGAAACACTTAGCGGGTACTTAGCGACACGAATCATTTTCGCTAAGTTTATATATTTTCACCTCACCTCGCTTAGTGACGGCAACACAATCGTGGTATTGCACCATGAAAAAGCTTCTCAAAATGCTGTTCTGAACCCGTGTAAAATTGTTGGTCCCAATCAGTGAGTGTAAAAACTAGAAAGCTCACAGATCTGAGAGAAGCTCTCCCCAATCCCTTTATGGGATCCAATGGGAAACCATTTATTTTATTCATGCCGACAGCAGGGAAATCATATCATAGTAGTTCTAAAGACCGTTAAGTCTCTCAACTTTCCTTCTGAAGGATTTGGAGGGAATGATTGGCCCATATCTGAGAAAGACCATTAGGACTGTAATATGTCTGCATGCTTACAATAAAAGCCAATCTATGGAGAGTGCTCTGCACACTCACGTGAGCTTCATAGAGAAATTTGTCCAAAGCATAAAGCAAGATGTGGTTCTCGACGGAAAGCTTAGTTTCAGGACAAACACTATGCATAGAATCAGTAGAGCCACGGTGGCCCTATATTCGTGTAACAGAGCCATCGGCAGTCACGAAGCCTTTGCCCGAAAATAGCTTACTGGATATATATCTAAAGCATTGTCATCCGGTACTGGAAATATTCACTTACCTACATAAGTCTATTGAAAAAATTACAGAAAATGGCAGTGGTGTGTATCAAGGCTGTGTTTGGGGGTTATACTCCATCTGTTATTACTAGATTTCCTGGGAAGGCAAAGTGCTCCAACGTCATTCATCACAATGGATAACCACTCCCTATGAACATGGAACGATTTTAGGGGATCTGCGGTAATCCACAATATTCGGGACGGGCAAGACTGGATGGAACGCATACTGAGTTATAGAAGGTATAATTTAGACCTTGGAGTTTATTCTAAATTTTGACGTATAGGTTTTGGAGTCTAATCTAAAGCGCTGGGTCTAGGTCTTGGGGACACTGCCATATGGGGACTCTGCACAAGCAATTTCAGAGGTTAAGTAGAAGGGGCTGTCACTATTACACATTTACATATTTACACAATTAGAACCATTGTGATACCAAGGTACGTCATAGACCGTCCCCATTATTGAACCTATAAAATGACCTGGTATCGTTATAAGCCGTCCAAGCCATATTATACCTCATTCCAGAACGTCGATGACGAACAGTCATACCATCGTTCGTGACGAAGCAATTACGATAATACTTCAACACTTCAACTCAATTCAATTAAGATTAGTTCAGTTCAATTCAAATCAATTCAATTCAATTCAATTCAATTCAGTTCAGTTCAGTTCAATTCAATTCAATTCAATTCAATTCAATTCAATTCAATTCAATTCAATTCAATTCAATTCAATTCAATTCAATTCAATTCAATTCAATTCAATTCAATTCAATTCTATTCAATTCAATTCAATTCAATTCAATTCATTTCAATTCATTTAATTTAATTTAATTTAATTTAATTTCAATTCAATTCAATTCAATTCAATTCAATTCAATTCAATTCAATTCAATTCAATTCAATTCAATTCAATTCAATTCAATTCAATTCAATTCAATTCAATTCAATTCAATTCAATTCAATTCAATTCAATTCAATTCAATTCAATTCAACTCAATTCAATTCAATTCAATTCAATTCAATTCAATTCAATTCAATTCAATTCAATTCAATTCATTTCAATTCAATTCAATTCAATTCAATTCAATTCAATTAAATTCAATTCAATTCAATTCAATTCAAATCAATTCAGGTCAATTCAGTTCATTTCAATTCACGTCCATGCAATTCAATTCAACTCAATTCAGTTCAACTCAATTAAATTCATTTCAGTTCAATTCAATTCAGTTCAATGCAAATCAGTTCAATTCAATTCAATTCATTTCATTTCATGTCATTTCATTTCATTTCATTTCATTTCATTTCATTTCATTTCATTTAATTTCAATTCAAATCAATTCAATTCAATTCACTTCAATTCAATTCAATTCAATTCACTTCAATTCAATTTAATGCAATTCAATTATATTCAATTCAATTCATTTCATTTCAAGTCAACTCAATTCAGTTCAATTCATTGAATTCAATTCAATTCAATTCAATTCAATTCAATTATATTGAATTCAATTCATTTCATTTCAAGTCAACTCAATTCAGTTCAGTTCAGTTCAATTCAATTCAATTCAATTCAATTCAATTCAATTCAATTCAATTCAATTCAAATCAATTCAATTCAATTCAGTTCAGTTCAGTTCAGTTCAGTTCAATTCAATTCAATTTAATGCAATTCAATTATATTCAATTCAATTCATTTCATTTCAAGTCAACTCAATTCAGTTCAATTCAATTCAATTCAATTCAATTCAATTCAATTCAATTCAATTCAATTCAATTCAATTCAATTCAATTCAATTCAATTCAATTCAATTCAATTCAATTCAATTCAATTCAATTCAATTCAATTCAATTCAATTCAATTCAATTCAATTCAATTCAATTCAATTCAATTCAATTCAATTCAATTCAATTCAATTCAATTCAATTCAATTCAATTCAATTCAATTCAATTCAATTCAATTCAATTCAATTCAATTCAATTCAATTCAATTCAATTCAATTCAATTCAATTCAATTCAATTCAATTCAATTCAATTCAATTCAATTCAATTCAATTCAATTCAATTCAATTCAATTCAATTCAATTCAATTCAATTCAATTCAATTCAATTCAATTCAATTCAATTCAATTCATTCAATTCAATTCAAATCAATTCAATTCAATTCAATTCAATTCAATTTAATTCAATTCAATTCAATTCAATTCAATTCAATTCAATTCAATTCAATTCAATTCAATTCAATTCAATACAATCGAATTCCCTTCAAACCCGACCGCATTTGGCGGAGACAAAAGTGATATTTGACATTGCCAATGCACCCGCGCAGGTATGTAATGGACTTGGCAAAAATCCATAAATTGGTCTACCACATTAGCCATATTCGCCGGATTTTTGCCCTAGTAGCTACTTTTTATTTTCAAACCTGAAGAAATGTATAGATGAATAGAGAGTTGGGTTGAATGAACAGGCCATCACTTAAACAAATGCATATTTTGGGAACCGTGAGAAAGATTATTATTTGGAGGGAGTACAAAAATTGGAAAATGTACGAAATGTATTGAGATAAAAGGCGACTATGTTGAGTAATCAAACGTTGTTTTTATTAAACAGTCACTTGTCAGTCAAACTGTCCGTGTATCGCGTTTTTAATTTAAAAAAATTAATTTTTTTTAATTTAAAATGTTCGACGCAGTGAATCGGACTTCGAAAGTTCCTAAACTTTTGATACTATGTTGAAAAACTTGACGGAATAATGACAACTCTACAAAGAAGTTAACTTGTATGACTATAAAATGTTCAGTTATTCCGCGAGAGAGAAATAATACCTCTTGTCATACTCATGCTCTTATGTTTTGTTTGTTTTTGCGTTGTTTTCACTTGTCATCTTTGGATTTCAGTTGTTGATTTATGCATTTATAAGAGTTGCTTATTGTTTCTAGCAATAAATCGTTTTTCAACTCAGTCGATTCGCTTCAGTCGCAATGCAAGAAAACCCTTTTCAGCGTTTCCCATGATTTATATACTTTTAAATTCAACCTGCTCTGCTCTCGCAGTGAAAGTCTCTTGGTCGTTTCGACTGTCTCAGAGAGAGAGAGAGATAGAGAGAGAGTGTGAATTTAAGACCTCCAGTGTCATTATAGTTTACTTTTCCTCCACAATGTAATTAAATCACCGGCAGACACTTAATCAACTTTTCACAAGTTTTTCTTTTTAAATCACTTTCTGCACACAATGAAGTGGACCCCGGGATAATTTGTTTTCCTTTGGAAAGAAGCCTGCTCTCATCCCACTCCACAACACTTGAAGTTATTCATATAGATCTGTGTTTGTGCGCTTTAGTTTATATGTGTCAATTGTGCTGCTAGTGTAAGTATCGTCTACCGGAAGGATACTCATACGTGTTGGTATATGTTTCCTTTTTATGGGTGTATGTATGGATATGTATTACATCTGCTAATGTGACATTGTTTGGCCCAAATGTGTACGTTCACGTGGATGTGTGGGTGGGTAAATGTTTGAGTATGTGTGTATGTGTGTTTCTGTGTGTGTTTGCTCGCAAATTGAATTGAAAACGTGCTGAAGCGTTAAACTGTTTGTCAACTCTGGTGTCAATCTAAGGACATATGAAAATTAGTAACCTCAGCAAGATGTCCACAGTTGTTAGTTTTGCTCAAAACTAAACGTGATTGTAATAATATATTACAAATACACACACACACACATGACACACGCACTTATTAAGGAATAAAAAGGACATTCTCTTGCACACACACACTCGCACAGATGTGGAAGTTCATTATTTACATTTAAAGATTTGTTGGTAGTGAAGATATTTTATAGCACATTTGGTGATAATGGACAGGATGTGTAAAGGTTGCAACATTCAACAAATCATTACTCAAGAGAGCCATTCGAATTCCATGAAGGTTGGAAATAAAAGAAATATTTCTGTTATTTAAAATTAAACGGAAATGTTGGGCTTTGGCTGCTGGGGCGAGAAATCAATCGCAGTTAGTCAAGAGAAACATTCGAATTCCATGAAGTGGAATTAAAGGAAATATTTCTGATATTCAAAATTTAGCGGAAATGTTGGGCTTTGGCTGTTGGGGCGAGAAATCAATCGTTATGTTGATACCGGTATAGTATTGAGCTCTGGAGTAAATTGTAACAAAATATTGTATTTCTCCAATCATCAACCAACTTCGGTTTCTCCACTGTGGAAGAATGCGAAGAAGACAATGAGAAAATGAAAGACTTATTTTCAAAATTTTGATGAATTTCAATTTAAGGAAAGTTGGTTTTTCCCTCAACCAAACCAGCCCCTTACGAAGGTCGATGCATCTGCTACACCCACACAATTTTGTAGTTAATGATAAACATAATCTCAACTAACTTGTAAGTGAAACTCCTCCAACTACTGATTAGTTGATAAGAATTGGTTATTGATAACTAAGGTTATGAAACATATGTTTGTTGACAACGATACATAGTTGTTTTTAACGAAAAGTGTTTCAAATTAGCAATATAACCGATCAAGTCGCAACAAACAACTCAGACCTAGTTGATTAAAAATTAACTATGCTCTAATTGAAATGAACTGGAGAGTCTATGCGTCGGGTAAACTCACACATTTTCGTAGTTACTAATAAACTAAACTTACCCAAGGCGCTGGTGAAAATCCTCTGACTATTGCGTAGATGATATGAATTGGGTATTGATAACTACGTTTTTGAAAACTATATTTGTTGCCAACGTTACATAGCTGAGTTTAACAATAATGTTTTCAAATTAGTAATATCAGCTGATAACTGTAAGCAAAGAAGCCTGTCTTAGTTATTGATGAAAATTAACTAAGAAGTCGATGCATCTGGTACAACCAAAAAATTCCGTAGTTAATAATAAATCAAATTACGACCAAGTTATAGGAGAAATTCCTTTTAATTTTTGCGTAGTTAATATAAATTTGTTATTAATAACTACGTTATTGAAATATATATTTATTGTCAGCGATACATAGTTGATTTCAATGAAAGTTGTTGAAATTAAAAATACCAGCAACTAAGTGATAAAAAAGGAGTCTGTCTTAGTAGATTTAAATTAACTATGATTTGATTGAAATGAGGTAGAGAGTCGATGTATGTGGTAAGTATGCTTTAATTGATAACAGAAAGTACATGCATCTTCGCAGTCACACAATTTCACGGTTAATAATAACAAACTTGTTAATTGAAATGTACCTGACTATTGCGTAGTTGATATGAATTGGTTATTGATTTCTTCGTTTATGAACACTATATTTGTTGTCAACGGTGCATAGTTGATTTTAGCTGTAGCAACATTCTTAGACTTAGTTGATTTGAAATTAACTATTCTTTGATGTAAATGAACTAGAAAGTTGATGCACCTCGTAAACTCACACAATTTCGTAGTTAATAATAAACAACAATTCCTACCAAGTCGTTAGTGAAAATCCTCTGACTATTGCGTAGTTGATATGAATTGGTTATTGATACCTACGATTATGAAAAATACATTTTCTGTCAACGATACTTAGTTGTTTTTATCGAAGGGGTGTCACATTTGCAAGATAACAAATAATAACTCAGGCTTACTTGATTTGAAACTGTGGTTTGATTGAAATGAACTAGAGTTAATAATAAACAGAGAGTCAAAGTTAATAATAAACAAAATTTTAACCAACTGTTAAATGACATTCCCCTGGTTATTGCATAGTTGATATGAATTGGTTATTGATAACTATGAATTTAAACAAAAGGCTGTCAAATTAACAATATCAGCAAATAAGTGGTAACAAAGAAGTCTGTCTTAGTTCATTTGAAATTAACAATGCTCTAATTGAAATGGACTAGAAAGTCAAAGCATCTAGTACACCCAAAGAAATTCGTAGTTAATAATTAACAAAACTGCTACCAACTTGAAAGTGACTGACTTTTGCGTAGTTGATATGAATTGGTTATTGATAACTACTTTTATGAAAAATATAGTTGTTGGCAAAGATACAAAGTTGATTTTAACGTATAGGTTTTAAAATTAGCAACAGAATTAATTAAGTAGTGACCAGTAACTGCGTCTTAGTTGATATGTAATTAACTATGTTCTGCGAAATTAACTAGAAAGACGACGTATCTGGTACACCCACTCAATTCCGTAGTTATTAATAATCTACATTAATATCAAGTCATAAGTGAAGTTCCTTGGACTATTGCGTAGTTGATATGTGTTGGTTGTTGATAACTACTTTTACTTGCTTTCAAAGATATTTAGTGGATTTCAACGAGTAGAGTTTCCAATTAGCAGACTCAGACATAGTTGATTTGAAATTAACTATAACTAGAAAGCCAATGCGTCTGATACATCCCAACAATTTCGCAGTTAATAAAAAACAAAATTTCAACAAACTTGTAAGTGAAATACCCCTGACTATTACGCAGTTGAAATTAATTGGTATTTGATAAATACTTTTATAAAAAATATATTTGCTGTCAACGATATTTACTTACTTACTTACTTACTTATCCAGTCTCGAACAACCCCGAGGGGCCAGGGACCTTACAAAAGGAAGATAAGATATTTCGCCAACCAGCTCGATCTTTTGCCTTATCTCTCCAGCCGGTAATACCAAGTGTACGCAGGGATTCGTCAAATTGAACCCTCCAGCGGAGTCTTGGTCTTCTTATTTTTCGCCTTTCTTCGAGTTCGGTTTCGAAAACCCTTCGTGCTGGTTCGTCTTCATTCATTCTACTGACATGGCCCGGCCAACGCTATCGCGTTATTTTGATCCGCTTAACTATTTCAATGTCGGGATAAAGCTCATACAGCTCATGGTTCATGCGTCGCCGATACACGCCGTTGTGCACTATAGGGCCATAAATCTTTCGGAGTATTTTTCTCTCGAAGTCTCCCACAGATGTTTCATCTGCTTGCGATAAGACCCAGGATTCTGCGCCATAACGCAAAACAGGCTGTATGAGAGTCTGGTATAGCTTTTTCTCTAAAGTGTTTGCTTAGCCCAAAATAACATCTATTGGCAAGCAGAATTCTCCGCTTGATCTCAAGGCTGACGTTGTTGTTTTTGTTTACGGCAGATCCGAGGTATATAAATTCGTCTACCACCTCGAAATTGTAACGGTTATCAGCGTTCACGCTTTGGTCTAATCGCGTGGAGGCCCTGTTCGTTGAAACCAGTAATTTTGTGTTTTACTGTCAGACCCACTTTTGCTGACTCCTTCTCAATTCTCGAAAACACCGCAGTAACTTCTTTAACTGTTCGCCCAATAATATCTATATCATCAGCATATGCGAGCTGCATCTGACTTTTGCTACCGATGGTTTTATTCATGTTGACTGCAGCTTTCCTCAGAATAATCTCCATTAAGATGTTAAAGAGATCGCACGATAGGGTGTTGCCTTGTCTGAGGCTTCGCTTAGTTTCGAAAGGTTCGGTAAGATCCTTACCAACTTTCACTGCGGATTTGGTGTTCGTCAAGGTCATCCTGCAAAGGTGTATGAGTTTTTCAGGAATACCAAGCTCAGACATTGCTTCGTAGAGTTTCCCCCGTATTGGGCTATCGAAGGCCGCCTTATAATCGACAAATAGATGATAGGTGTCGATTTGGTTTTCGTGTGTCTTCTCCAGAATTTGGCGTAGCGCGAAAATCTGGTCGGTTGTCGATTTTCGAGGTCTAAAGCCACACTGGTATGGTCCAATCTGGTCAGCGATAATTGGTTTTAGTCTTTCGCACATTATACTTGATAGAACCTTATATGTCTTTCGGAATCAAAGGCGTATTTCACGGTAGTTGGCACAGAGACTCGGGTCACATTTTTTAAATATGGGACATAGTACACTGAGACTCCAATCGCCGGGAATGCATTCATCTAACCAAATTTTGCTAATGAGCTGATGCATGCACCTTAACAGCTCATCACCGCGAGCCTTAAACAGCTCCGCCGGCAATCCATCAGTTCTTGCGGCTTTGTGTTTTTTAATCCAGGTAATAGCTGGTCTGACCTCGTCTTAGTTACGAGGGGGCAATCGTCGCCGTCCTCCAAATTATGATCGATTGTCTCGTCATTGAATATCTCAGGTAGCAATAGCGCAGAGAAATGATTTCTCCAATTTCCCAACATACTCCGCACATCTGCGATGAGATTTCCGTCCTTGTCTTTACAGCCAGGGGGCCCTGAAGCCTGCCCCTTAGTTCCGGTTTGGACTTTTCAATCGAATTTTCGGGCTTCGTTCTTCCTTCAGTATGTCTCAATTTTCTCACTCTCGCGCTATCTCCATTGCCATTTCTTACGCCTAAAGAGACGGTTTACCTCCTTCCTTTTCTCACTATACCGCTCAGTCTCAGATCTCGTTGCAATTGACTGAAGCATTGCCATGCGTGCAGTGTTGTTTTCATCATTTGCAATGCGACACTCTTCATCGTACCATGGTTTGCTGCGAAGTTTCGTAGTTAATAACAAACACAATTTCAACCAATTTGTAAGGAAACTCCCCTGACTATTTTTTAGTTGATATGAATTGGCTTTTTTGAAAAATATAATTGTTGTCAACTATATATAGTTGATTTTAACGGAAAGGGTTTCAAATTAGCCATACAAGAGACTTATTTTCAAAATTTTGATGAATTGCAATTTAAGGAAAGAAGGTTTGGTTGAGGGCAAACCACCTTTTTAACCACGTACTCTATTAATAATATGTCTCCAGTCATTATTCAACACAGATTTTGGTCTGGCTTTAACTTATAGTCCAATTATTAGTCGACCTCTAGATCCAATCATTACATACTAATGATCTCGTTATTTGCAGTTTTTCACCACATCTACTAGTTTCTTAATATAGATACATTCCCCGTTGTTCCACCTGATTTTTTAGTCTTTTTATAATTTCGCCCTTTCTGATAGACGATTATTATTTTCTGCACCTTCCACAACATTCCTATCCATGTTTGTCGCAGTTGCCTCTTATGTATATCCAAATTCAAAAAAATGCTCCATATATGTGTATGAAAACTTTCTGAGAAATTTTCATATATATGGAGGATATTGGTTTTCTTCGAGTTTAGGGACCTAGACCTGTTTCAATGTCCTTGAAATTTTTTATGAAATTTCTGCTTCGAATTTTCAACAACATATGTGAATATTAAGTGTGAAAATTTTGCAATTTTTTTTTATATTTTCTGAGAAGATTTCTTATACATATTTCGCGGCAATTCGTTTTCACCGATTTTAAGGATCTTGTATTGTTTCATAGTCCTTGAGTTTTTATTTCTAAATTTTCTAGTAATAGTAAAACCATACAAAGAAATTAAAAAAATTTTATATTTTTTAATCTTTGCGAACTTTTTCTGAATCGTACATTAAAAGTATTAAATTTCATCCTTTTTAAGGATCTCTTCACATATCAATGTCGTGAATTTTAGATTACACATAACATCCTCAAAAAGGTAACTAGAATTGACTTTAGAACTATGTATTCCAATCGATTTGGGCTATTTTAACGTTGTACAGAAAAGTGGGCCAGCCATGGTGGGCCAACTTCACTTCGGTATGTGGATTTTCACCGTGGAAAAACAGCATAGTACCCACCTCACCGTCAAATTATCCAAAATGTATAGAAACTTATTTACCTACTAAACGATAACAGTTTATGAAACTGTTTGAATTGTATTGCTTATCAAAAAAGCAACAGCTTTTCTAAAACTTATCTAGTACTGTACAAATTCTTTCAATCTCCAAAACGGAATGCGAACGTCGTTGCCAACTGTTTGGCGTTTATCTTAGACAACAACCACTGGTTATGAGAGGTAAAGTTTTAGTGTTGAAATTTGCTTGTGGTGGAAAACATTATCGAAACAATGTAGCAATGCGCTGTTGGCTGCAATAATGTTGCACTTAAATAACATCGCCAATTACAAAACCCTTGATGAGCTAGACACGTACAACGAATATAGGAAGCTAAACATAGTATGGATTTTCATTCAACCCATAAATTCATGTACCTCATAAAACATGCATATTTGCGAAATGTCAAACATTTTCCATGCAAATTCTTTGAATGTATACACACAGAAAAGAGATTCGTTGTCACAACTAAATTTACAGCCAACTAAAATTTGGCGGTCCTTTGTACCCTCACATTATTCAGTTGTGATTACCAATAATTGTGTTCAGTATCAACAAATGTTATGAATATCAATTGATTTGTGATTCAGTTTTTGTTGCAAGAACTGAAATATTAAGTTGAAGTCACAGCAACAAGAAATAAATGTGATCTGTTATCGAGTTTTAGTTCTAGCAATCAAATTATCCTGTGGTGGTGAATAATCTATTTGTTGGATCATCGAAAAATTTAAAAACTTATTCGGTTGTACCAAATAATATATTGGTATCCTCAAGTAATTACTTGAATTTGATGGCTGTCACAACCATTTGGTAATGAGTTAACCCATTATGAATTTTGTTGAAAAAAAGTGAAAAAATAATTTTTTATTTAGTGTTTCACAATTTTTGGTGTGTTTGCTTTATCTGCCGGTCTTACTGAACCACCCTATAGTATTCTTCGGAAAATATATGGACATATATAAACGATATAGTTAAGCGAATGAAAAATTGTGGCCGTCAGTGGTGCAGTGGTTAGTGTGCGCGGCTCTTGTACATGAGATCCTGGGTTCGAACCCTGCTCTGACCACCTTAAAATTTCTTTCGGCGGCGGTCACCTCGCAAGGTGACGGCGACACTATCGAGTATATAGCCATTAAAAAGCTTCTCAAAATACCGTTCGGAATCGGTGTAAAACTGTAGGTCCCAATCAGTGAGTGAAGACTGGAAAGCGCACAGCTCAATGATTGTGAAAAGTTCTCCCCTGTCCCTTCATGGGATGTAATGGGAAACCATTTATTTATTTATTTTTTTTATACAATGAGTAAGTGATCTTTAACAGAAAATTATTAAAGAACTTGCGATTGCTTTGGCTAAACCATTTAATGCCCCTATTACCGTTCACCACTCAACTTAGTTTGGTCGACCTAGAGACGACCCAACTTCAACACGGCCAAACTTATCTTTTGTATTGTGGTTCACAACTGTTTTGGTTGCAATTGTTATGGTGTTACCAGCTCAAAATATCAATTTTGACAAGTAAAGGGTTTTTCAATAAGAGCGCTACAAAAGTTTATTTAAATAAAACAAAACCGGTTTTAGATAACAATGAAATTCTTTATTCCTGTGAAAGCACGTTCGATGCCATTATGTATGGAACTCGATTTCTTTTGCACGGCCACCACGGTCACGCTTGCAGAAGTCCAAACGCTGAACCCAATTTTCGACGATTTTCAATCATAAATCGGCCGATACTGCTGCAATTTCATTCGTACGAAGTTCATCAATCGTCGCTGGCTTGTTGGCATAGACCATAGACTTGACGTAGCCCCACAGGAAATAATCTAACGGCGTCAAATCGCACGACAGAGGCGGCCAATCGACTGGGCCATTTCGTGAGATAACACGTTCACCAAACTTGGTTTCCAATAAATTGATTGTGGCATTCGCTGTGTGGCTTGTGGCGCCGTCCTGTTGGAACCACATGTCCTCCAAGTCCATATTATCCAATTAGGGCCAAAAATATTCGGTTATCATTGGACGGTAGCGATTCGCATTCACAGTAATGTGCCGGACTTGATCACCACGGAAGAAGTACGGCCCAATGACGCCGCCGGCCCATAAACCGCACCAAACCGTAATTTTTTCGGGATGCAATGATGACTCGTGGATTACGTGTGAATTGTTGTCTGACCAATAACGCATATTTTGCTTATTGACGAAGCCATTCAGCCAGAAATGAGCCTCATCGCTGATTGTTGAGGCCTCTTAAAGTTGAGGCCACTGACTCCAAATTTCCGTAGTAAATTTTAATAATTTCGACTCGTTGTTTGCTTGTAAATCTTTCCATAATGAAATGGCAAACCTTACTGAAGAGAAATGTGAAAAGAGCGGGAAAAAATATGGCGTCGTTTGCTGTCCCTATCGATTTACTTTAGTAGCGTGTCTGTTGAAAAACCCTTTAAAAGCAGCTGATGTATGTGAAATTGAAAGAAGCTAACAATTGTGTTGTGCTTTTTTTATGAAAATGGAGTCGAGAACGTGAATATATATGTGTTGCATTTAAGAAGAAATATTCGTGATGCATTCAACCCTCTTGAACTGCCCAGTGCAAGGTATGTATTTGCACATACACGTTGCCTTTTATTTATGTTCTAGAGGGTGGTTCTAAACTATTCAACTCCACGGCAAATCCTTCCCACAGTTCTGCGTGGTGCCAAATTTTGGTTTTCCAAAGGCAACGACTGGATTACTTTCCATTAGCTGGACAAATTTCTCAAACTGAGCGTTTTTTCTGGTTTTGATACTTCTGAAATATATAAAATATTATTGTTAAATTAAAATGTTCAAAAGTTAAATGAAAATTATAACTTAAAAACACGCACAACTATAAACACAACTCAACTCAAGCAGTGGTGTAAATTTAACGCATTTGTCGACCAAACTGGCACAGAGTTGTCAAAGGCAATACGACCAAAGTAAGTGAACACAACCAAAAAATCAGCTGTTGTGCAGTTGAGTTGAGTCGACCGTTCAGTTGAGAACGGCAATGTCAATTCATCGATTGCGACCAAATTCTCACAAAAGTTGAGAACCGTAATAGGGGCATAAGTAGAATTAACCACAACGAAACATATCCGAATACGTACTCGAAGGAAGCCGAAAAATAAAGACGACCAAGACATAGGTGCAGAAATACCTAGATGAATCCCTGCGAAAGCGAGGTGTTACCAACTGGAGAGAAAAGACAAAAGTTCGAACGGGCGGAAGAAATATGATGTGTTCGTTATGTATGGTACCAAACCCAAATGGGTTGTTTAAGGTCAATTAGGTCAGTAAGTAATTTTGAATCGTTAGTGAAACGATTCAATTTTGTATCATAGTCTGGATTACGAAGTTGATTTTAAAGGGTCATATAGTGGCAAATCGGTGGACGTTAGTGGTGCAATGGTAGTATGCACGGATTTTGTATATGAGAACGTGATTTCAATCCCTGCTCTGACCACCTTACATTTCTTCCGACGGCGGTCCCCTCGCTTAGTGATGGCGACACTATCGAGTACTTAGTCATGAAAAAGCTTCTTAAAATACCGATCGGAACCGGTGTAAATCTGTAGGTCCCCATCAGTAAGTATAACACTCGAAAGCCGCCAGCTCACTGGTTGTGAGAAGCTCTACCAAATCCCTTCAGGGGATGTAATGGAAACTCTTTTCTATTGTGGTAAGTTACAGCATTACCAAAATCTGATTCTCCTACTGCTTTTTAATTATTTAGGAAGTTAGAATTCGAAGGATACAAATTGTAGCGCCGTTCCAAATTACGGTTTACTACACGAAATGGATGTAGTCATTCGGTACCTACACGCTGAAAAATTGGTATTTTTTTGATGTTTGGGGGCAAATATAACGTGTTTGTACCTTGTCGCAAATTTACCATACTTGTGCCCAAACACATCGTGTTTGCTATTCAATATAACATGTTTGAGACACAATGATTAATAGGCTAAAATATATGTTTCTGAGACCCAAATGTGGTTTTGTTTGGTGAAAATCGGTAAAAACAAAAACGAGACAGATAATAAAGAAACAAAAAGGCGTCAGATCTTCAATTCATGAAAACCATGCTTGCAAACATGTACATATTTCCTGCCATATATTGCTGGGGCCATTATTTTCAACGTATATTTTTTATTTTTTTTTTGTCTTAAATCGCTTGGCCTCAATTTGGTAAAGGGTGTCTTAGTAAGATGGTACTTTTTAAATTGATTGCCTTTTTGTTGTGCAAGTGACAATTTACGATGTGCAATACGAAACAATAACGCATTATAATTATGAAAGCTGATCACAAAAATTTGGGAAGTTATGCTGAGACCCGCTCGCAAACTTCGAAAAATTGTCAGTCGAGAAAGTCAAAACGTAATGTGTCAACTATTCGTAGAGTGGTCAAAAAGTTGTAAGGAACTGGGTCGGTTATGGACTGCGAGACTCCTGTGCGTCAACATACTAGTCGGTCTCTTGAAAACATTTGCTGCTGTAAACGAGAGTGTCGCTGAAAACCCGAAAACAATAATTCGGCATCGTTCTCAACAAATTCTAATTTCATGCAGCACAACGTAGCGAATTTTGACATGCGCCCAAAATTCAGGTTTCTCAAGAGCTGAAACCAGCAGACCATGGATGGCGCCGGCGATTCGTTCAATGGGTAATGGAGCAAAGTGGAGTGAATGCCAATTTTTTTCAAAAAAAAGGGCATCTTCTCCGATGTCGTCGGTGGTGCAGTGGTTGGTGTGGTTATACATGAGACCCTGGTTATACATGAGACCTGCGCTGTCCACCTTAAAATTCCTTTCGGCGGCGGTCACCTCGCATAGTGACGGCGACACTATCGAGTATTTAGCCATGAAAAAGCTTCTCAAAATACCGTTCGGAATCGGAGTAAAAACTGTAGGTCCCAATCCGTGAGTATATACCTAGATTGAGCACAGCACACCGGCTGTAAGAAACTCTCCCCAATTCCTTCATGGTATATAATGGGAAACCATGGTTTTCCCCCGATGAAGCGCATTTCCATCTGAATGTCTTCCTGAATACACAAAATTGTCGAATTTGGGTCTCAGAAAATCCTCATGGAATCCATGAGAAACAGATGCACCCACAACTGTCTGGTGCGGATTTTGGTCAGGCGGCGTGATTGGGCATTACGTTTTTGAAGATGAGGCCGAAATTGCAGTAACTTGTGAACGGCATTCGTTACTGGCGGCCCCGTTCTGTAAACAGAATCCAGATAAACATACAACGTTTCAGAATATTTGGATTTCTGTATGTATATACATATATCAATTCAGAAGAAAAATATCAGTTTTGAATTAGAATGCAAATGCCTTGTAATTTTAAAAACAGACAATTCAGAACAAACATATTTCATGTTTTAAGAATATCACAATTGTAGACTTTTTATTCTGAAAGAAAATTCTGATTCAAAATGATTCTGTGTGTAGAACAGGGCCGAGGAACATGATAATGGAGTTATTGTGGCATCAACTGGACGGCATGAATCTGGACGACATGTGGTTTCAGCAAGACGGCGCCCCCTGCCACTCAGCGCATGAAACAATCGATTTTTTGCAGCAAACGATTTCCACAACAAATTATCTCTAGAAGTTCTGTTGTCAACTGGTCATCAAGATCGTGCGATTTAACACCGTGCGATTTCTTTCTTTGGGGTTTTGTGAAATGTCGAGTTTTTGCGAATAAACCAGAAACAAGAACTAAGCTCCATTTCGAGATTTAACGAAATAGTTATGGAAATTTTTATGAAAGGAGTAATAGCTTCATGAATGGAGATTGGCTTCAAAAATTTAAATATTCATTAAACCCAAGAGTCCTTTATAGAATAGCATGTATTGTCATCACACCAGAGAACTGTACTCTCTTGGTAAGAATTCCAGAAGGGCCATAGTTTCTCTCCTACGTAATCGGAACATGCCTTCTTTACAATGCAATAAAAAAAATCACAATTATCTCAAAAAATATGTGCTTTTGCTTTAAAATGAAAAAGAGCATTCTTACTGAGACACGAAAGCGAAATCGATCGAACCTGGATATGCTTTTTACAAATTTCGTAAGCGGCTTTCACACCTTTCAGTGTAGACGGGTTGGATTGAAAATCAAGTGGTCTTTCGTACAAAATATATTAACCATTCCGTTCATTTCGTGGCATCCAATTTTTTCATCGGAATTTTTATGTGGGATCCATGATACAACTACAAGGTAGTAGCAATAGCATTGTTGTAATTTCCGTAGCAAGTTATTATCAAAATCAGCTGCTGAAAATGTTACACATACATGTACAATTGTGAACATACCCAGCGGCGGAAGTCATGACCTGCAAGGCCTGAAATCATGACCAAACAGGCCTTCTTTAAAATATGGAAGGCCTTCTCTAGACATTACCTCCTCCTTTCTTTTTAACATTGGGTGAGATTGGCAAGGCAAGGCCTTCCTTGCCCATTGCAAAGAGGAAGGCCTTAGAAGGCATTTACTTTAATTTATTTTTGTTAAACAAAAATAAAATTTAAATAATTTATTTTATCACAAACTCATTATCTACTTCTACATATGTATTTATTTATAAGTATGTCTGTATCTATCTTGGAAAGTTTTACCAAGCCCAACTTCAATTTAAAAATACCCTGAAAAATATTGAATACACAATATTTTAAAATTTGTATGAAACTTTCCAATTAAATTAAGGCTAAAAAGAATCTGAAAAGAAATTTCTTAAAATTTTAAAAATTTTCTTCTTGGTTATATCTGATGAAAAACTCATGCATTCCCCAGGCCTTATTTTAGGAAGGCATTATTAAAGAACCATTCCGCATGCCTTATTTGTAGAAGGCCTTGCGACTCCCACAGCTGGGTAGATACGTGAAATCAACAGCGAACGAACTCACACAAACAACTTTGACATTTACTGGGTACGATGAAATGTAAACAAAGGAAATCAGCTGGGCTGACGCTACTACCTTGCATTTGTATCATGGTAGGAACGTTCAAATGAAATTGGCAAATTTATGCAATAAGTCGGCTAGTGTGAACCTCTCAGACATGATTAACAAACGTTCGTTTATAATTTTCGATTATTATGTTATGTATTTTATTAGATTTTCGATATTTTATATTGGCATTACAACTAAATACTCGATATATTTATAATATATAGTGAATCGTATATATTTACAACGTTTATATAAAGATACAAAAGACATTAGGAGAGTATATTGTAGGGATTCCTATGATACTATTTAATAATAAAAACATAAATCGATTACAACTACTCTATCAGAGATATAAAATATACAAAATGATTTTATTTGTCATTTCTTTTACTATTTTAAGATTCAACTGGCTCTAGGTTATTGTCCAAAATATATGTATAATGCTCTTGGTACTGAAGACGTTTTATTGCAAAACAAATAAATCAATGAAATTCCTGAGTCTAATTCAATATAAGTTCTATGTCCGTCCGTGTGTGCGGCCGTACATCTACACGGGTCCTCGGTTGCGTGCACGTACATATTTTGAAGAAGTGGATTGATTTAAGTTATGGACGAGATGGGTGTTGTTCCATGGAACTACGACGGTATTGCGAAGTGCTTGATAAACTACATAAATATATAATAACTATTTGAACTAATTATTTTGGCACTGGATGGAAACGACATTTTGATCAGATCGGGACAGATCCTTAGTTTGCTAGGTTGTAAATGGAAGCCTGATTAACTTAATTCCCAGATTTTTTCCTTTCTATAAGTCTATGTATGCGGGGTCGGATATCTGCCAGACGTTTTGGAGTTGTGCCAAAATAAAGTGGTGTGGTGTGATCTTCTAGCAGATATAGAATTCGGTAGCTGACTGGATTGTTGCTACACTAGTGCAGCTGTATAAACTAGCTGGGTAGATTTCTGGCAGACGTAACTTTTAACGTCCGTAATTTTTAACTTCCAACTATGTTAACTAGTAATAAAGTCCTTTGACACATCTAATATTCCGTGTTTGCCTTGCTACCTTCTAATAGGTGACTTAATGCTAAACTAGTCCAAAATCTGTGCATACCGACGTGGCCTGATTATTTTGCGGCTTCTCCATACCCACAGATGCCGAAGCCGTAGCAACTGAGGCCGCCGCAGCAGCAGCTGCAGCAGCAGCCATGTTCAATTCCACCAGTGTGTCAATACTGTTCAAACTAACGCCTTGCAATATTTTTTGGGCCGCCAGCGATGTAAAGTTGAAAGACAAATCTGTTAAACTGGGAAAATTGTACAGATCCTCCGCTTCTGCTTGGTCCTTAGACAGACTGAGACGTCTATCTAAAGTATCTTTGCGTATAGACTTGTCCGACGTTGCAGTGCAGTTAGTATCCTTTTGCGTTAGGTTTGGTTCACTGCCCAAGGACATGCTGTTCTTTTGAAGAATTTGGGCCAGACTGCTTCCTCCGCCGCCTCCAGCCAGCGAAGTATTCGAGTTCAAGTTATCATTCTTGGCCAACAGTGTTGAGGAGTCATATCGCAAATTATTCAATTCACAATTCGAGTTGAGGGTTTTATTCAACGTGTCCTTGGACGGCTTTTCATAGAACCCTAAGTTTCCCACAGATCCTGTCATTTCCGACTTAGCTTTAGTAAAATCTGTTACAGGAAGGATTTTTTCGTCACACGGCGAACTGGGTTGGGAGTCACTGCTCTTGAGCACATTATTTTTGTAAACCAAATGGCCCGTGTTTGATGGCTGCACGGCCAAACCCAAGTTACGGTTATTATTCATGGTAGTGGCCGGTTCAAAGTGAAAATTCTTGGGCAATTTCGGCAACTCAATGGACTCATTAGGTTTGTCCGAGGACAGAGAACTCATGTAGGAAATGGAATCGTATGTTTCCGTATCAGAATCCCGATTGGAACAACTTTCCATCTGCACTGGTGTATTCGATGTGCTTTGAACGGTTTCATTTGACTGCGAACGAGCCGTTTGGCTTTTTGCTCCCTGCATGTGCTGCTTGGACAATGTCTTCTTTAAAACTTGACCCTTTTCGTTGGTGGTAGTTTCGTTATTAAATATAAACACATTGGAATTCTCATTCAGTTTGCTATTCTCAAAAGTGATAACGCTTTGGGCGGGAGAATTTTTTACCACGATTTTCGTGTTGGGTAGACAGTTCTGGCCGTCATTGGAGGTGGTCACTTTTAGGGTTATGGAATTACTGGAGGGAGAATTAGAAATGGCTGAGCAGTTTTCTTGATTCTCCGAAAATCCTGTGTCTCTACTATTTGTGTTCGAAGACATTATGGAGGAGGGCATGGTCGAGGAAGATTGACTTCTCATGGCTTGTTCGGCATTGCGAGTGCGCATTATTTGATGTCGGGGCGGACCTCTTGGTGAACCATTCAACATTATTATGGATCTGGGTTGAATGACGGTTGAATTCGTGGAACGTTGCGATTCAAGACTAGAATGACCACTTGTGCGGGTGTAAGACACCTTCCCGCTGTCTATACTCGAGGGTCCCGATGTAAAGACTGAATTTTTACCTGATTCCAAACTAGAGGGACCACTCTGCCACATGCGATAGTCAGATCTTGAGTCGGTCTGGCTTCGTCCCGTTGTCGATAGCTTTTGCGAAGAGATCGTGCTGCGCGTTGGCGAATGTTCAAGCATATGACGTGCAACTGAACCGCTTTGTATGGACTTCTGCGAGCTTCGGTAGGGTGTACTGGTGCGGGCTGATAGCGTGGCTGATGTTTTCGTTGCGAGGACGTTGCTGTTGGCTTGTGTTGTCGCTGGTATGGATTGTGTGGATCGGGGCAAGGAACCGCTGCTGTAAGCAGGCGAACGTCTTCGGATAGGTGAACAGTCGCGAGATGATATCACAAATGTCGATTCACTTGAAAGATTGCGACGATGTCGCCGTGGAAGGGTTAAAGAACGTTGGCTCAATTCCGAACCATCGTAAAATGTGGAGTTCGATAAAGTATGCACAGTAGGCATATCCTGCAAGGTAAGATTTTTTAGGTTACATACATTTGGTTTGAAGCTGCAAATAAAACTCACGTGATCTTGAGTTTGTGTCCCGACACTATGCAGATGAACAGCTTTGGAGTTAAACCATTCAACTGGAGGAAATTGTGCAGAGTAAGTTTCAAGTTGGCGCGCCTTGTTTCGTCCGCTGCGGCGAAACAAACGTGATAACAAAGATCCTTTTTCTGCAAAAAACAAACAAGTGAATTAAGATATACGTTTCGGTATTTCGAGATATTGCCCCTTACTTGGCGACGAGGAATCTGTGCTTTGGTACTCTGAGCTACTGCTGTCCGTGTTTAAAGTTTGAGCGTAAGTCTTTGACAAACTCCTGGTAGAGGCACATCTTTGCAGACGTTTCGACGAACCGAATAGTCGCAAACTATGCCTTCGTTCTAGACTTCTGGGTGTGGGAAATGAAGAACTTCTTCGTTTCGATGTGCGAGGATATAAGATTTTATCACTAGGATTACCTGCAAAAGCAAAACATTAAAAGTGAGGTTATGAAGTGAGGATGGCGTCGACAAAACTTACCGCCGCATATAACATCGGCCAAATTCGTTTGTATACACTGATGCGTCAGATCGCCATCCCGTTCTGTCGAAATCTCGCCATACAAAGAATGTAGAGCCTCTTCATTAGTCATCAACATAGTGCGTGGCTCCGAGGGCACACTATCGGCTGATTCATCCAAATCAACGTAACCATTGTGATGACTTCGGGGTCGGGAACGACTACGTCGTCGTCTATAAAAAAAGGGATTCAAAACTCTATTAGTATCTAGTATTACAATTATATAAGGCAATGACGTGAACTTACTCTGGTGTTAGGATAAAGTATCCCTTTGCCGTCTGGTAGATCTTTTGCTCCTGATTCAGTTGTGCCAAAGAGTCGTAGATAACCTCAATCGAAGGCGTCGTCATATGTGGAAATCGTACCTCAATTTTAGTTCGAATATTTTCTATTGTCGCCGACTGGCCATCCGCGGTTAGGTCCATTATCACATCACATAGAGCTTCGGGCAGTGGGGTAAACTGGCCTTGCATAATAGGGGTCACAATACAGTCCTCTATGTCACCTGGAATATGGATTGGAAAAAGAAAGAATTAGTTGTTATTCCAGAAACCTATAAGTACAGTAAACTATTTAATACAGAATTCTGAGTCGAAAGGGAAAGAAACCCTTGTGATACCTTCGAGAAAGGAAGCCGAATGAGGAATCTGAGGAGGGAAATAACTACGGAACTACTGGATATGATTTCAGGGCTTTTGAAGCAGTGAAAACACTGCGTCAAGGATTTTTAAATGGAGCTAATGTTCAAAACTCCTATGTGCGATGGAAATCTGTCGGCTGTGACCGGAATTCGGATAATTTCTATCTCTGGGTACAAATAAATTTCTCAGACTGGTTTTACCACTTTATATATGTAACTTCATGATTGGGAATTCTGGGCAAGTTGGAATTCAGGAATTTCGGTTAGATACGAATTTCTTTCGTTGCAGTTGTTAGAACTCTTCGCATAATCTTCTTGGCTGATATGGCTGATTTGGATGAGGTCTCATTGGAGTTATCGCAGGACACTGGGATTGAGCCGCTGGAGTTTTAGTAGGACAGCGATTAGATGGAACTGGAGATCTTCCACTCCTTGGAGTGGGAACTGGAGACACATTAAACGTTTTATTCGGACACGAGGGCGTTGAAGTTGCTGGCAGTGAATAGCAGCGCGATGAAGCATTTACAATGCCTGATTTATCATCATAAGTTTCCACAGAGATACTGTTGGCATTTTCTTCCGTTCCTTCGGGACTATATGCTATCGTATAATCGGTGAAGTTTCGAAATGAGGGCGGCTTAAGAGGAATTGTACTGCTAAACGTTGACATAGGGCAAGAGGAGACATTAAACGTTCTGTTTGGAGCGGTGCAAGAATCATCGATGAAAGCCATTTTCTGGGGTGACCACTCATCGGGTACCCTTGGGGATGTTCTGTATGTGGCGTTTGCGGGCATTTTTAAGGATTCTTCGACCGGGCATGCTCTGGCGTTATATGTGACATTAGCAGGAGCTCTCACACTGTAGGTGACATCTGCCGGATATCCTGATACATTATAGGTTGCATTTGCCGATTCCTGTGGTACTTGATATGTAGTATTTGGAGCACCACGTTTTGGCATGATAAATGTATCATTCACCGGCAATTGACGGGGGCCACATGGGACTAGAGGTGTAGATGCCAAATTCGGATTTATTTGAAATGAATCCTCAAAGGTACTATCAAAGGTGGGCTCCTCATCACTAAGAGTGTATGTTAGATCTGTTGGAAATGCGCACGATCCAGATGTGCCATACATTCCTGATGGCGTGGTATTATAACCACGAGATCCAGAAACATCATAAGTTTGATACCGTAAACTATCCTCCAATTGGGACGCGGATGTGTCGTAAGCACATGAGCTTGCAGTATCGTACATCTCGGTACCCTTGTAAGTTTTATCTCCATACATTTCTTCAATCTGACTAGCTGCTTCAGCTAAGATATCCCATATGTTTCGGCCAGCTCCACCTTTTAGGCGATTACTCTGCTGGCTATCTATAAGTTTTTTCTTCATTAATGTCATTTGTTCCCACTTCTTAGCATATTGTTTGACTTCATCCTCATCGCTTGGCTTCTTCTGAGCATTTTTTAGCAATTTGTCCAGATCTGCATTGGACAATGTGAAGAGTTCGGAGGGAGTTATTTGCAACTTGCGCGACCAGTACACGATTTCTTTCTTGGTAAGATCAGATAAATCATTATCATCTAATGGATTTGGTTTTTCTGATGATTTATCTTGAGACGAAGACATGTTTTTTGAAACGTCTAATAAATACTTATAATTTTGTTAGTTAAAAAAAACCAAACAAACGAAAGTTTTAATTTAAGTTTATAATTTTCTGCAGTCGTAATTTCAATTTTTAATATTTGACAGTTTGAAGTCAAATTTCTTAACGAAATTTCGATAAGTTACTTCGAACTTTACGAAACGATTTGGGGGAAGTCTAAGGTACCGATTTAAATACGTCGCATTTGTCCAACGTCTCTTTTGACGACAATTACCCACGGCATATTCGATCATTAGCATTGTGGTAATTATCGAACTGACCTAGTGTCAAAATCAGCTGATGAAAATGTTACACATACATGTACAATAGTGAGCATAAATAGATGAAATCGAAAGGAAAATAACTTACACAAACAACTTTGACATTTACTGTGTAAGATGAAATGTAATCAAAGGAAATTAGTTGGGCTATCAATACTACCTTGTATATCTACCGCCCTATCCATAGACTAATACTTATAGTAGACGTAATAGTTCTCTCACCAAATTTATGACATTTGGCCTGGTGTGATATTTACGATCGACATTGAAAAGAATTGATTTAGTAATACCAGATAGAGGCAAAGGTTCAAAACAACGAACAAAATAACAACAACGACATTTCGTTTTGTGTGTTAAAATTACTGTGTTAAATACAAAAAAAAGTATGCTAGCAATAATAGTCAATAAAAAAGTTGGAACCACATTTAAATTTGACAGTTTTTCATCAAAACGACATGAAAAATTAAAGCAAGAAGTTATTGTAATTCCACCTGGTGTATGTCACTTTTCGTCAAATATCTCTCTATCACACCGACCGCATCAAGAAGAGTGTGAAAAGAAACGTCAGATGAACCAAATATTCTCTCTAGTATGAGATTACTCTATGGCCCTATTGCTCTACCCCTAGACTAATACATACATAGATACATTTATTCTCTCATCTGACGTTTCATTTCACACTCTGCGTCGTAGGTTTGTGGAAATGAGAGAAATTAAATATAACATTAACTTACACCAGGTGGAGTTACAAAATATGTTCACTTAACTTTTTCATGTCGTTTTAAATGTATTTTGCACTTTTTTGTTGACTTTTATCGTTGGTATACATTTGTATTGTATCGGGTGGTTTTTATAGAGTGATACAAGTTTAAGTCATAATAAAACATAGTAATATACTTTTGATATCAATGAAACGGTCTTTATTGGATAGAAAATTTTATGACATTAATGTTTAAGTATCACTTCGGTCATCTGGCCGCCACGGCTGGCGCGTACAAGGCGCAATCTGGAACACCAATTATCACAAACTTTTCGCAGCATTTCCGGCCGTATCTCGCCGATAACTCTTCGAAAGTTGATTTCCAGGTGTTCAATTGTTTGTGGTTTATCGACGTATACAAGTGACTTTACATAACCCCAAAGAAATTAATCCAATGGGGTTAAATCACACGATCTTGGGGGCCAATTAATTGGGTCATTTCGTGAAATTATTTTTTCGTCAAAAGTTTCCTGGAATAAATCAATTGTAGCGCCCGCTGTGTGGCATGTGGCTCCGTCCTGTTGGAACCACATATCAGCAAGATTAATTCCAGCTGATTGAGGTACGAAAAAACTTCGAATCATGTTCCTATACCGTTCATCATTGACAGTAACATTCTGACCATCATCGTTTTTGAACACATATGGGCCAATGACTCCGCCAGCCCATAAAGCGCATCAAACAGTAATTTTCTGTGGATGTAATGGTGCTTCAACAAAAGCTTGTGGATTCTCCTCACTCCAAATGCGACAATTCTGTTTATTTACGTACCCATTGAACCAAAAATGGGCTTCATCGGAAAATAAAATTTTTGAATGAAAGTGCACGATAAGTTTGACGAAAAGAACCATTATTTTGATTAACAATTTCCACAATTTGCACGCGTTGCTCTGGCGTAAGTCGATAAGCAACTATCAGATGTTAAATGGGTGGTCAAATAAAGCAGTGATGCCAACTCAAAGTTGTATCACTCTATAAAAACCACCCGATATTTAACACAACTAGTTTGCCACAAAAACACGAAATTCGGTTGTTGTTCCTTTGTTGAACGTTGTTTACTATTGCCTCTATCTGGTATAATTGAACCCATGTTTTCCACCATCCAATGTTTACATTCCACCGTACCTATGACGTTTAATTTATTGAGAGACTAAAAGTATCTGTGTATGTATCAGTCTATGGCTCAACAATTGACAGTATATTTTAACTGAATCCTGAATGTCTCAGAAATCGAAGTTTAGGAAAGATTTCATTAAATTTAATCATTAACTTACCCACAGAGCTGATAATATATGTGGCCGGCGGCTTGAGGACACTGCGTGCATAGGCCCCTCGTACAACTTCTAAGGCGCATGGTTCGCCACAGACCAATAACAAACCTGGCGCCACATGACCAGCGTATCGAAGTGCCCGAGTAGCTGCGGTCAATGGAGCATTCCACCAGCATTGTGCATTGGCCGAGAGGAAGTTCTGAAATGAAGGAAAGTATTGATTAGAAATAAGATGCAGTTAAGAAATTAACAGATTTAATGCATTTCAAAGAATCGCTGATTTTACCGATTCAAAAGAATTACAATTGTGGGAGAGCAAAGACTGCAGCTCAAAAATTGATCCGCCTCTATTTGAACAGAAGATTACATACCCTTGGACAAGTATGTGGGTCTGTTTTCTCCAAAATTTAAAGATCTGTCTGTAAACGAGGGTTGCTATTTATATTTTGCGCCCTTGCAATACCAGTGTTGCCAGATTCAAACTTCAACTTCCATTGGGAAGTTTGATATTACTAACTTAAACATACATAGAACAATGGACGACTATAGGTATAGATACATTTATTCTCTCATCTGACGTTCGGTTTCACACTCTTCGTCGTAGGTTTGTTGAAATGAGAGAAATTAAATTTAAAATTAACTTACACCAGGTGGAGTTACAAAATATGTTCACTTAACTTTTTCATGTATTTTTGGTGTAGAACTGGAAAATTTAAATGTATTTTGCACTTTATTGTTGACATTTATCTTTGGTATACATTTGTATTGTATTTAGCACAACTAGTTTGCCATAAAAACACGAAATTTGGTTGTTGTTCCTTTGTTGGACGTTGGACCATCCAATGTTTACTTTCCACCGTACCTATGTATGAAGTTTAATTTATTGAGAGACTAAATATATCTATACCTATATTTTCTTCTATGCATAGAACGTTTTCACCATGGCAAAATAAGTAAGGTAGAAGCAGTAGGAATTGAAGGCATTTTGTTTTGTATTGCAGCAGCCGACCTTGTCAAATTCAGTCGATCGAAATTGTCAAGATGTATTTATTTTAGGTTATATCAGGAGGAATTGTTGTAATTTTCGGCAACAACCATAAGGACAAGAACAAATTTCGTGTGCTATTTTAGCGCTACCACCTGTACTAGATACATCTTGGACTTAGTATAAACAACATTTGACAATCTCGGACCACAACGACAAAGAAAAATTGAAATCAGCTGTTCTAACGCTTCCACCTGTACTATATACATCTTGGTTTTCACTTACGAGCATTATTTGTTGTATTTACATGAAAATGGTCGTGCGTGGATTTTTTTTACGATTTTCAGCATGGATTATCAAGAGTGTCTCAGTCAATTTGTTTCGACTTTTGGTTGGGAAGCACCATCAAATACCACTTTAAATCGCTGGTACCAAGAGTTCCATCGCTCCAGGATGAATTTCGTGAAAGTCGTCCTACTTCGGTAGCTTTGCCGGAAACCATCGATGCTGTGCATGATGTTTCCAAACCGTGTGATTGAAGCGTCCTTGGCTATTAGTATGACAAGCATCAATAAGATATTGCATGTTCATTTGGCCGTGAAAAGAATTTGTTATCGATGGATCCCACATAATTTGACGAATGCCCAAAAAAGGCTCGTGTCGATTGGTGTAAAGAAATGTTGAAAAACTACAACCGCGGTAACTCAAACGCAGTGTATAACATCGTCACAGGTGACGAATCATGGATCTATGCAAATGAGCCCGAAACAAACAGTAATCGACCGTATGGGTCTTTCACTACGAGCTAAACCCAACAAAAGTTATTTGAGGAAGAAGCACATCGAGGCAAATGATCGCGTTATATCGGTCCTCTGGCCACAGTGCCTTTAGTGGAATGTAGGACGGTCAATTTTGAGTGGCATACCACCATCTGTTTGGCAACAATGTTCGAAAAAATAAGGGCAAACAACAAGAGAAGAGGGATCATTTTGGATCAGGACAATGCGAGCTCTTACACATCAGTTGAAAGAATGGGCTATTTGAGTACCACCCAACATGTCGAATTGATGGGTCATCCGCAGTACAGGCCTGATTTGGCACCCAATGACTGCCTTTCTTTTACTGCATGGCCAACGTTTTTTGACGCCCGAAGCAGCTGTTGAAGCGTTCAAAACAGTGCTTTGAAAATTGGTTTGAGCGCAGGCAAAAGTATACATACTATTCTTCACGGAGAATGTTTTGAAAATCAATGAACACATTTCCAATAATAAATGATTGTTGTTATATTTCTGTACCCGAAATATAAATAGCAACCCTCGTAAATTTACCCTATACTAAAGGGTATCCAAATAAAAGTGCACAACTGTGAATGACATTCGTTACCGGAACATGATAACAAAGTACTTGTGGCCTCAAGTGGACGGTATGGATCAGCAATTTCCAAACTGAACTATCTCCCTAAATTCCGATGTCAGTTTACCGCAAAGATCGTCGTGCGATTTCACGGCCGGCAATTTAATTCCCAGGGGTTGTGTCTAAATCTCTGGTCTATGCCAATATATCACAAACAGTTCCTGAGCTCAAGGAATTATCGGTGAGATAAATTCAGAGCAAGGGTCTGTGATCACAGATGCGGACGCATTTACCGGATAATTTACTTCATACTAGACATCTGCACAAGATGTCTTGAGTAGTCATTCAAGACATTTGTTTTTTTCAAGACATGTACTGTCGCGAAGTTGCAGCCACAAAAAGACATTACTACTACTTCTACTGTGCTTTACATCGTATTGTGTTTTTGTGTACACACATACACGAATGCTTTATCAACAGTACCGCGAAGTACTTGGTTGTCGCAACTGTGCTACAGTACATGACTTGAAAAATGTAAATGTCTTGTATGGCCATTCAAGACATTTGTCAGACATCAGACACAAAAAGACATAACTACTACTTCTACTGTGCTTTACATCGTATTGTGTTTTTGTGTACACACACATACACGAGTGCTTTGTCAACAGTACCGCGAAGTACTTGGTTGTCGCAACTGTGCTACAGTACATGATTTGGAAAATGTAAATGCCTTGTATGGCCATTCTTGTTCAAATGTCTACTTCATACATAATCGAAACATAAAAAATTGGTCTCCCGTAACGTCCCATGAATAGAGTGGGGAGAGCTTCTCACAACCAGTAAGATGTGCGATTTCTAGTTTTACAGTCACTGACTGGGACCAACAGTTTTACACCGATTGTGAACTGTTTTTTGAGAAGCTTTTCATGGCTAAAGAGTCGATAGTGTGGGATTGACAATAAATGTTAAGACGACAAGATTAATGCGTTTTCGCACAGAACGCAATATTCCCATAATAGTTGAGGGTTCGTTAATTGAAGACGTGGAATCAATCAACTATTAGGTATGCAAGATTACTAAGGATGATAGCTCTGATAACAACCGATGTACATGATCGGATAAATAAGGCCCATGCTACGTGCCTAAACCTGCACGAAATTTGACGTAATCAAAAGATCTCACGTATGACAAAATTGAGAATATTCAACTTCAGCGTGAAGTCTGTACTATTGCACGGTGGTACTACTTGAAGCTCGCCAAAGATAAATCAATGGTGTCTGTGGCAAATACTCAGTGATTTCTGTCATAATATAATTTGTAATGAAGACCCCTCTGAGGGGTCCATTGTCAGTCAGCATTGTAGAGCAGCACTTGAATTACACCCACACGATTATCGCAGGCCTGGAAGAGGATAAATCGATGGAAAGAATTCGTTGATGCTTTATGCCCATCGTGAACCTATTATTTAAACTTTGGTTTGTATATTAGGTTTGTTCCCGTACTTTTTTAATACTAAAACTAGTAAAAGAGAGTTCCAGCAGAAACAACAAAAAATTCTCTCTGAGAGACCAAGTTTCAAAAAAGTACGGGAACGAAAAAATAGCAAATGTGGTAAAAGTTATGTCAGAAATATGTACAAAACATGACCCTCATCCGAAACGTCCAACAGGAAATACCCCACACTACTGGAAACGACCACAACGATATTATATTATGTATTTCCGTTTCTGTTTGCAATAAAAAAAATTTTCTTAAAGAGTTACGCTCATCGCTGATTCACTGATTCTGTCACACGTTTTTGTCACACATAAAAAAAAAACGAATAAAATGAAAAAAACCAAAAAAATTAAATAAAAAAACGAAAAAAAAACAAAATTAACTTTTATTAAAAATCGATTAAAATTAAAGCATGTTTCGAACGGGGCGCCATAGGCGCGATCCAATCCACTAGTATTACATATTATATTATATTTTCAATTTATTTTGACAATTCAATTGAGAATGACAAATTACTACTTTTACTCGATAAAATTCTTCGAGTAAAAACTAGTAAAAAGTTGTAAAAGAGAACGCCATGTTTCTCTGTTCTCTCTTAAAATTTCTTGCTACTTTTACTATTTTCTTGCGTTCGGGAACGGTTTTTCCAGTAAAAGTCGTAAATGTGGAAAACTAGTAGGTTGTAGTACGTACGGGAACAGAGCTATTGTGTTTAAATAAATAAAGGACAAGTATATAAAGGGTGTCTCAGTAAGGATGCAGTTTTCCATTTTAAATTAAAAACACGTATTTTTGAGACAGTTGCGATTTTTTTATTGAATTGTACAGAAGACATGTTCCGATTAAGTACGAACTAATACATCCGTCAAATTGCCCCCACGGCTCTGAAATTTTCAATGACTTTTCACAGAGATGTGGCTGTAACTCACCACAGAGCACTAAAAAAGAGCTTATATGCCTCTCTTCGTGTTCTCTTTATGACGACGAGGTAGTAGGCCATTTCATCGAGTTCGAGTTGCTTTGGTAATTTACTCTTTGGTTGGCATAATAAGGACAGAAATAATACAGAATGCGTATTTTCTTTCGATGCAAAGAACATA
The DNA here is from genome assembly GCA_963931995.1 of Phaonia tiefii. Taxonomy (NCBI): domain Eukaryota; kingdom Metazoa; phylum Arthropoda; class Insecta; order Diptera; family Muscidae; genus Phaonia; species Phaonia tiefii. Next base: position 28,100,386 of record OZ008369.1, read on the forward strand.
AAATATAATTTAGCTACCATTAGTATGAATTAAAACACTTTTAAACTTAGTTATTTGCATGGACTATAATCTGTATGTCTTCTTTGGTCTCTCATTCAACATCATTTCCCTAGTGGCTTTTCGGTCAGCTGTGCCCCCTGATGTCACCGAAGTTTGCGAGCGGTCTCAGCATAACTTTCCAAACTTTTGTAATAAGTTTTCACAATCATAACGCGTTGTTCATTCGTAAAGCGCTCCATTTTTAATAATCGGAATAAAATTAGGTGACAGCTTCCAAATTTCAGCGTTTCCACTTGAACAACAAAAATGACGCTAAATTTAAAAAGTGCAATTTTACTGAGACACCCTTTTTAACTACGTCTAAATCGGGATATGGTTTGAACACCTTTGTCGATAACAAGTCCATATATTTTCCTGTCTGTTCTCTTCAATACTACAATTTTTGCATCACCTGCTTGCGTGATGTTCTAGAGTTCTGTGCAAGTAGTTGTTGTATAAACGTCTGATATAGTTGGATTTATATTTCTAGAGAGAGATAGGTCTTGAAATGCTTGCTAAAGCTCGGTATAGAGTTTTTGTGCAATTTTCGTTGTCATAAGAACTACTTGTATAAAAAATGACGAAAATTTCGATCACTTTTCATTTTCTTGGTACTCAGCTCTTTGCGAAAGTTTCGTAGACAAAATCAATTACAGGGTTGTTACACGAAACTTATTTCGAACGAAAACAATTATTTGATAATTGTTTGGGACCGGAATTTTGAAATTTCCATTATTTTAGTAAACAAAAGTAATGCGCCATGTATTAAAAATAAAAACGAGTGCGAAGATGAATTATTAATGAAATATTTGCAAGGTAAATCAGAGATATGTGGCAAATCTCTGTAACAAAATTTCCGTTTGGAGATAAATGACAAAATTTCTTACGTAAATTTAGCATGAACTGAATATGGGGCTTAAGCCGGAAATAGCAGCTGCATTTTAACAGAATTATACATTTGATTTGCAGGCGGACTATTGTTTACGCCAGATCCGAGATAAATGGATTCGTTCCCGTATTGCTTTAGGCGATATGATGCTCTGCTTGTCGAAAACATTAAGTTTGTGTCGTCCTCATTCACTGTCAATTCATTCATTCCAGATTCCTGAAAATTCTGCAGGTGGATATATTCGTTACATTCCTGATCTCTTGATCGTTATATTTGTGTTAACTACACATTTTCTTATTATGATCATAGTCTCGCCTGGTATCAAATGGCTCGGTCGGATATTTACCAACCATCATTGATAATTTGGTGTTACTGTGGAAGGTGTAACAGCTTAAGGCCCTGACTCACTCACCATCCTATTTAGTCTATCAAAAACGCGATTATATAGACCGGATCAGATAGTTCGATTCCAGAATGAAATAATTCTCAGAAAATCTGACATCATCATCATCATTCATAAATCGTATTCCAATTCTAGTTTTTATATATTTATTTATTATAAGCATAGAGTAATGTCATACAAAGCTGCCAGCATAGAGTAATGAAGTATAGAGGAGCCAACTCTCTCAGTAAATTGATGATATTTGATGTATTGCAGATGTGCGGTTGGATGTGGGAAAGTATTGCTTTAAAAATACCACATAGAGGCAATGGCTCAAATCAACTAAAAATATCTCAATCAAAAAAACAACTAATTTCTGGGGCTTTCTAAAGGATTTTGATAAAATATAGAATATTTTTTGTTCAAAAAAATCACCAAAATAAGAAAATAGCTGGAATAACTTGGAAACGGTGCATTCAATGGCAAAAATAACCAAATTTTGACCTCCATTTGAGGTTCTAACAAATGGATGACTGTGATATTCCATACCCATCGCCTTGGGTAATGTTTAAAGGCCTCTCTTATCCATTACCTATGTGTAATGGGTAATGTCCATTTAATTTTTACCCATTACTTTTTCCATACCCTCTGGGTAATGGGTAAACGCTCGTTACCTATTCCCCATGGTGATGTGTATGGATTACACATGCGTGGTTAAATACTTGTATGAGGTAAATTAATTATAAGGCAATTGTAACGTTTAGTTTAAATTGAATTATCTCTACAACTACAAATTCCAAAAAAGTTTGAATACCATTAGCAATTGTTTTTATTTTCAAAGCATTTTCTTCACATCTGTCATAGATAAATAAAAACCATAGATGAATCAATTGCTTTATCACCATTTTCACCAGAGGGCACATGGTGTTTCCGTACGACCACTTTTCACTCGGATGCGACGAAAAAGCACTCAAACATAATTTTTATATCGATTTTGTTGTTTAAATTTGAAAATAAAATATAAATAATAGAAAAGCATATCGCTTCACAATAGAAAAGGAAAAAAAGCATGGTTATATAGTTTTTCAATAGTTTTTGTTGTCAAGGAAATTTGCCAATATCCACCACTCCGGCGCCATCTACCAAATTTTGCTTAACCTTCAAATCCACCACTTATCTTTCAGCATCTATGATTTTATATTTATCTATGCAGTTTAAATAGTTTATATGAACCATAGAATAATACTACATAGATAAACGTATTCTCTCATCTGACGTTTCATTTCACACTCTTCATCGTAGGTTTGTGGAAATGAGAGCAATTAAATTTAAAATTACCTTACACCAGGGGGAGTTACAAAATATGTTCCCTTAACTTTTTCCTGTCGTTTTGGTGTAGAACTGAAAAATTTAAATATATTTTGCACTTTTTTGTTGACTTATATCGTTGGTATCTGGTATTATCGAACCCATATTTTCCACCATCCAATGTTTACTTTCCATCGTACCTATGACGTTTAATTTATTGAGCGAATCAAAGCTTCTATGGTATGCATTATTCTATGATATGAACAGGTTTATGACTTTGAAATTACTACAAGGCAACACCATAGAGAAATACAAAATCATAGATGGTGAAAGATAAGTGGTGTATTTGAAAGTAAAGGGAACTTTTCTAGATGGCGCCGGAGTGGTAGATATGGGAAAATATCCCTGGACACAAAAAGTATTGAAAAAAATATATAACCATGCTTTCTGACATTATGTATTGTCAACAAAGATCAAAAGCGATACGCTGTTCTATTATTTACATTCTATTTCCAAATTTAAACAATAGTATCGAAATAAAAATGATGTTGAGTGCTTTTTCGTCGTATCCGAGTGAAAAATGGTCGCACGGAAACAGCATGTGCCCTCTGGTGAAAATGGTGAATAGACAAATGGATGGTTTATCTATGGCACAACTTATCGAAGCCACAAACCTCTACATACTTCAAAAACAGAATTGCCAGACAAATTCAAAATATCAGAAGCATTTTCATATTTCATTACAATTGGCATCCGATTCCACAACCTGCATTTGCATTGCCTGAGCAAAGAAAAATTAAAAATTATTTTAATTGTCATTGCGAATAATGGTAATTTTTTTGCCTTGTCATTAGATACAGTAATGGAAATTAAAACCCAATGCAAATTAAAAAATTCAACCACAGGTAAATACGAATTCTGATCAGAGATCAAGCGCAAAGCTCAATGACTCCAAGAAGTTCGAAACAATCCCTTAATGGGATGTAATGAAAATCTAAGTTTTATATCATTTATTTGGGGCATCCTTTGCAGTAAGGAATTGCCGACAATGTCGTATACCTCTATATTGCAATCTATATCACTACTAATAGAGATGTACATGTTGCTCCTCGACCAAGAACGAAAGTTTTCGTTCGTGTTTTAGTCGAAAGAAAGATGATTTGGGTTCCACAATCTTGTCATTTCAAGTCGATTGAAAACATCACATTTATCAAAATTCTTCAGTTCAAGCAAAGATGATAGAAACTCCTAGGTGGAGAAATGTAAGCGTTGGGCTTGAAAGTCAAGTGAAATTTTCTACAAGGTGGGGGAAAAGTAACATTTGTGAGGTAAACACACGCAGAATACAAATCGGCAAGCCATGAATCGGTTTACTCCACAAGGATGCGGAATAATTGTTTACGGTTTTTTGCGCAACAATTCGTCGCTTGTATTGGCACAGCGTAAATTTCGTCGCAAATTTCCTGGCCGCCCTACACCAACTGAACAAACACTGCGGCTTCAGACCACTCGCCTTGAAGAGACTGGGACAATACGAGATCTTGCCAAGTCTAGCCGGCCCCAGAGCAGCTGTTCTGCTGAGAATATCGCTGCTGTTGCCCAAGATGTCGAAGAGGAGGCCGAAACATCGACCAGACGACGTGCCACGCAATTGGACACTAGCCAGCAGTCCCTACGGAGAATTTTGGTGAATGATTTGAAGCTGTTCCCTTACAATGTGCAGACAGTGCATCAGTTGTTAGCTGTTGACTGCTAAACGTGTGTAACCTACATTCAAACTATGCTGAATCTCAACGAAGAGGTGGACGAATTTTCATCGAGAATTATCATGAGCGACGAGGCTCATTTCCATCTTAGCGATTACATGAATAAACAAAATAATAGTTTCTGGGGCAACAAAAATCCGTGTATCACCCACGAAGAAACATTACACCCGCCCAAAGTTACGGCGTGGTGTGGTGGTTACACAAGAGGAGGCCCGATGACATTTTTTTTAGAATAAATTCTAATGGATGAAATAAATGAATTTCACAAGCAGAACCAAAGTTTCTCATTAAAAAAATTGCAGCAAACAACATGTGGTTAAATTTAGCTGAAAAGGAAAACTATTGAAAAAAAACTATTTAACCTTGCTGTTTTGACTTTTGTATTGTCAAAAAATAACAAGAGCAATATGGCCTTCTATTATACATATTTTATTTTCAAATTCAAACAATAGAATCGAAATAAATATGATTTTTGAGGGTTTTTCGTCGTATCCGAGTTGAAAATGATCGTTCGGAAACAGCATTTGCCATCTGGTGAAAATGGTGAATAACACAGTGCAACACGAAAAAACATAACCATATACGGACACCACTGCGTGATAAAAGACCAAAAAAAAAAGACCGTGTCTCCCAGTTTTGCCCAAAGTCATGCACTTTCTGTTTATGGGCCCCCAAAGATTTGGGGCCTCGGCAAAAAAGTGATCAATTTGTCTCCCAGTTTTGTCCAAAGTTAGGCACTTTTTTTTATGGGCACCCAAAGATTTGGGCCTTGATAAAAAAGTGATTATTTTGTCATGCTCATATCTTGTAAACCGTTCGGAATTTTGATTTACTCTCTGAGGGAAAATTGTAGCTCTTGTCATAAATAATAAAAATTGTGAACATATAAAATTTTAAAAACTTCATCTTCAAGTTGAAAATCACAAAAAACTTTAAAAAAAAATCCCTTTTTTTATTTTTGTGGTGCTACTTATGAAGATCCATTTGATACCGATTATGAGCCCCAACAGAGAAGAGATGGACCACAACTAGTAACACAAATGGAAATGGATGTCATTGTGGCCATATTGGGAATATTGCATCGACTTGCCAGAGAGTAAATCAAAATTCTGAACGGTTTGCAAGATATGAGCCTGACAAAGTGGTCACTTTTTTGCAAAAATGACACCGAGGCCCCAAATCTTTGGGGGCCCATAAAAAAAAGTGCATGACTTTGGGCAAAACTGGGACACATGGGTCGTTTTTTTTTTGTCTTTTATCAAGTAGTGGTGGGCGTATATGGTTATATTTCCATGACTTAAAAAATTACCCACAGTGTAATCGAATGCACCATCTAGGGTTTTTCTATCAGCTTTGGTACAAGTTTGACTTCCTCTATTTCGAATCTGCTGACATTTGCGAACAAGTATTGAGTCCAGTCGAACGAAATTTTGGTTATAGAGAAACCCAATGTGAACCGACTGTGACTAAGTTTTGGTTGCTTAGCTTTCGTTCGAGAAATAATCTTCTTCATTGCTGGGGATATAGTAATATGGTTTGCCCGGAACGAAGAGGGAGCATTTTGTGTTATTTTATAACTTCTTTTTTGAAAACTATATATATCTCTATTAAGAGAGATATATTAAAGTCCAGAGCTTTAATAAGAAAGTAGGGTATTAACTTGACATTACTTGTATTCTTAATTAGGCCATTTATACTTAAAACATGTAACTTATATGGCGAATATTGAAATGGATGGATTTAACAACAGGGTTGCTTTGAAAACCGTTTGATTTCTTTGGCCTCAATTGCGCACAGACATAACCGTTTCAAATATCAAACAATCACAACCTTGATAACTTCTATTTGGTAGTCCCACCTTTGTGCGAAAGTAAAACGGAATCGTAGGCGTAATTTTTGGATGAAATTGATTTATTTAAACAAAGATCACTACAATACTTATAAGGTATTAATTATAAAAGATAATTAGTATTCCAAACCAATTAAATAGATGTGGAAACTAAACAGATATTTCCTGCGACTCGGGAAGGCTTTGTGTTAGAAATAAAAAAGATGATTTTGCCAATTTGGCAGATAACAAAAGATTTAATTAATTATTTGCAAAAACAGAAACACAAAACAATAAAAGATTAACTGCCTTTTTTGAGCAACTCTCTTTTAATCGTACATCTTGGAACTATTAGGAGTCATTAGTTAACAGAAGAGAGCATTCATTAACAGTTGCATGTTAAGCAACATATGGCTGTTGAATTGTGTGTGTGTGTGTTTTTTGACAATTATGTCTCAAATTTGACACTTCATAATTAATGATTTCTAATCCCCCGGGTCTTTCGGATAAAACAATTTATTTCAATTTAGCTTTTTGCACGTTTTTGGCTTAAACAACATAGCGGTTTTCTTAGTTTTTTTCTATGCAAAACAGAAGCTTTTGCCAAAGAAAAAAAATATGATAACTCCCATTAAGAAATTAAAGACGATATGCTGGCAAAGGCGAGAAAAATGTTTCGCAAATGTTTTAACATTCATGACTGAGTTTGGCAAATGTTCTCATAGCCAACCGAACAAGTTCATTAGAAAGATTATTACTTTGATGTGGTCGAAGTTGTGGTCGGAAAAATGTATTTGTTTGTCTGTCCAAGCACAATAGTTTACTGTATAATATAATTCATACAAATTTTCAACGATTCAGAGCGGTTTGCTGGTTATCAGTTCGGTTTTAGTAGTGCAATTTACTATGAGTCTTCTCTCAGTAGTAACATGTTCTTAGACAGGAAACAGCAAAAGTGGGCGTTGTCTTTCAAGGCAGGAATTGCTGCTGGCTTTTCGGAAGAAACCAGTGGCTTATAATTAATTATAATTAATATAGCGCCGTTATATCTTGGAGGTCGTCGTACATGTCCATTTCGATAGACAAAGTTTTAGCTATACTGTGTCTTCAATAAGCCAATAGTAGTATTGTATGTTGCACCATCCTTTTGAAATCAAATGTGTTCTTCTAGACCGACGCATGTTTGGAAATAAATATTTAGCAAATATAAAATAAATATCTCAGGGACTTTAAAAAAGTAAGTACTCAGCTAAAAAGGTGTTAAAATTCTCCATCTCATTTTGATATTTTGTATACTAATCAAAGATCATTTGCCGGAAGTTATGTCCCAAACATCCCTTACAACAAAACAGTTAGCATATAAATCGTATTACTGTCGTAGAATTGTATACAGGTGGTACTGAAATTCATCAAAAGGCTAACATTGGCATTAATATAATATTTGTATACCTGAATAGTAATAAGATTCGCCTCAATAACAACCGTGATCTAATTTTGAATTGTACTGATATTCAGGTCTTAAAATATTATAATAATGCCAGTGTTTGCTATTTGATGAATATCAGTACCACCTGCATACAATTCAACGGCAGTAATTCGATTTATATGCCAAATGTAAGCAGAGTTCACAATTCGGCCCCCATGCGTAATCCATACACTGAACCGAAAACGTACATAAATCCAATGAAAAAACACATTGTTTCAATGAATTTGTATCTTGGTTTTCACCCAATGTACAGGTACATTGCTACAATGTAGAATCATACATTGGCCAATGTACAGTTCATTGATTTAATGTAGGCGTACATTAACGTAATGAATTCATTGTTCATTGCCTACGTCATCAAATTTCAATGAATATATACGTTGATTCAATGAACAAATACATTGATTTTAATGAATTAATACGTTGACCCAATGAACCTCTGCGTTGATTTTTATGAATTTATACATTGAACCAATGAACGTTACGTTGCTTTTTATGAATTTATACATTAAATTAATGAACTAATACATGCGTTTTGCAAAATTTTTGTAAATTTACTTATTTAGTTACTATTTTTACTTATTTAGTTATATTTACTTGTTTCTAAAATCTTCTGTGGTGCACTCAATTGTTCAATGTACGACATTACTTGTTGAACGCTTAGAATTAACTGATGTTATTTTTTATGTGGCCGTCGGTGGTGCAATGGTTAGTGTGCGCGGCTCTTGTACATGAGATCCGGGGTTCGAACCCTGCTCTGACCAAAAAAAAAATTCTTTCGGCGGCGGTCACCTCGCATAGTGACGGCGACACTATCGAGTATATAGCCATGATAAAGCTTCTCAAAATACCGTTCGGAATCGCTGTAAAACTGTAGGTCCCAATCAGTGAGTGAAAACTGGAAAGCGCACAGCTCAGTGATTGTGAGAAGTTCTCCCCGGTCCCTTCATGGGATGTAATGGGAAACCATTTATTTTATTTTTTATTATGCATCTTTACCGTTCTAAATCAATGTACTCGTTCCTTAAATCAATGAACTCGTACCTTGCTTCAAAGGACTTGTACCTTGAATAAATGAATGAGTACATTGAATTTTTACCGTATGAACGTGTTCGTTGAAACCAATGTACTGGTTCATTAAATCAAGTACCGCGTTCCTTAATTATCATAAAGAAACTTGTCAATGAATGGTTTCAATGTACCGTTCATAAGTACATTGAATTTTACATTTATTTTCAATGAACTTTTGCATTGAATCAATGTATTTGTACATAAAATCAATGTATTTTTATAAAAAATCAATGAGTTTTATTCAAGGTATTCGGTTCATTGAATTTATGTACAATAATTTTTTCAGTGTACACATCGTAGTGAGGAATGTGTAATCAACGTTTACCCATTACCAACAGGGTAAGGGGGAAATAATGGGTAGCTACCCATGAAAATGGGGATTTACCTATCACGTTTACCCTGTGAGTAATGGGGAAGATTATGGGTAGCTTCCCACGATAATGGTTTACTACCCATTACCCTCAGGGTAATCGGGAAAATAATGGATAGCTACCTACGACGATGGGGAATTAACCATCACGATTACACATTACCCTCAAGGTAATGGGGAAAATAATGGGTAGTTACCCACGGCGATGGGTAATGGGTTACCCAGGGTAACCCAAACCCATTTTTCAACGAAACTATGAAAAAATTTGAAAAAAATTCTACATCGGGGAAACAGAGCGTCCAATCGAAAGAATAACCAATTTTTGAGAGTTTCTAAGGGAAGAAATTTATTTTTCAAAAAATCGCCAAAATAAGAAAATCGCTAAAATACAAAAGTGGCTATAACGGGGAAACGGTGCTTCCAATCGAAAAAATAGTAAAATTTTTACCTCCAAATGGGGCTTTAATATGATGTCTTCAATATGACATCACTTTTGGGTTTTTAACAAAATCGCTAAAGCTACAAATTTTCAAATAAAAAATCGCTTAAACGCCCTCATGGCTATATCTCGGTAACGGAACATCCAATCGAAAATATAAACAATTTTCCATGTTTTTAAGGGTTTTTTTATAAACTGGTCCATTTCGTATGGAAGATTTTTTTCTTTCAAAAAATCTGTAACTCGGAAACGGTGCGTCGAATAGTAAAACATAATAAAAAATTGAAATTGAAAATTGAAGGAGACTTTGAGCACAGATGTCTTCAATATGGCATCACTTTTTTTTAAAAAATCGCTAAAACTAAAACTTTTAGCGATTTAAAAAAAGGTGAAGATAGAAAGAGAATTTTTATTATTTTTTCGATTGGACGCTCGGAAACGGTGCGTCGAATAGTAAAAAATAATTTAAAATGTAACCTCCACAGGACACTTTGACCACAGATGTCTTCAATATGCATCACTTTTTTTTTAAATTGCTAAAACTAAAATTTGTAGGGATTTAAAAAAAGGTGATGTCATACTGAAGACATCCATTATTCAAAGACTCCTTTGGAGTTAGAATTTTTATTATTTTTTCGATTGGACGCACCGTTGCCGAGTTACAGGCATTGTTTTATTTTGTCAATTTTTTTAAAAAAAATTCTTCCATAAGAATAGGACCGGTTTATGAAAATCCCTTAGGAACCCGGAAAAATTGTTTTTTTTTTCTATCGGAAGCTCCGTTTCCTAGATATAGAAATTTTTTTATAGGGTTTTCATATTTTCGATGAAAAATGGGGATGGGTTACCCTGGGTAACCCATTACCCATCACCTTGGGTAACTATCCATTATTTTTTACCGGTTCCGAACGGTATTTTGAGAAGCTTTCTCATGGCTAAGTACTCGATAGTGTCGCCGTCATTAAGCGAGGTGACCTCCGTCGAAAGAAATGTAAGGTGGTCAGACCAGGAATTGAACCCACATTCTCATGCACAATAGTCGCGCACACTATCAATGCACCACCGACGGTCACGGCTTATTTACGTTTAGGCACTACAAAATCTAACTTTTTTCATTAAATTAGCACTCTCTTCTTTGTCCTCAATCGAGCGGCAGCAAAAGGTACCCTGCGAAATTGGGGAACACACCAGACGACTTTTGCAGCAAAGAAGTTATGATGGTCCACTGTCAGAATATCTCTTCAAAAACGATGTTATTTGAAATATTTAGTGCAACCGAACTGTAGGTGGTATGAACAAAATTCAAAAAAAATTAAGTGCAATATCTCTAAAACTGAAGAGATACAGTTCAAGTAATTCGAAGAAAGAGATCAAAATTTTTCTATTTTCAAAATTCGAAAAAAGTGAATATCTGCGATACGAAAAAAAATCAATTTTTTTATGCACATTATGAACAATTATATCAAAATATGTTCCAAAAAAACATAAAAAGGAAAAATAAATTAAATCTTATTTTCTTGGAAATCCAAAAAATACAAAAGGTAGGCAACTTTGGAAAATTTTCTAAAATATACCCCACTGTGTGATTTGCAATATTGATTTGCCATATTGATTTTTTGTGCGATTAAAAAAAATCCAAAAAATCGTGATATGTGTAGCTGATAAGAAATAGAAAAATATTCTTCTAAGAAATAACTTCAGATCGAATCATATAAGACTCAATCACAAATATATTGGATTTTGGTCGATGGAAATCGATTCTGAACCACTGTGCGTTGGTACAATGGTTAGAGTGCGCGACTCTTGTACATGGGACCGTGGATTCGATCCCTGCTCTCACCGTCTTACCTTTCCTTTGGACGGCGTTAAGCTCGCTTAGTGACCGCAACACTATCGAGTATTTAGCCATGAAAAGCTTCTCGAAAAACCGTTCGAAATTGATGTTATACTGTTGGTCCCAAACATTGAGTATAACACTAAAACGCGTACAGCTCATTGGTTGTGAGAAGCTCTTTATTCTGGTACCTACAGCTTGTTTCTCTATCTCGAATGAAAGCTTTCGGTCGTATTCTAAACGAAAGAAAATTGATTTTGGTTCCACAATCTTGGGGTTTCAAGTCGACTAAAAACATACTTTTACGGTACAAATTTTGGTTTCTTTATTTCGAATGTGCTGTCAGTTGGGAACAAACATAGAGGCAGGCCAACGAAAATTTCTACTTTGAGGAACCCAGTTTGAGTCGAATGTGACTGACTGATTTTGGATCGCTTAGCTTTTCATTCGAGATAGAGAAACAGTTTGTTACTGTTACAGCTGATCGACTATGTAGTAGGAAAATGACAGAGAACAGAGTGGATAGGCGAGAGAGTGATAAGCAACCAGAAGCAAACCATGCAGCAAACGAAGGCTTAAAAGTGTTTAATTGATCCTACGAGACAGCGAAACTGCGTTTTATGGTGGTTGCATCGAACGAAAATAGGCATTCCCTTTTATTGCTGTCCGTTGTATGTCCAATCAAAGAGTAAAATACAAATGCAATTCGAACTCGCTGAAATGGCCTACTACCTCGTCGTCATCGAGAGAACGTAAAGAGAGGTAGTGAAACTCTTGTATATTTCTCTATGGATTAATTAATAGAAACTGTTGCCCTCAGTAACAGAGGTGACCGGCGCCGAAAGAAATTCAGTTAAATAAAGATTATATCACCAAATCATATTTTAGCATTCTTAATATTTTAATCCTTTGACGACCACAGACAAGTGTAGTTGGCCTAGGGTTTTTCGCAACTATAATTTTTCAGGTAGGAGATGAGCAAATGTACCCATGTGTGATTTATAGAAAAGAGTAGGGGACACAATAGTATAAAAGAATTGATTTCTGAAACTGGTCTTGTTTGACCCCTATGAACCATCATAGTGGGTCAAAAAGTGGTATTAGTTCAAAGGAATGCAACGGGTCAAAAAAAAGGGCACACATGGAGGAATCGTCAAGAATGTTTTGAGTCCGATACTTACCTTGTAAAAAATTGTAAGGTCGAATACCAACGGGCTTACACGGACCGAACAACTGTTTGCATGCATGTTTGCCTTTTAGCTAACATAGAAAAAACTGTATCAAAAAAAAAAATGGTTTGTCCCATTTTTGCGGCGTAGCTATTATGTCATAGATCACGAAAATAATCCAAAAAAAAATATAACTTCGGACAAAAATGTACGGCCATCAAACAGTTAAGAAGTGCGGCCGTATGATGCTTCCACAACATGCAGAACAACTTTTTTGCAAGATGCTTAAATAGTTCGCCAAACTACTCTCGATGCAAGTCACTCTAGTAAATAGTATTTTGCTTACTAACCACTACAACAGAAAATAGTCTAAGGCCTCAACCAAAATTCGAACTTGCTACACGCACGGAAAGTTTTGATTAGTTTACTTTCATACGAAGCTTTGAAATTTCTAAATTGACATTGCGGGAGACAGATAGAGAAGAATGTACACTTATGTGATGAAAATCGATCAAGCCAAAATTGAATTCGATTTGATAATTCAAACGTAAATTTTTCCCAAAAATGATTAATATTCGAAAATGTTATTCAATGACGGAAATAGAAACCTAAGATAATCAAATAAGATAAACAGAGATAATCTATTACATTCCAAAAATAAAATCATTATTATGTCAAATCGATTTCGATTTAAATCGATCAATTTCCATCACATACCAGGTATTTTCGCATTTCTTCCGCAACTGATACAAGTGTGTGAAACCTCACAGATGAACAAAAATTTCATATACAACCAACTGTCTTCCAACTGTTTTTCTACGTCAATTTTTGATGTGTTAACATATATAGGCACGGGTAGGGCAATCTATAAAAGTGAACACAAGCAAACAAAACACAGCGTTAGCATAGAGTATGGATAACTCATGGAACGAATTGTATGACTCAAAAGCACTGGCGACATCAAAACGTATTACTATCTCTTTTTGTCATAACTTGGTCCATTCATAATTGGTATGCGAAACATTGATGCCTTTTGAAACATTTATGCTTTTTGTATTGTTTTTTGTAATAACACTGTCGAAATGGTGCATATATATTGAAATATTCTATAAATCGAATAAGACTCGTTTATGCTCTATTACTGAAACTGTCTACATGAGAGCGGAAAAAGAGTGCAATAAGTTCTCTATACTATTCAATACTTTTTGTCGTCAATCAGTTTATGACAAAATAAAAACATTTATTTCAGGGAGCCAAATATTGTTTTATTTATTCTAACAATATTACATCTAATGTTAAAGCAGATGTAAGAAAAAAGAAAGTGTAATAGCAAAAGATCCTTCAGCACAAAACTATTCTTTATTTTATTTTCCAATGTAACATTTACTAATGTGTTTATAGAAATCGAAAAGGTAACGTGTAACAAAAAGCTGTTAATACATCGCCCGTGATTTAACATCGCCATTGATTTTTTTTAAATTCATAAATCAATGTTGATCTTGCGCCTCAAGTTCTTTTACCATTTGGATAGTGCAAGCCCACAAGCCAAGATGTTTGTGCAAAATCGTTCACTTTGTCAATGGCCACAGGTCAAGTTCATGCGATCGTTCGCGAATCGAATCTGCAACTACAGTGAACCAAATATTTTGTTACATTGACGAACGCTTCATCCAAAGTAGTAAGCTAGCGTACAAAAATTATCGCCAAAAAGAAAATATTCATTGCAGTAATACAAAGTTTTGTATAACCGACGTTTTAGTCGTTGTTGCAATGAATATTTACGTGGTGACGGTGAAAGTATAAGTTAGTTCACTTTTGATGAAACTATTCGTTAAAGTGATGAAATATATCCCATTGTAAATATACCTCAAAATGTAATTTTTTCCGTAAGGCGGACTTACAAATAAGGATATAAGTATATGGCTCAACAATGGCTGGTGATTTGCAAGAAACTAAATATAGTATTTTTTTGGAAATTCGTACCTGCCACGACCTGAAATCTCCACAACCAATAAATCGACTTGGAGCCAGAGTTCGTAGGGAACCCAGAGTAACCCATTATTATTGCCGTGGGTAATGGGTAGCGATCGTTTACCCATTACCCACAGGGTATGAGGAAATTAATGGGGAACTACTCATCACGATTACCCATTACCCTCAGGGTTACATTTCACATTCTCATAAAGTGGTCCAATTCGTATTCCCCGAAAAATCGCCAAAATAAGAAAATCGTTAAATTAAAAAATATAACTCGGAAACGGTGCGTTCAATCGAAATATTAATAAATTGTGTACCTCGATTGGAGGCTTTAACCAATGAAGGTCTTTAATACAGAACTTTGTTTCAAAAAAAAGTGATGCCGTAGTCCCGAAGGAAAAATCCTAGATGTATTGTATCACAGGATTTAGAAGTCCAAAGCGTGATATTAATAGTTCACCGAATAGTTACTCGCAACAGTGACTTGGTGTCACTGCCAAGTAACGACAGATCGTTGCGACTACGGTCTTCAATTTCCAAATAGTCCGTAATCATGGCGTGATTTGCTCATTTTAGCGACTTTTTGTAAAACATCTTCCCTACGAGTTGGACCACTTTATGGAACCCTCTAAGAATCTAGCAAAAAGTACTTATTTTTTCGATTACACGCTCCGTTTTCGAGATACAGACATATAGGCGTTTTAGTGATTTTTTATTTGAAAAGTTTTAGGTTTAGCAATTTTTGTTCTTAAAGTGAATTTTTGTTCTTAAAAAGACGTGAATTGAGTTACATTAAATGGAATTCAGTTGAATTGAACTGAATTGAGTTGAATTGGATTGAATTGCATTGGTATGAATTGAATATAATTTAGTTGAATTGAATTGGGTTGAACGGAATTGAATTGAATTAATTTGATTTGAATTGGATTGAATTGAATTGAATTGAATTGAATTAATTTGATTTGAACTGGATTGAATTGAATTGAATTGAATTGAATTGAACTGAATTGAATTGAATTGAATTGAATTGAATGAATTGAATTGAATTGAATTGAATTGAATTGAATTGAATTGAATTGAATTGAATTGAATTGAATTGAATTGAATTGATTTGAGTTGAATTGAATTTGAATTGAATTGAATTGAATTAAATTTAATTGTATTAATTTGAACAGAATTGAATGGAACTGAGTTGAATTGAATTGAATGGAACTGGTATGAATTGAATGGAATTGAGTTAATTGAATTAAATTGAAATGAATTGAATTAAATTGGAACTAAATTGAATTGAATTGGTATGAATTGAATATAATTTAGTGGAATTGAATTCAAGTAAATTGAATTAAATTGAATCGGATTGAATTTAATTGATTTGAATTGAATGGAATTTAATTGAACTGAATTTAATTTAATTGAATCGAATTAAATTGAATTGCATTAAACTGAATTGAATTGAAGTAAATTGAATTGAATTGAATCGGATTGATTTGAATTGAGTTAAATTTAATTGAATTGATTTGAATTGAATTCAATGCAGTTGAGTTGAACTGAATTAAATTAAACTGAATTGAATTAATTTGATTTGAATTGGATTGAATTGAATTGAATTGAATTGAATTGATTTGAATTGAATGGAATTGAATTGGATTGAATTGAGTTGAATTGAATTGAATTGAATTGAATTGAATGGAATTGAATTGGACTGAAATGAACTGATTTGAATTGAATTGAATTGAATTGAATTGAATTGAATTGAATTGAATTGAATGGAATTGAATTGGTTTGACCTGATTTTGAATTGATTGGAATTGAGTGGAGCTGAATTGAAATGAATTGATTTGAATTGAATTTAATGGAATTGAGTTGAATTAAATTGAGTTGAACTGATTGATTTGAAGTAAATGGAACTGAGATAAATTAAATTTAATTGTATTGAATCGTATTGAATTAAATGAATTGAATTGAATTCAATTAAATTGAATTGCAGTAAATTTTATCGAAGTTAATTACATTGATTTGAATTGAATTTAATTGACTTGAATTGAATTGAATCGAATTGTATTGCACTGAATTGAGTTGTATTGAATTGTATGTAATTGAATTGAATTGATTTGCATTGAGTTGAGGAAAATTGATTAGAATTTGGTTGAATTTAAAATCAAATTCAATTAATTTGGAAAAATATTAAATGTTTAGTGGCAAAGGAAATTTGAATTTTGAATACGAAAGCGGCTAAGAACAGCGAAAAATCCGGGGTTTCTTTTAAAACCACGGCAAACGATTATTAGTATCAAAACCAGTTTGTTCGACTTCGGTTTAGAACATCCTAGTCTTGGTGTATTTTCCAACTGCACTAGATGATTATGGAAACCTTAGCGTGTTGGTCCTCCGAGTTGATTGGCTCAAATTGGAAAACCAGGAGAGATTAAAATCCCCACCTACCACTATCAATTACAACATTTAATGTATCGATTTCATGGGCTTCAATTTCAGACAGTCTGCTATTATAGCATTGAACGCCATTCACTGTTACGTTCCGGCTAGCCTAATACTTGAAGAAATGTGTACCTATATTTCTGCTGGACCATAAACCACGCCAAGCTCTTGTTTCATCTGAATGTGATGGCAGCACTTGATCCACTTCTGGTTGCTCTTTAGCCTCAATACAAAAATTTTGTTTATCGAGAAAGGCATCATCGCTGAACACAATTTTGGTTGAAACCAGCGGATTTTCTTCGGAATACAGATGGAGAATTTTTGGGCGCTATGCCGGGCGAAGTCATTCGACGATGAAATGTTAAACAATACCGAACAAAAATACAATGCCAGTTTGATCTGTCGTAAAATCCCATCGGGAAAAATCACCTCTAAATTAATCGCCCTTTATATACCAATAACCTTAACGCTGAGCATCTCCGTCAAATGAACCATGAGCTCTAAGAGCTACACCACAAATATTACGTAGTTTCAAGTGCGATGGCGAACAAAAGCTACCCCCGTTGTTAAGAAGAACAGAACTGAAGGTTTACGGTGATAGAGATGAAATTAAATACCTATCGACTTATTCGCTTAAAAACATTAGTTGCTTTGCCAAAACGCAAAGATAAAGATTTTGGGAATAACGAGAAAAAGGAACAAGGAAGACCCATATTTGGGCACAGTTGTGTACAAATAATTAGCAAATGAACGCACTTTTAAACGGTTAACATCAAATTATAATAATAAACATTATTCAAATCACTTGTTACTCATTAAAAAATCCAAAGTAATGTCGTTACTTGATATGGTCGCAGTCCGTACTAAAAGTATCAATCACATAGACTACCGATTAGTTCGACATGATCAACGTCAGATTCTTTATAACTCGCCGCTACATTTAATGGAAACCTTTGTATTATCTTAGGATTTCGCAAATGAACAATACAAATGCGCAATTTCGCGTTTATTGTGAATGTCTGAGAATCGAATTCTAATTCAATTTCACACGATCTTGAATGGCATCAAAGAACTTTCAGTGTCTACAGGGGGTCATGCGATTCATAAATGTGTTCATTAACAAAATTCATGTTCCACCCCAAAGTTCATTCAGCACCAGTCACAAATGCTGAGCTAAACAAAAGCAAACATCGTACTGCTCAAAAGAAAACCGCTTTAATCTCTCGCTTAGTCCGAACATTTGAAAAGTGGCTCATGCAAACAGAACAATCATCATCATGCTATTAACAGTTACACCTGTTTGTTTAGCTAATAATAATATCGAATGTGTGGATAACATCGATGACGACGACGCACCGCACCTTTACCATACAAGTAACTCTACATGCCACTTCCAATTCCCCGTCCATACTGTGGTAAACAAACAAGGCAACAATGTTTGAGAACCTAACCTTGTGGCCCAAGTTAAGAGTTACATACGATCTGAATCATTCACAAGCGGTATGAATGGATATTTAAATTTGCGCGTGGAACTAACTTACCTGAAAGATCATATAACCGGAATCATACATCCAAAAATCATCGAGGGTGTGACCTGGCTTTGATAGCTGTATCGCCAGACACTGCTTGAGTATCAGACGGCAGCGTTGCGGCCCACCCGGCGATTTAGTACCCATGTTGCTTAAGTTCTTTGTTGTTGTTCTTGTGGTTGCCGCCAGTCTAAAGCCCCACCACCAAGTGGTCACGCTGGACGTTTGACCGACCGGTCAACCGATGCTTCGGCTAGAGTAGCGACACTCAGTTGGACAGCGGATGGATGTAAATTCTATTCTCGCACTGTTTCTTTCTTTTCCCCCACTCACTCACTCAATCACTCACTACTCTCTTCTTGTGGCCGTTAATCTTTGCACACAATAAAATTTATCATTCTTCCGGGGTTATGTCGAAATACTTGTCAAACTGGTGATCTTTTTCTCAGGCATTACAGCGACCACGACCACGTCCACGACTACGACTGCAACTACGACTACGACGACGGACGGTTATAATCGCGTACTTTTTGCTAAGATCGCTTGCTTGCACACACACGCGCATCACCTTGACATCACGAGACGAATTTTATGGGTATTTTCGCAAACAACGCACGACGACGGACTGTTATGAACTGACGAAGCCAGTTTTAGTTTCCTTTTAGCCAACTCGTCGTCGTCGCTGTCTTCGTTGTTGCGTTGTTGTGCCGCTATTAATGTTGTTGCTGTTCAATGTGTTGGACTTTACTCACGACAAGTCGCTTAGTTGTCGGCAAAAGAAGCTTCGCTAAATTGTTGGCGCTTGTGCTCGCTCGCTATTCTCCCAATATCTCCAGATTCCACTGCTCTTTCTTTAAGATCCGAGTACATTTCGCTATCAAATTCCAAGTACTGAAACGAGATTGAAATTGGAAGAAAAAGAGCGCATAAGTGTTATGAATTCATATTGGAAAAGAGAGTAAGAAAGAAGCAAACAGTATGTAAACAAAACTTGGCTGTGCTCTCAGGCATATGGGTCATTCCGCTAACGACTATAATTAGTAAATTTGCGTTAAGTGTAGAGATTTGTGGAGTTTAATATAAGGTTAATTATGGATTCAATGAGTAGTATTTTATGTAACAAATAAATAATTGATCGAGTAGATAAAAATAAAAGATTTCTAATTTTTGAATTTCTTAATAATAGTCGGGGGTAGAGTTACCAAATCATCGTGCTCATTATAAGTTTCATATTCCCTGAATCACACTCGACACATAACGCAGATCAACAACTGTTTTAACACTGAGAGCACAGTATACAGTGCACCCTCGATTATTGCAACTAATAAAAACCAAAGGGTGTTGCGTTAACCGCGGTTGTTGCAAAGACCGAGTTAAATATATTCTTTAATGTTTTAATAGCCGTTTCAAGCAAAAAACTATCTAAAATTGTTTTTTAAAAAATTTTATTTTATAAAACAAAATTTTTAATGCTGATACATAAATACATACTACATAATGCATAATGATTAATGATTCAAATGATAAAAATTAAATTATAATTCAGGTTTTGTGTATAGAAATAACTTATATACTATAAAAGGTAATTCACTTTTTATAAACATTATGTAGTTTATACAGGGTGATTCTGGAAGTTCCGGAAAAATTTCTCCAGCGTATTCCTTGGCTCATTTCAAGGCTCATTTCAAAAAAATCCGAATCTTGGCTCATTTCAAAAAAATCCGACCACTGGCTCAGAAGTTAGCAGCTTTACCCTACTACCCACCGACCGCCAATACGAGAATTTTGAACCGGCTGCCATTTCGCACCCTTGCATTTTCGGACATAGTCCTAGTGGACTTTTCTTCATGAAATGCGCGAATCACCCTATAGAAAGAATATGTACATTGTGTTTAATAATCATGTCATAACTGAAATTTTTGACTGTGTTTTATTACATTCAATATTTCGCTGTACGGCCTTTTCACGTAGATTTTGAAGCAACATTATTTCTCTTAAGGCAAAGTTGTTTTCTTCAGCACCCACTGGATCCAATTGCTAAATGCATTAATGTCCGTAATATACTTTATTGTCGAAGATATTTGATCATCTGCAGTGTTTATTTCTTCGTCACTTTCTATTTTTTCTATTGATCCATTAATAACGTTGTGGTCGACGAATGGTGCTGTTTTGAAATTCCACTCGTTTATTTCGATATTTGAAAATTCTTGTGAGGGCGTAATTTCAACAGCAACGTCTGATATTAAAGATTGTTCATTTTGTATTTCATCTCTTCGAATATTAAGCGGTATATTATCTTCTACAACCCATTGATTACTCTATCAGAGTTCATTAGAACATTCCAGCTACTATTTATGGTTTAGTGTAATCTGTATATGATCTCAAAATTCCGACATCATATCAGGTTTTCGCAATGTCTTAACCTAAAGTTAAAAACCGGGGTTTTGCTGTATACGGGACGTTATGACATGGGGTTTTTAAAATTAATTCACAAAATTTGTTTTGTCATCTAAAAGTCATACCTATTGCTGCCTAAATGCAATATCTCATTTCTTCTTTGAAAAATCGTCCGTTAGAATTCGATATTAATGCAAAAGAACAAATAATTTTTCACTGCATTTTAACAAAAATATGATAATTTATTCGACCTTATTGTAAAGAGTTTTCCAATTTGAGTGATATGATTTCTTTTACAGAAAAACACACAAATTGTAGGGCAATCTATCTAAGTGAACACATGCAAACAACACACAGCGTTAGCATCACATTTGTGGTTGTTGTACAACAATAGTCTCTGCCTGAGAATAAGTATGATGGTATTGATGTAGCGGCAGCGAACAAACAAGCAGGTCGTCGTCGCCAAAGAGTATTGAATAGTATAGAGAACACATGGAACGAATTGAATGACTCAAAAGCACTGGCGACATCTGGCGAATTATTCAAAACGATTCAAACGTATTTTGTTATAACTTGGTCCATTCATAACTTTGATGTGAAACATTGATGCTCTTTGAAACATTTATGCCTTTTGTATTGTTTTATGTAATAACATTGTCGAAATGGTTCATTTGTATTGAAATATTCTATAAAGAGAATAAGACTCGTTTATGCTCTTTTACCCACACTCTCTACATGAGAACGGAAAAAGAGTGCAATAAGTTCTCTATACTATTAAATACTTGTTGTCGTCACTCTGTTTATGTCAAAACAAAGACAATTATCTAGGTGAGCAAAATATTGCTGTACTTAATTCAACAATAGTAAAGGGTTTTTCAACAGAGACGCTACAAAAGTAAATCGATAGGGACAGCAAACGACGCCATATTTTTTCCCACTCTTTTGACATTTCTCTTCAGTAAGGTTTGCCATTTCATCATGGAAAGATATACGAGCCAACAACGAGTCGAAATTATTAAAATTTACTACAGAAATTTGGAGTCAGTGGCCTCAACTTTAAGAGGCCTCAACAATCAGCGATGAGGCTCATTTCTGGCTGAATGGCTTCGTCAATAAGCAAAATATGCATTATTGGTCGAACAGCAATCCACAAGTAACCCATGAGTCATCATTCCATCCCGAAAAAATTACGGTTTGGTGCGGTTTATGGGCCGGCGGCGTAATTCGGCCGTACTTCTTCCGTGATGATCAAGACCGGAACATTACTGTGAATGCGAATCGCTACCGTCCAATGATAACCGAATATTTTTGGCCCCAATTGGATAATATGGACTTGGAAGACATGTGGTTCCAACAGGACGGCTCAACAAGCCACACAGCGAATGCCACAATCAATTTATTGTAAACCAAGTTTGGTGAACGTGTTATCTCACGAAATGGCCCAGTCGATTGGCCGCCTCGTGGGGCTACGTCAAGTCTATGGTCTACACCAACAAGCCAGCGACGATTGATGAACTTCGTACGAATATCGAACGTGAAATTGCAGCAGTATCGGCCGATTTATGCTCGAAAACCGTTGAAAATTGGGTTCAACGTCTGGACTTCTGCAAGCGTGCCCGTGGTGGCCATGCAAAAGAAATCGAGTTCCATACATAATGGCATCGAACGTACTTTCACAGGAATAAAGAATTTCATCGGTATCTAAAACCGGTTTTGTTTTATTTAAAAAAAAAATCCAATGAGTGTTCGAACTCACGGGCGATGTGTTAACACCTTTTTGCTACACGGTACCTGTTCGATTTCTATGAACACATTCGTAAATGTTACATTGGAAAATAAAAAACAGCGTTCAATCATATGATGACGTTTCAGTTAAATAATATTAATACTTAAAATTATTTAAAGACCCAGTAAGCAACAGACACTTGTACATACATACATACATTGTTATATTCGTACGATATAACCGAAGATCAACATAAAATACTTTTTTAATATTACTCCAAATTAATACTCCAAATTAAAACACTTAAATCTCGGCTCGCCGATATCGGATCGCCTTAATTTTTGGCCTAAACTCTTCGTCGAAACCCGCACTAGCTTTTTAATCCAAAAATTAATAAAATCGGCTATGAATTTCCGGAGAAAATCGCGTGGGAAAATTATATGAAAATCGCCCAATAATCACTTTCAATACCGACTGCCAAGCAACGAACAAACAAACGATGATAAGACAAAACCGAAGATCAACATAAAACACTTTTCTAATATTACTCCAAATTAATACTCCAAATTAAAACACTTAAATCTCGGCTCGCCGATATCGGATCGCCTTAATTTTTGGCCTAAACTCTTCGTCGAAACCCGCACTAGCTTTTTAATCCAAAAATTAATAAAATCGGCTATGAATTTCCGGAGAAAATCGCGTGGGAAAATTATATGAAAATCGCCCAATAATCACTTTCAATACCGACTGCCAAGCAACGAACAAACAAACGATGATTTACTCTTACAAACCTAACACTTGCGTATGTATTAAATTTATAGTTTACTGCCCTAGAGGCGCGCGTATAGATGTTAACACATCAAAAATTTGTAGCGCTCATATTGAAAAACCCGTTACATCTAATGTTAAAGCAGATGTAAGAAAAAAGAAAGTGGAATAGCAAAAGTGCCTTCAGCACAAAAAATATTCTTTTTTTTATTTTCCAATGTAATATTTTCCAAGGCCGTCGGTGGTGCAGTGGTTAGTGTGCGCGGCTCTTGTACATGAGATCCTGGGTTCGAACCCTGCTCTGATCACCTTAAAATTCCTTTCGGCGGCGGTCACCACGCATAGTGACGGCGACACTATCGAGTATATAGCCATGAAAAATCTTCTCAAAATACAGTTCGGAATCGGTGTAAAACTGTAGGTCCCAATCAGTGAGTGAAAACTGGAAAGCGCACAGCTCAGTGATTGTGAGAAATTCTCCCCTTTCCCTACATGGGATGTAATGGGAAACCATTTATTTATTTCTAACATTTAACGTGTAACATTTAACGTGTAACAAAAAGATGTTGACACATTGCCCGTGAATTCGAACACTCATTGATTTCTTTATTTAATGTGAAGTACAATCGATATAATTAAGTTTTGAATAAAACGTCTTTCAAATGGCCTCCGGACGTCTTCATTTACAGGAACGAATTCGATGAACCCAATTTTCGAACACTTTTCCAATAAATGAAGTCATCCGTCAAGAATAACACGTGCAATATTGACTTGTAAAGCTTGACGAGAGTCTCGTTTATCTAATGGAGTCTCGTTTATCTAATGGTGTCTAATGGAGTTAAGTCACAACTTCTTGAAGGTCATTCAATGTCGCAATTTCTTGAAACTTTTCCGCAATAATTCGGTTGTTGCACGTGCTGTGAGGAACGTAGCCCCGTCTTGTTGGAACCAGATGTTGTAAAGATCCACTTCTTCCAATTTCGGCCATAAAAAGTTAGTTATCATCGATCTATACCGCTCTACATTGACAGTATCCGTGTTACCAGAAAGAATTAAGGACCGATGATTCCACCAGGCTCTTGTGCATGAGAACCTGGGCTCGTTCCCTGCTCTGACTACCTTAAATTTCTTTCGACGACGATAACCTAGCTTAGTGATGGCGACACTAGCGAGTATTTAGCCATGAAAAAGCTTCTCCAAATACCGTTCGGAACCGGTGTAAAACTTTGGGTCCCAATCAATGAGTGTAAATCTAGACCGCGCACAGCTCACTGGTTGTGAGAAGCTCTCCCTAGTCCCTACATGGGATGTAACGGGAAACCATTTATTTATTTAAGTACTTTTTATTACGCTATGTGCCATTGGTACGATTTTAGCTTGCGCACGGTTTGTACATAAGGCCGCGAGTCTAATCCCCGCATGGACAATCTTTAATTTGTTCTCTCGCGGATACATCTAGGGTTGCATATGTCGAATGCCAAGTTTATTATATGGGGATTTTTACCGTTCGCCAAACAGTCACCACTTCGATCAGAATTTATTATTCTCGATAGCTGTCGGTAGGCTGCTGTGCTCATCGTTAATGTTCATGTGGATTATCCCATATGTGTTAGTGTGACATTAAAAGTACGTCCCAGAGATCGTATTTAAAATGTACATACGATCATTGAAAATGCGTTGTCGTATGTCTTCGTCATAGATGACGCCGTTGCTGTCACTGTCACTATGCCATTACGGTAACTTGAGAACGTGACATCCCAGCAAACCAAGTGTTCAGAAATCGTAAAGAATTCATTACGACTCACTGTAAAGCTCCCCGTGATCAGAATTGATATCTCGTAGATTAGGAAATACGAAATACGATACGTAAAATATATGGTACGATTTATTCGTCGGGAGAATTTTTAATGTTTTTACCGATAAATTTTCCAGACATACATTCGAATCATTATTATACTATCCGAACTCTGAACCGGAGTCTAAATTGTAATCTTTATAAATTCATAATGATTTTAAGCCATGTCGTATATATGTCTGGTCAGAAGTTCTTAGAAAGTCTAGAAATTCTTGTCTCTGCATTATAATTGATTGTTTGTAAACATTAATATGATTGTTTGATAATATGAATTTTTTGGTTTATCACTTATACACAATAATATATGTATTTAGAAGTTGTAACACATATTCTATCTTTTTACCAGTTTTGCGGACTATTTCTGATATCAGACAATTCTTTACATTGTCTGAAGTCTATCACATTGTCCTGCAGACATCGTTTCGATTTCTTAACGAAATTTGGGAGTAGTTCACACCTTGCTAATGCAGAAAACTCTGCAAAATTTCTGAGCTAAATCTCTGAGATATTTTTCATTTTCTTATGTACAAAAATGGCTGCACGAATTCTTAAAAATTTCTGATAGAGGAGGTTGTACTTTCGAAGTTTACTTTTTATTCGGTTTTTGTTTACAACTCCTAGTCTTTAGTTTAGCGGGATTCTTTAAAATTTGAGAAATCAGTCGAGTTTGGTAAAAAAATTTAATCTTTAATTACAAAAGTATTATCAGTGAACTCGCTTGGAGAACACGTGCATTTGGTGCATGTTGTGCCAGAACCCAGTAAACTAAACGCCTCCAAAGCGTAAAGGATTTGTTATGACTTTGTGTAAAGCCCACCGAGTTCGGAACCGATTTCTTTTAGATTTCGAATGGAAAAATATATGGCCGGTGTACAGTCGTACATAATTGTCTGACATTTGGTTTGCTGGGATTGAATAAATGTGTCTACACGCATACAAAAGCATTACACCAGATTTACATATGCACATGAAGCTACGTATGTGAATAGATACTAGTATCTGAATAGATGTGCATATAATCCCAGTAGGCCAAAACGTCGTACATAAAATTGCTTTCAATGACTTCTCATTTACATTATACAAGGTGTTTCAAAAGAAGTCATCCGATGTTGTTTGGCTCTCATTTTTTTTCTAAATGAAAAACTTCTATTCTGTTTTTTGATTATTTTTATTTGAACCTTTAGAATTTTATTGGTTAAGTTGAGAAGATGATATCGGTTAAATGGGCGCCGTCACAATTGATGACCATACGGGCTCGTTTTATGGCATTTTTCATCACTTCGGCGAGAACTTCGGGCGACAGATTCTCGCACTCGTGTCGAATGTTGACCTTGAGGGCTTCCAGGGTCTCGGGCTTGCTCACGTAAATTCGGGACTTCAAAAAAACCCACAAAAAAAATCTGGAACGGTTAAATCGGGCGATCTTGCGGGCCAGTGCAAATCGCCAAAACGAGAGATGAGGGGACCCGGGAACGCCGACTTCAAAATATCGGTTGTGGCTCGCGCAGAGTTGTGCCGTTGCTCAGTCCTGTTGGATCCACATGTCCTTCAGTCCTAACTCGTCGAATTGCGGAAGAAATAACTCGGTTAACGTGGGCCTATAGGGCGCACCGTCCTCTGTTGTCGGTTGACCAGCAGCGTTCTCGAAAAAAAATGGCCCGATGACACCTCCAGCATAGACAGCGCACCATGCAGTCACTTTGAGCGGGTGTAATGGCTCCTCCTGCATCACTCGTGGATGCTTCGGTGCCCCAGAAGCAATAGATTTGCTTGTTCACGTACCCGGTGAGGTGGATATGGTGGAAAAATCTTCCACTTCGTCCACGAGATTGAGGATGGCTTGGGCGTAGGTTACACGCGTTTGGCGGTCGACAGGCAGCAGCTGATGCGCGTACTGGACTTTGTATGTGAACATGCGCAGGTCTTTGACCAAAATTCGCCATAGGGACGACCGGCTGATGGTTAATTGCGAGGCACGGCATCTGGTCGATGTTTCCGGCGACAGGTCGACATCCCCAGCAACAGCGGCCATATTCTCGGCAGAACGGTCGCTCCGGGGCCGGCCCTTCCTGGCAACGTCTCGTGTGGTCCTATACTCTTCAAGGTTAGTGGCCAAACGGCGCAGTCTTTGCACAGTCGGTGTTGGACGGCCGGGGAATTGGCGACGGTATTCGCGCGTGGGCCAACACCACAGACAAATTGTTACGCAAAAAAATAGACACGATTATTCCGCGTTCTTGGGGAGTGTATCGCTCCATGGCTTGTTTACTTGTATTCTACATCTGTCTAGTCCACAAATGTCAACACAGATTTGACATTGGCGGTCATTTGCAAAAGTAAGAGCATCTTCCAAAGGGGTGGTCACTTTTGAAACACCCTGTACATTTACGGCGATACATTTATCTTAGAAACATTATAATGTTGCTCGGTACATATTGATGATTTCGGTTCGGGAAAAAAATGTTGCCCTTCTAAGAGATAAAATTTAAAAAATGTTTACACTAATCCTTCAAAGTTATACCTTTTTGAGGTGAAAAAAAAACATAGAAATGCTGCATTTTCTCACAGCGTTTTAAGTATAGGTTGAAACCAAAACAATTGGTACATATATATTCATTATATATATGTTTCCACCACTTTGCATGGGAAATTAAGCGAGTTTAACTGAAACCCCGCCTAAACTCGCTAAGTCCCCATTCAAAAAGATGGAAAAATTAGCTTAGTTGAAGCTAAATGTTGCTCAATACAAGTTGCTAAAATTTCGTGTGATGGCCGTCGGTGGTGCAATGGTAGTGTGAGCGGCTCTTGTGCATGAGGACGTGGGTTCGATCCCTACTCTGACCACCTTAAATTTCTTTCGACGGCGGTCACCTTGCTTAGTGACGGCGACACTATCGAGTACTTAGCCACGAAAAACATGAAAAAGCTTCTCAAAATACCGTTCGGAACCGGTGTAAAACTGTAGGTCCCAATCAGTGAGTGTAAAACTAGAGAGCGCACAGCTCACTGGTTTGTGAGAGTTCTCGCTAATCCCTTCATGGGATGTAACGGGAAACCATTTATTTATTTATAAACTTAGTACTACACTGGCAGAAATTATTCGTAGTTGTTTCTTTTTACATTAAAAAGGTGTGGAGTTTTGAAAAATTTCACGCGATCTATTGAATCGTCAAAGACCAGACTGTAATTATATCGCTTATAAAGGCGTCAACGACGCATTAAGCGCTTGAATTTATCCGTTCTTGCATGATTTGGCCGACTCTTGTATGAAAACTGTCGTCAACGATTTTTATGGACTGTGACGATTTCTATGGAATGTGACGTTTGGTAGGCACTGACAAGGATTTACACTGATCGTGCTACCATCGTTTAAGATATGTTGAAGACGTGGCCTACTGGGATTAGTAAATAGTATTCGTGCTATTACCACTCGTACACTCATGTTAACCAACCAGGTTAAATGTGCAGCAGCAACTGCTATTAATATTAATAACCGTTTGCCAATAATGACGAACCATAACTAATAACGTCAATAGCTGCTACGAGGAAATCGATCACCCAAGTATTCCCTTAAAAAGTGACAGAATATTTTCACTTCTTGGCGGCGGCGGCAAAAATGGCGAAAAGCACAAAGGAAGCAGCTAATGATCGTCAGCCCCTGAGACCGGGGTAGAACACAACTAAGTCATTAAGTGAGACGGCCCGCATTTATCAGGGCTGCCTGCTATCATCATGTAGCCAACAATAAATGAAACCAATGATACCAATGATGAGACTCATACAAATATATCAGGTCTTAAGTAAAATAAAACAGGCTATGATCTCATCACCTACATACGACGATATTTCACTGGCTATTTTTGTGGCTTATATATCTAGATAGATATGTAGTGATTGCTATTGTTGCTGTTGTATCAATGTTATTTTTGCTTTTAATTCCACTACTATTCAGTTTGTGGTATCATGTGGTTGTGTGTCGTTCCGTATTATGGTACCAGCTTTGACCAACACTTCTTAGTATCTTTGTTTCCTCGCTCGTCCGCTCGACCGCCCGTCCATTTGTCCGTCTAACCCTCTTAAATTTGTTTGATTGTTTCTCTTGTTCTTTGGCTATGAAAAGACCATAAAAACTCACAGCCAGACTTTATCCCCACAACCTTTGCAGACTTGGCAAAAAAAAAGTCAGTGAAAAAAAAATCACAAAGAACGACAATAACTGAATACAACAAGTAAAGCAACAGGAAAAAAAGAGTTGAAACAAAGGCCAAGAAAAGGCGGAATGTGTGAGATACTCAGTCGTAGTCGTAGCCACAATCGTACTGTTTTTGTTATGATATTTTTTTTCGGTGAAGATTTAAGTCAATTTACTATAAAAGAAACACTTAGCTGAAAAAGAAATCGGTACACACAATTCTAAAGTGAAATTATTTTCGCTATAAAACACACACACACACACACCAACCCAAATGCAACAACACACCTACAACAATAACAAATACCTGAACAAAATGACTTAGATGCAAACCACAAAGGGTATGACATCTTTGCCAATGTTGCTTTACCCGCCGTCACCACGCCCCTTTTGAAACCATTTGTTTTAATAAAAGATCTTCAAGTATATTCCAAGAATATAGCGTCATTTTGCTCAAGTCGTTTGTTTAAGCCGCTTAAAATTCTTTTAAACATCCTGATTCTAAGTTAACTGTTGTCTTTTTAATCCGCTTAATAACAATGTAACCTCAACATTCAATCGAAAGTGATGCCAAACACCTTCAAGTCGTTAGTTTGAGGTCATTCAAGATTAATGATCACGTTGGAAATCAATTTGAAAATGTTGTTCACTTTGATGCTATGACATGTGAATGTATTCTTAAGAAAAATTGAATGCAACAGATCGCAATTATTTGGATGCGATAGATAAACCTGTTAGTTAGATCATAGTGCGTTTAATGATAGAGATTTCCGAAGGGGAGGGAATGTGGCCAATAATCATCCATAAGCGGCAGAACAGACTTTGCTCTTTTAGCGCAAGTTTTGCTGATCGTATTTCTGATCTAAAGGTTGTATTAACTACACTGAAAGAAACACGCTACGTTGCAGTGATGAAATCTAATTGTCTAATTGTCTTCTAATTGTCCTGTTGTCTTCTAATTGTCCTGTTTAGCGCTGTTTTATTTCCCGTTAATAAAGTACTTTGTATTTTACTTGTACAGTACAAACTTAATACTTTACAATAAGTACACGCAAAGAAAAAAAACCTTTATTGCTCGGTTGCCACAACAATACCTTGATTGATTTGTATTAATTTTTAATCGCAACTGTTCTTGTAGTTGTCCCAAATAAACTCATATATCGCAAATGTGTAACATGTTGTTGCAAAATAAATAAATAAATGGTTTCCCATTACATCCCATGAAGGGACCGGGGAGAACTTCTCACAATCACTGAGCTGTGCGCTTTCCAGTTTTCACTCACTGATTGGGACCTACAGTTTTACACCGATTCCGAACGGTATTTTGAGAAGCTTTTTCATGGCTATATACTCGATAGTGTCGCCGTCACTATGCGAGGTGACCGCCGCCGAAAGAATTTTTTTTTTTTTAAGGTGGTCAGAGCAGGGATCGAACCCAGGATCTCATGTACAAGAGCCGCGCACACTAACCATTGCACCACCGGCGGCCGGTTGTTGCAAACTCGTGCAAAATTACATTTGCCGCAAATTGAAAAAACGTTTGCGATAACTGAAACTAGCCATTTTTCTAATGAGAGCACAGATTACGAATAACGTAAATTTCTCTCATATACACAGTCGTATCCACATTCTTTTGGCATACAGACTAACGCATACACATAAGAGTGATTACACAATCTAATCCCAGTGGCGGAAATCATGACCTGGAAAGCCTGAAATCATGACCAAACAGGCCTTCTTTAAAATACGGAAGGCCTTCCCTACACATTGCCTCCTCCTTTCCTTTTAGAATTGCGTGAGATTGGGAGGCAAGGCCTTCCTTGCCCATTGCCTAAAGAAGGCCTTAGAAGGCATTCACTTTAATTTATTTTTATTAAACATAAATAAAATTAAAATAATTTATTTTATCACAAAATCACTATCAACTTCGACATATTGATTTATAAGTATGTATGTATGTATGTATCTATCTTAGAAAGTTTTAACACTCCCAACATCAAATTGAAAATTTTAAAAATACCCTTAAAAATTATTAAATATAAATTTAAAATTTTTTTGAAATTTTCCAATTAAATTACGGTTAAAAAGAATCGCAAAAGAAATTTCTCAAAATTGTAAAAATCTTCTCTTAGGTTATATCTGATGAAAAAATTCATGCATTCCGCAGGCCTTGTTTTAGGAAATCATTACAAAAGAACCATTCCGCATGGCTTATTTGTGGAAGGCCTCTGGAATATTTCTAACTTGTCAATATATCTTGGATGGACAATTGACCCATTGTAGTTTGCTGCGCGTTTAGTTGTTATTTGAATGCAAGGCGAGGCAGACGTGTAATTAGACAGTGAACAAATAGACAAAAATTGCAACTTTTTTTAAAACAGACTTTATGGATGAAACCAAAATCATAAAAGTTGAAAATTTCCACAAAAAAGTGCGGAAGCCTTAAATAAAAGTTTTAATTACAACTCGGTTGCTGTAACCGTAAGAACAGTTGGTGGAACCGTTTTTCGTTTCTTGCAAACGTTTTTTCAGTTCTAATTTTTCATAACCAGTTCTCGCAAACGATTTTGTGTTTGCAGCAACTACAACTTGGTTACTATAACCGAAGGAACAGTTGGCGGAACCGTTTTTCATTTATCGTAGAGGTTTTTCAGCTCTAATTTTCATAACCCGTTTACTGCAAACGTTTTTAGGTTCTTCCAAACGAAATGACATGTGTGGATTAAAAGAAGTTCGTTTTTCCCAACTACAGTTCCCAAACGAACTTCAGGTATCTGAGATTTCGTTTGGGAGGAACAAGTTTTTTCTTTGCGTATATTTTTCGATAATAATATTAACAAATTTCAAGGAACAAAATAGGGTTTCCCATTACATCCCATTAAGGAATTGGGGAGAGCTTCTCACATCCATCCACATATTTGTAGTTGTTTACACACTGATTGGCAAAACTGATCCGCCTCTGTAGACTACAACAACAGCAACTACAACTTGGTTACTATAACCGAAGTAACAGTTGGCGGAACCGTTTTTCATTTATCGTAGAGGTTTTTCAGCTCTAATTTTCATAACCCGTTTACTGCAAACGTTTTTAGGTTCTTCCAAACGAAATGACATGTGTGGATTAAAAGAAGTTCGTTTTTCCCAACTACAGTTCCCAAACGAACTTCAGGTATCTGAGATTTCGTTTGGGAGGAACAAGTTTTTTCTTTGCGTATATTTTTCGATAATAATATTAACAAATTTCAAGGAACAAAATAGGGTTTCCCAGTACATCCCATGAAGGAATTGGGAAATATCCATCCACATATTTCTAGTTGTTTACACACTGATTGGCAAAACTGATCCGCCTCTGTAGAATGACGCTCACCAACACCAAATCAGCAGTGAATGTGTGGAAAGGCCTCACCGAACCATCCTGTACCAAATGAGGACTGAGACAAGACGACATATTTTCTTGCAATCTCTTCAATATCTTAATGGAGATAATATTGAGAAAAGCTGCAGTAAATATGAAAAAGACCATCAACACGAATAGTTATATGTTGCTGGCATATGCTGACGACATAATCATTGGGAGAACTTGGCGAGAGGTTACTGCAGTATTTTCAAGAATCGAAAAAGAATCAGCGAAGATGGGTATTGTTGTTAATGAGGGCAAGACAAAATTCAAAATTGATGGTGTCAACGACTAGACAAACCTCGAGACTTGGTCCGCACTTAAACGTTGACAACCGATTTAATTTTGAAGGGGTAGATGAATTTATCTACCTTGGATCCGCCGAGAACAGGGAGAACAATGTCAGCCTGGATATAGTAAATAGCGAATTCTGCTTGCAAATAGATGGTATTTTGGGCTCAGCAAGCAGTTTAAGGAAAAAGCCCTCTCTCGACAGACCAAACCACAGAGTAATGACGTATAGAGACGCCAACTCTCTCAGTAAATTGACGACATTTGGTGTGTTGAAGGTGGGCGGTTGGATGTTGGAAAGTATTGCTCTAATAATACCAGATAGAGGCAATGGCTCATACCATCCAACAATATATCAGCAACGGCATTACGATTTGTGCGTTAAAATTGTTGTGTAAATACACAAAATATATCAAAATACGTTTAAATTTCATAGTTTTTCATCAAAACGACATGAACAATTTAAGTCAACAATCTTTGTCATTCCACCTGGTGTCAGTCAATTTACGTCAAAGAAGTTTGTATCGCACCAACCGCACCACGAATAGTGTGAAAGGAAATGACATGAGAACAATGGCAGCTCTATACGTCATTGCTCTATGATAAATTCATTGCATATAAAGTTATTTTAAAAGTCATAAGTGCCGATAAAATCAAATGTAAAGTCTGTTTGTCAACTCGCCTATCGTTCACTCTCTTTCACATTCTGTCCTGTATCAAATTTGATGCTAGGAGGTCGACCAGCTGTGTAATCGAAAAGCCTTGAGTTGTAGTATATAGGGGAACGGATGGAAGATGTTGAAAAACTGAAACATGCGTTCACACGTTGACAAGTCAAAATATCATAACCGAAACTTTTGTGGCAAAAATAACAATTAAAGAGATTTAAAAAAACACAATAATTCGTACTCGTATTTATTGTCTATTGTGGCCCTAGGGATCGACAAAATGCAAAATGTCCTTCTGCAAACATATTTTTATTGGATTATGTATTTATTAATTTGTTTTCCTCCATTTCTCCACATTTTTATGCCAATATGTATTTTACCAGGTGGTTTTTTTCACAACAATAACAGTCATTTAATTTTTGTTTGGTTTGATTTCACTATCATATTCAATTCATGAGTATGCCAACAATACAATTGACAAACAAATGTACAAAATCAAATTATTTTTGGTATTGTTGCTTTTCAAATGACATAAGGAACATTTTGGAACGAAGTTCCTTATCGCACGTTGAGACATGGGGGCTAAATGAAAAAAAAAACTTTTTTTAACAACTTTATTACCACCCAGTATTACCAACTATATTGGGTACTTTTGCTTTGGTTTGTGTCCGGACTAACATATGGTGGACAATTTCTTGTTTAATGGGAAGTTTTCTAGGTGGAGCCTGTATACAATATTTGATATAAATGATATTGTAGTTTTGAACCCAATAGAAAGTAAATTTAGAAAAGTCAAAGTGAAAGAATTCTAAAAACAAAAATTTTCTTAAATAAGTGCCTTTTCTTAAAAAATTTTAATTATGTCAAAAAAATACAAAGTACCTATTCTTTAAAAAAATCTTATCGTAAAGAAGTACTTTTGCTTTAAAAGGAAATTTTGTTACAAAAAGTACCTTTTCTTAAAAAAAGTAATTTTGCTTTTAAATAAGTACCTTTTCTTAAAAAAGTAAATCTTCTGCCAACAACATTTTATTAAAAAACTACCTTTTCTTTAACAAGTACCTTTTTTATGAAGCAAAATAACTTTTCTTGACATAAGTACATACTCTTAAAAATGTACATATTTTTGAAAAAAAGGGCAAATTCTAAAAAAATCCCAGTTCTTAACAAAAACATCATTTCTTCAAAAAATATCTTCTCTTAAAAAAAAATACATGTTCTTACAAAAATTCGTTTTCTTGAAAATAATATAATACCTTTTCTTTTCTCTTATTGAGACAGGTACCCTTTCTGAAAATAAGTACATTTTCTTAAAAAATAAGTTTTCCGTAAAAAGAGTGGCTATGCGAATAATCGCCCGAGTGAAAATCGCCCAAAACGAAAATGAACAATGACCCAAAATTTTTGGGTGTTTTTCATTAAGAAAAAAGACCCCAAAAAAGAGGTAAAATCGCCAAAAATTTAAGAACATTCGCCCAAAAATATAAATCTAATTTATGAACAAACGCCCACTATTTTGTGGCGATTGTTCGTAATGATAAATCGCCCAAGACTGTATCGAACAACCGCCCAACTAAGTAAAAGGGCGAATTTACATTTTTAAAAATTTGGGCGATCATTCATCATGAACAAACACTCAAAAAATCAAAAATACCAAAACGCCCAAACATGATGAACAATCGCCCAATTTTTTTCCCCATATTTTTTGGGCGATTGTTCATTTTTGGGTTTTTGTGCGATTTTCACTTGGGCGATTATTCGCATAGCCAAAAAGAGTACCACTTCTATAAAAAGTACTTGTTTTTTAAAAAAAAAGTACTTCTGATTATATTATTATTAATTTATACTCTTATGGGTTTTTCTTACAAAAAGTGCTTTATCTTAAAAATAGTACGTTTTCTTTAAAAACATTAGCTTTTAATAAAAGAAGTACATCTCTTTAAAAAAAAGGACATTTCGGGAAAATATAATACATATTCTTACAAAAAGGACCTAAAAATATACTTCTTTTTAAAAAAATAAATTCTATAAAAAAAAAATCTTAAAAAAATATATTTTCTTAAAAATTCATTTAAATTATCGTATTTCTCAACGGGCGCCTTAGGCGTGTTGGA
Source organism: Phaonia tiefii (assembly GCA_963931995.1). Lineage (NCBI taxonomy): Eukaryota > Metazoa > Arthropoda > Insecta > Diptera > Muscidae > Phaonia > Phaonia tiefii. The sequence goes on from OZ008369.1 coordinate 28,136,317, forward strand.
ACCAACTAGTACATAACATATAGCGAAAGGAACTTTGTTCCAACCGGTTGTCCCATGACACCTCATGTAATTTTTTGTTTATTAATTCGTTTCGTTTTTTAAATTAATAATTGTGATTATCTTCCTGACAATGCTAACCAAAGGGCTGTAGCTATTGTATTTTGACCGAACAACTACATAGAACCACGTTTATTAATTTTCTACTCTTTTGCAAGCGTTCTTACTGGTCAGTACTGAAAGAAAAACGCTCCGTCATACGGATGTAATCCATTCGTAAGAGAGTTTTTACGAGTTTCGTGCAGTTGACTTTTTTTTTTTGCTGCAATGAATTTGTGCATAGTGGCGATGAATCTTTACGTTAGCTCGCGTTTGGCGAATGCATTCATCAAGGTGACGAAGCGTTTCCTTTCAGTTTAGAAAATAATAAGGAATGTCTGGACAGGGTATCACACGTAGTATACCCGACTGCTCTTTTTACTCAAAATTATGTCCAAAGAATTACCAGAAAGCTAAAGTTGCAAAACACATTTCTCATCTGTTGATTACGACTAAGACATCCTAAACAAAAGGTAACACCTTTAAGTTATTATTGAACTGTAAACTTTACGAATATTAAATAAATCTGCTCTTTCCATTGGGGCAAATTAATGCAGAGCAACATTTGTATTTAAATTTATTCATATAAATATATAAAAGAAGCCAAATTGATCCACTATTCGGATTCCTCTTTTGGCAACAGCAACAGTCATTTAATGCAATTTCCTCTGCCAATAAAAGTTGAAACTTTATGACTTTGTTGTTTCCTCACACCCAAACCTTTGCCCATGCAATACGAATATGTTAGCGTACAATGGGGGGCAGCAACGACAACACCTTGGCCAACAATTTTTGTTGCAACACTCCGTGTGCCTGGGCCACATCGAGAGTGAGCGAGGTACATACAAACAAATACCACAACAAACTATTTCGGCGGGAAATGCCACTCAGCATTAGTGGTGGACGACAGCCCAAAAACCGAAAATGAACATAGAGGAAAATAAACTTCACACAACTCCCAACTTGCAACGCCACAAAAGACAATACACCATGAGACATCGATTGGTACATACAACATGCAACAAACTCCCAGCATAGGAAACACGGCTGGGACTATTGGGGAGTGATGGTGTCGGTGTTGGTGCTGTAACAATGCGGCAAAACATCACCACCGCCACCACCACTGTCCCTAACCCCTTCTATATAATAACAGCAATAACTGCTGCTGCTGCTGCAGCAGCAATATTTTGCTCTGATTTGGTATTTAACAAGTTCGTGCTGAGATATCAGTGTTGTTGCTGTTATAACTATTGTTGCTGGCTGTGGCACTTTAGCAACACCGGTAAACAATAATAAATTAGCCAGATCTGTGGACGTTGCAACAAACTACTTAGTGTTCCATGGCCCAACAACAGCAATAACGGCAACTGTAACAGCAACAATTTTTGACATGTCTCTGTGAATGAATCCCAGGGAAACACAGTACGCGGTCGATTTAAGCAAATAGTAAAACATATAAAACAAATATGAACAAATTAAAACATTTTTATTAGAAAGGTTGTAGACACCAACCTCAGCTGAGTAAGCTGACTTTTGGAGTATTATGATTTTTGGGACACTTCGATGGTTTAATGAAAGATGGAAAAAAGAGGCGTGATGTAGTTTGTTGATGATGATAGACGGTGGGCCAGAAAAATTTGGAATTTCGCATTAAAAAAAATATGACACTTTTTTCCAAATTTAGGACTTTATTGGTAGTACCCGTCATTGAAATTCATGACTAAAACACAACATCGTTGAAATGGCTTCCACGACCTGCTTTACTTTACCTCATTCGATCTGCCCAATTTTTCAGTACATTTTCGTATATGTGGGACCCTATCTCGTGGACGACAGCATGAATTTCGTGGTTTAAGGCCTCAGTGGACTCGGTATTGTTTGCGTAACACTTATCACTCATGGCGCCTCAAAGATAATAGTCTAACGGGATCAAATCGCAGCTGGGAGGCAGCCAAAAGATTCCCGAGTTTCGGCTGATTATGAGGTTTTCGAACACAGTGTGCAAAAGATCGATTGTTATGGTTGCTGTATGCAATGTAACGCCGTCCTGTTGACACCACACGTCATCAATGTTATCCTCTTCAACTTTTGGGTACCAAAAATCGCTGAGCATGGCACGGTAACGCTCGCCTTTGACGGTAAGGGCGGCTACTTACTAATTTTCGAAGAAAAATGTGCCTATGATGAAGCCATGCCCAAAACCGCACCAAACTGTTACTCGTTGTGGATGAATCTGCTTCGCCTCGACGACGTGTGTATTTTCCGAGACCCAAATGCGACAATTTTGTTTGTTAACGTAGCTTCCAAGGTGAAATTGAGCTTCAGCGGAAAATATGATACGAGGGTGGATCAATAAGTCCCTGACTTTTCGAACTCCCTCGTAGTTGTATGAAATGCAACACTGCTCCCATCAAGCACCACCTATTAGTAGACTACTGTAAAAGTTTGAGCAAGTTTCGTCATTTACTTTGCGTTTAACAGCTGTTCAAAACATACAACTTCGTGCATTTTTTAAAAATGGAAAAAAGTGAATTTCCGGAATTTTTTGCAAAAAAAAAACCGTCAATCAAACCAAGGAAAATACTATGGGGACTCTGCACCATCGATTTCATTGGTAAAAAAGTGGTTTACTGACTTTCGTTGTGGTCGCACTAGTACAATTGACGCCGCACATTCTGGACGGCCAATTGAGGTCAATACACCCGAAAATGTCGAAAAGTCCACGATATGATGTTGACCAATTGAAGAGTAAAAGTGCGTGAAATTGTTGCTGCCATAGGCATTTCATATAGCAGTGTGGTTTCGATTTTAAATGATCAGTTGGGTTTAAGAAAGCTGTCTGCAAGATGCGTGCCGCGTTTGCTCTCAATTGACCATAATCGCACGAGTGCACACGTGTGTAGTCTCAATGGCATAATGCATTAATTGGGCTACGAATTGGTACCTCATCCGCCATATTCTCCGAATTTAGCCCTATTTCCTATTTAGGACTATAGAAATGGCTCTGTGGAAAGAGATTTAGCTTCAACCATGAAATTATTGATCAAATAAATGCCTATTTTATGGACATCGAAAAATCGTATTTTTTGGAAGAGATACAAAAATTGAAGAAACGTTGTACTAAGTGTATTGGGCTAAAACGACTTATTGATCCGCCCTCTATTTACCTAAAAATGCTAAAAAAAAAAAGCTAAAAATCTTCAGCCAAACGAGCTTCTGCTCATTCAGCGAAGTGAAAAGGCATTGGATGGTCACGAGGCTTCAATTTTTAGACTAATTGGACTTTATAAGCCGATGTCTTTATGCAAAATTCTGCGCAAAGAAGTGCGAGAAATATTCAGTTTCTGCGAACGATGGCGAGTTGATGTTCACTCAACGAACTAAGTTTTTTAATTTTTTGCCACAACCGTAAATTCGTCTGTTGTCATCGAATTCCAGTTGCCACAACCAAATTGAGGTTGTCACAATCGAATGTAGTCGTCACAACTTGAAGGTCACTCACCGAATTAATTAAGAGAGGTTATGGGCAACCCAAAATTCGGCTGTTGCCACCGAATTGCAATCGTCCAACCGAGTTTAAGTTTTCACGACCGAATTCAGTCCCCACTACTGAAATTCGGTTGATGCTTAGTTTGGTCGACTTAGAGACGACCCAACTTCAACACGACCAAACTCATCTTTTGTATTGTGGTTCACAACTGTTTTTTGGTTGCAATTGTTATGGTGTTACCAGCTCAAAATATCAATTTTGACAAGTAAAAGCAGCTGATTTATGTGAAAATAAAGAAATTAACAATTGTGTTGTGGTTGCGAAATCGAAATGGATATAAGTAGCATAGATTTCTTTTATGAAGATGGAGTCGAAAACGCGAATATAGATGTGCTGCATTTAAGAAGAAATATTCGTGATGCATCCAACCGTCTTGAGCTGCCCAGTGCAACGTATGTATTTGCACATACACGTTGCCATTCATTCATGTTCTGAACTGTGGTCCTAAACTATTTAACTCCACAGCAAATCCTTCCAATAGTTCTCGCACTTGGTTCTGCGTGGTGCTAAATTGTGGTTTTCCAAGGACAACGGCTGGATTACTTTCCATTAGCTTTCAATTAGTTTCTCAAACTGACCATTCTTTGTGGTTTTAATACTTCTAAATATATAAAATATTATTGTTAAATTAAAATGTTCAAAAGTTAAATGAAAATTATAACTTAAAAACACGCACAACTATAAACACAACTCAACTCAAGCAGTGGTGTAAATTTAACGCATTTGTCGACCAAACTGGCACAGAGTTGTCAAAGGCAATACGACAAAAGTAAGTGAACACAACCAAAAAATCAGCTGTTGTTCAGTTGAGTCGAGTCGGCCGTTGAGTTGAGAATGGCAATGCCAATTCATCGATTACGACCAAACTCTCACAAAAGTTGAGAACCGTAATAGAGGCATAAGTTGTCACAAATGCATTAGAGATAGTGACAACCTCAAATATGGTTGTGACAACCTCTAATTCGGTTATACTTCTGTGGGTGTAGATGACTTTTGAGCACACTTTCAGCTACAGTGATGAACTGGCTTCACAAATTGCTACACAAACTGCGTTGATGGCACTCGATTTCTATGGAATTTATTTCGTAGATTTCTTACTGTTTGCGCTGAAGGCTCAGAAGTTTAGAATAAAGTCTTTAATATTTTTCTATTTTCTTTAAGTGGAGAGATACCCATTTTGTAAATTTCGAATCTTTAACTAATAATCTGTCACTTCATAAATGACAATTTGGCCATCTGCTTCGAAATAACGGGGCTTCTAATTCCAAGTGATGCATGCACCGTTCCAACTCATAGCCCCTATCCTTAAACAGCTCAGCCGGCGGACCATCAGCACCAGCGGCTTTGTTGTTAGTAATCCGGAAATTGCAGTTCTAATTACGATTTGGCTAGGAGGTGCAGTCGATGCTATCGTCCTATATGTGCTCATGTATATTGAAGTCCTCTGGGACAAGTCAAGCAGAGAAATGTTCTCTCCATATGCCAAACATATTCTGCACATCTGTGACAGGATTCTCGTCCGCATCACAATTAAAGGGGGCACTGATCCATTTCCATTGGCTTGGCTTTGCACTTTCGGTAGATTTTACGGGCCTCATTTTTCCTTCTGTAAGACTGAATTTGCTGACTCTCAGGCTTTCTCCACAACCGTTTTGTTTTCTTCTTAAACAATCGGGTTTCCTCTATCCAATTATCCTTATATCGCTCTGTTACGGCTCACGTTGCAACTGACTGAAGCATTGCCATACGTGCAGCGTTCTTTTCATCACTTGCCACGTGACACTATTCATCGTATCATGGTCTGTCTTTAAGCGGTTTTCATAACCAGGTACGGTCTCTGCAGCAGTTTTATAGAGTGGGACATGTACTTCCTCTGAGCTTCAAGATAAAGAGGCGGCGGTGGTTTCCGCTCTAGTATTTGAGTGGGCTTCTCTGCATAGGCCGCGGCTATTTTGGGGTAATTGCAGCTTTCCCATGTCCAGCATTGGATATGTCTGGTTTCGTACGGCTTTCGCTCTGCTTAACCTTGTGTGAAACTTTGCTGCAACCAGTTAGTGATTCGAATCGATATTAGCTCCGCGAATCGCGACTCATATAGGCTCTCCTATTCAACAAGCAACCTCTCAGCACGTAGTGTACCACGCCGATAAAAAACGATTCTCTGACGACCGGCTACGGATGGTATAACTCTACCCCGAGTTATAAATGAAATGTTCATCCCAAACTGCCGTCCTGAAGGCGATCTGGCAATCGCAGATTCCGGATGGAATGTGAAAGCCCAATCAGCTACCCATCTTAAATGAACCGATTACTGAAACCGAAACGAGTAAGATCAAAGGAGGCCCCATGCTCCTTATAGGAACAACAGGAATTGTTATGTATATAGTCTGATTCTTCGTCTGTTGATCAGGGGATATCCAAGTAACATTATGGATGTCTTTCTGTTGTAATCTCGTACTACTGACAACCATGTTTTGCGCCGCTGGAAAATCTTAAATTTGTATTCCGTTATCAGAACAGATGTCGTGTAAACTGAATTTACCGATGGTTGGTTCAAAGACATTTTCTCTGTCGACTTTAGCATTAACATTACCTAGAACAATATTAATGCCATAGCTGGGGTAGTGGTTGTATGTTTCCTCTAGGCGCGCATTGAACATACCCCTGGTGTCATCGTCGTTTTCTTCCATCGGGGCATATACACAAATTAGCGATATGTTAAACTATACACAACCAACACCAAACATACTTTAGATGTCATTGGCATCAATCAAACATTATTTAAACTCAGTTGATATTTGGTTTGCTTCTGGGTACTTATCGCTTATTCTCCCATCCACTCTATCAACTTCCACTTCGATCAGCTGTGTCATGGATACCCCCTTATTGTATGCCTAACACCGGGTTATATGTTAGTTTGTTTTCTGTTAGTTTTGTATCAGTTGCACACATCGATCTGGCACTGTTCGTGTACTGCATCACTTTGTGACGCGTTGCAAGGGAGTACAATAATTTCAATTGTTTTTCGTTGAGGTTGGTTTGTTTTTTTTTTTGGATTTTTCCGATTTTTCGTTCACGCTAATGATGAAATGCTGTCCTATTGTTTATGCCATCGTGCAAGTGATGCAAAATACGCCGAAAAGGAAAAAAACATGGCAAATTGTAGCAAAAATGCAAATTTCCTTTTCATAGATGCCACGAACAATCAAGCAACCAACAAACTGGCAACAATACACTTTCATTACCTGATCCAATGGCTTTCTTGGACGTTTTCCTTAATGATTCTTTGCTGAGGCAGCTCTTCCATTTAAAACACCAGCAAAGACGATGACGGCGACGACCATAAAGGCCGGTGGATGGCTGAAAAGATATATGGATGGTTGAAGATGATGACGATGATGATGATGGTGAAGATGTTATCTCGACATATCAGATGATGCGAATATCCGACATATTTGTAAGGAAAATGAAAGTGTTCACTGCTGTGCAACAAGCGTAAAAGATGGAGACTATGATGAAGCTGCTGACTGTCATGCCAACCAACGAGGTGGTACTTTCTAAGACGACCTGGCTGGATGTCTGTCTTTCTAATCAAGTGCCTGCAAATACAATTTACATGAATTTTCTTGTACAAATTAGAATTTCCTCATTCCAAATTGAAATTGTCTAATGAGTGAAGACGATGATGATGATGATGATGATGGCGATGAGGACTATCAATTAAGAGGGTGGCATATAAATATTTCTGTAACTTCGTTACCAATTAAAATCGTAACAAATGTAAGGAAACGAAATCGGAAGAAATAAGGAATTGAATTTACAATCGTTTTTAGATCAAATATATTGCCCATCAATAGTGGTCTAAATATTTGGTCATTACGTGCGTGAAAGGTGGACCTGGTTTGTTAGTAAATATACGCAGAAGGTAAGCCCAGCTACCAGACCTACACATTATAGCAAGATAGATCATAGATATGAGACCAAAGATCAGGACTTTAGCTCGGCATTGACAAAAGACCTAAGGTCACGACTTTAGCTCCACAGCTCCACATTGATATGCGACATAAGATCAGGACTTTAGCTCGACATTGACAAAATACCTAAGGTCACGACTTTAGTTCGACAGATCCACATTGATATGAGACATAAGATCAGGACTTTAGCTCGACTTTGATGTGACACCTAAAATCGAGACTTTATGTACAACTTTGCACTTTTAATGGAAAATACAGAAACCATGCAAATAACGAATTTCCCGACATCTTCAAACAGTGAATGAAAATCGTTTCATTGTAGGAATGAAAAATGTTCATTATAGTGTTAATATTGCTGTAACAACATGTTGTGGTCATCCGACAATTTTGCTGGTGCTGCAACATAACATGTTATACGAGATTTAATTTTTCACCGTTCATGCCAGTATTCGTTGCTGCAACGAATATATTTATTGAGCATTTTAGAAGTTTAAATAACTAAAAAAATAATAATTGTCTGAGACGTAACTTGTGGCTGACTTTATTGTTCAAAAATTTTCAATCTTGCACTTACGTTGCGTTTTTATCAGAAACGAAATCGCCATTAAATTATGTACGGATTATGACGTCACGTTACAATATTCATACATATTCCTGCTTCAGTTACCACAACAAGTTTTTGGTTTTAATTAAACAACGAAACTATGAAACCTATTCGCCACATTGATGAAATATTTTCAGCGATTGGATCAACTTTCTTTACAGCAATTAATCTGTACGTTAGGGCAAATTGTTGACAAAACATATGAGAGGCGAACATCCATTTCACACGTACGACGAAACATGTTTTAGTGTATTTTCGAGCGCCAAATCACCAAGATTCGGAATAAAATTTTCCAGCGGGAATGGTATCCAACAATGAAATAATCAATGGAAGACGCGAAGTTGAATGGCAAAGACTTAATAAAATGAACTTGGTGAAGGAGTACTAAAATGATTAACTGTAGAGGAAAAGAACCATTCTGAGGATGGCGAAGACTTCATCGAACGAATAGAGAGAGAGGCAGGGAAACAGTGATATAGAGAGACAGTGATATAGAAGGACCGTGAAGCACAACCAGTTTGGAATGCGCTTGCTAGTTTTACACTCACTGATTAAAACCTACAGTTGTACACCGGTATCAATTTAATGAAACATTACCTCATTTCCCAACCAACGACACATTTCATTGAATTGATGAGGAACATTTCATCAATCTTTCAACGACAATGTTATACCGAGTTGATATAAATTCTTCCTCAATTTGATGTAAGTTTGTTGTCAGGTTGAAGTAAGTTTTTCACCATTTTCATGTAAATTATTCATCAATTTTCATCAATTAGATGTAAAGTTGTCATCAATTTGATGTCAGTTTGTCATCAATTTCATGTAAAGTGGTGATTAGTTTGATGTAAATTGTCTGTTAAAGAGTAGCCAAACTTTTTGGCTCATTTTTTATCGTATAAACTCCACAAGAACAAGGTATAATGCCATAAAAAAAAACGCTCATAGTGTGGATAATATTTTCAGTCCATTGCACTATTTTTAATTTTTTATTTATTTTAAATTTTCACTACCTTTTCCTTTCCCCTTTATTTTTTCAATACTTCGTGAATATTTTGAATCGATTCCACTAACTTTTTCGAAATTCCAATGATGAAGATTGATGTAAAAAAGATCATCAATTCAATGAAGCTAAAAAAGGTGAAGAAACGCACATTCTTCAAATTGAAGAACATTTTCATTGAAGTGATGAAATTTGTCATTAATTCAATGAAGAACAGTTGATATAAAAAACTATCATCGATTTGATGTAAAGATTTTCTTTCAGTGCATGAAGGGATTAGGGAGAACTTCTCACAACCAGTGAGCTGTGTGTGTTCTACTTTTATAATCATTCCTTGGAACCTACAGTTTTACACCGGTTTCGAACGTTATTTTGAGAAGCTATTTTCATGACTAAATACTCGATAGTGTCGCCGTCACTAAGCGAGGTGACCGCCGTAGAAAGAAATTTAAAGTGGTCAGAGCAGGGATTGAACCTACATTCTCATGTACAAGAGCCGCGCACACTACCATTGCACCATCGAAGCCCGTCTTTATTAAAGGAATCAAAATAGCGCGTCAGCGCTGTCTGGGCCATGTCAGTAGAATGTATCTGAATGAACCAGTGCGAAAGGTATTCGAAGACATACTCGAAGGACATCGAAAAATAGGACGACCAGGACTTCGCTGGACCAGGTGGAATAGTGCATGCGAGAGTTTGTTGTTACCAACTGAAGGAGAAAAGCTGAAGATTGAGCCGGTTGGAGAAATATGTTATCCTAATTTTGTAAGGCCCGTGACCCCTCTGGGTTGTTTGTGGCCACCTAAGTAAGTAAGTGAGTATGGATTTAGTTGGGGCAAAAGGGCGTTGGCAGATCGGACTAGAAAATGAATTCAAGTCACTCCAGAGTCATACAGATTTTTATTTTTTTTCCTCTTTGTTCTTCATTATATAGGTATTGCAACTAAGATTACATTTTTGATATACGAGATTGTTATTTATATTTCGGGTCCTGATGAAAACTGGTACTTCCATTTTGATAGCATAAACAGACATAGAACGTTTTCACTTACGAGCAGTATTTGTTGTATTTACAGTGTGTTGAAAAATGCATCTCGGTCAAAAATTTAAATCAACCCGTGAAAATTTTGGTGCGATGATTTTTTACGATTTTCGGCGTGGATTATCGGTACATGAGTGTCTTAATCAACTTGTTTCGACGTTTGGTGATGAAGCACCATCAAAAAGTACTGTAAATCGTTGGTATCAAGAGTTCAGTCTTGGATGACGTTCCCTTCTGGATGAACTTCGTGAAGGTCGACCAACTTCGGTCGTTTTGCCGGAAACCATCGAAGCTGTGCCTGCACTGGCAAAGCAAAACCGACATGTGATTTATCGTGAGATTGAGGCATTCTTGGCCATTAGTATGACAATCATCTGTAAAATATTGAATGTTCATTTGGCCGTGAAAAGATTTGACCTCGTTGGATCCCACATAATTTGACGAATGCTAAAAAAAAAGGCTCGTGTCGATTGGAGCAACGAAATGTTGCAAAAATACAACCGCGGTAACTCAACTGCAGTGTATAACATCGTCACAGGTGACGAATCATGAATCTATGCATATGAGCCCGAAACAAAACAGCAATGGACCGTATGGGTCTTTAAAAAAAAAATTATTTCCCATTACATCCCATGAAGGAATTGGCGAGAGCTTGTCACAACCAGTGCACTTTCTAGTGTTATACTCACTAATTGGGTCCTACAGTTTTACACCGGTTCCGAACGGTATTTTGGTGAGAAGCTTTTTCATGGCTGAAAACTCGATAGTGTCGCCGTCACTTTGCGAGGTGACCCCCGCCGAAAGAAATTTAAGGTGGGCGAGCAGGGATCGAACCCAGGATCTCAAGTACAAGAGGCGCGCACACCAACCACTGCACCACCGACGGCCATGGGTATGGGTCTTTCAAGGCGAAGTAAATCCAACAAAAGTTGTTCGTGGATGAAGCACGGCGAAGCAAATGATCGGTATAACCGGACATGTGGCCACAGTGCCTTCAGTTTAACGTATGACGGTCAATTATAGGTGGTACACCACCATCTGTCTGCCTACAGTGTTCGAAGATATAAGGCAAAACAACAAGAGAAGACGGATTGATTTGCATCAGGACAATGCGAGCTCCAATCATTATTTCTGTCAATGACATGGGTCGCTTCATAAAGTTGACTATATCTCCGGTCTGAAATGGAATCAGCACATATTTGGGATGGGGGTGTTATGTGCTCCCATGGGGCTAATTTCGAATATATAGTTAGTCCATTCACTTTTATCAGGAGTATCCAATATTGGCACTCGAAATCACTATTTCTGTCAATGACATGAGTCGCTTCATAAAGTTGACTACATCTCCGATCTGAAATGGAATCAGCACATATTTGGGATGGGGGCGTTATGTGCTCCCATGGGGCTAATTTAGAATATACAGGTAGTCCATTCACTTTTATCAGGAGTGCCCAATATTGGCACTCGAAGTCATTATTATTGTCAAAGACATGGGCCAGTTCATAAATTAGGCTATATCTCCGATCTCAATGGAATCAGGATATATAGGCTGCGCTGTTTATACGTTTCTGCGGTGTTAGGCGGCTAGACATTAGAAGTTCATTCGCCTTTGTCGTGGGCGACCCAGGTTAGATATTGTTACGAATTTCCTTATTCGTCCTTTTTGCGTTGTTTTATTCCCAATAATAAAACAAGGTTCGTTTTTAATTACGATAATTACAACGGTATCACTTCCTTTTATTTATTTATACAGTACAACAGTTTACTTTATTTATACCACGTTAACAAGTCTTGTATTTTACTATCAATTCGCGTTGCTTACTTTACGGGGTTTAATCACAAACTGAACTCTCCATTCCAAAGACCTCCGCTATTTATACCAACTCACCATACACAAATGAAGGTACATATATCTAGCGAATTCAAGAACCTTCTAGAAAATAGATGTTGTTGTTGTTGTTTATCTTTGTAGAACATTCTCCTACACAGGAGAATTATCTTTACTGAGGTGAATTCATGCTACTGGTTTAGCGAGCTGGTACGTTGTTACAATGCATACTTTCAGGCGCAGCACTAACCGCCTGTTGTTTACATACTGTTAGTAGAGTCATTAACAGTAAGCAAAAGCTTTTACTTATTCGTAACACTGCCCCCCACTTAAGCCTGTTCGTCCCGAGCAGGCTCAACCCTCCGTTTTCCATACAGAGCTAGTCTTTCCAAATGCACGACTTTCATTTTAGCTCTTGGACTTTGGCTTTTCTGGATTCTATAAACCACGTCGTTTATTCGTTTTACAACCCTGTAAGGGCCTTCCCAGTGAGTCTGAAGTTCTGGAGATAAACCCTTCTTGCGCTGTGGGTTGAACAGTAAAACTAGCTGGCCTTCATGGAATCCTTCGGAATTTGCCGCTTGGTCGTACCTGGCTTTCATCTTATTACTGACCAACTTCATTCTGCTGCGAACAAACTCGTGAAGTTCGCTAAGCTCCCCTGGGATACCACCATTCTCCCCACTGTCGGATGTTAGGCAGTTGCCAAACTCCAAATTTCTAGGGAGCTTTAACTCTGTCCCAAAGACGGCACTAGCTGGTGTTCGGGCAGTGGTATCCTGGGTGGCCGACCGGTATGCTAGAAGGAATTTTGGTATGTGTTCGTCCCAGAATTTTCTATCCTTACTGACGATCTTGCTCAAATATTCTTCAAGAGCATGATTAAATTTCTCTACCGTGCCGTCAGTCCGAGGACGCACTGATGTCGTTCTTATACCACGAATTCCACTCCTCTCGCATATTTCTTTCAAGATCGCAGATTCAAAATTTCTACCCTGCTCCGAATGCAGTTCTAAAGGGACACCAAAACGACTTATCCAGTTGTTCACCATAGCTTTGCTTATTGTTTTCGCTTCTTTATTTGGAATAGCGTACACCTCGGGCCATTTACTGAAGTAGTCCATAACGACTAGGGCATATTGGTTCCCAGAGCTACTCGTTGGATATGGACCAGCCACACTTATGGATATTCGCTCGAAGGGAGCACTTGGGCTCTCCTGATGTCCCTGTTCGCAACTCCTCCGCGTTGGTCCTTTAGTTGTCATGCACTGGGTGCAGCCTGCAATCCACTCGGATACAGCTTTTTGACGACCAACCCAATAGAAACGTTCCCTTAGTTTCTCCATAGTTTTGCCTTTTCCGAGGTGCCTACCACTCGGACCATTATGAGATTCTGCAATTATCTCTTTCACTTTCAAGGCAGGTACCACAATTAGATTTTTCTCCGTTTTACCATCTTCACTTTCCCATACACGGTATAGACAGCCATCTAGTAATCTCAGGCTATTCCACTGGGCCCAATATGATTTTAAAACGGGGCTTTCTGAAGCGATTTCATTCCGCGTTAATTGTCTATCCTCTTCCTTTGCCAAAATAATTTTTGCCAATACAGGATCACTTCTCTGTGCCGTGAACCACTCGTCGTCGGATTCAATTCTCAGGGATCGGACGTCAATAATTTGCTCTTTGATCTCAGCCTTAAAATCCTGTTTAGGCTCGATTACATGTGGACGGTCATTTACTCGTCCGGTATCGGCCGCTATCGCCGGAGATCTTGACCGTTTTCTCAGGTCTCTACAGTCACGCCCTATATGGCCACGTTCGCCATGACTGTCACCTTTCAATTTTGTTGCTTGCCATAGCGCTTTCGTGAGAATCCGAATCACTTCCTTCAGTTCGCTAACGGCGCCTTTCAAATCTTTTGATTTGCCTTCCGTTTCTACCCTTCGCACATGATATGTCTGTTGACTGGCAACAACCCTCGCCGTCTCATTCGCCAAAGCGAATGAAACTGTTTCCACAAATGTAGCTTTTTGTGAGGCATACACCGAATATCTAACGTCAGGATCGTTAATGCCCCTAACAAATGCCTCTATCTTAAATTGCTCTAGGAAAGTTTGGGGTTCTCCAGGATATGCCATCAACACCAAACGTTCCACCTCGGTTGCGAAGTCCTGAAGCGTTTCATTATGCTTTTGCACTCGGCCTCTCAATTCCATGCGATATAAATCCTTCTTGTGATCGCCACCATACTTGCGTTGTAACGCAGCCAGTATATCCTCGTAGTTGTTTCTGGCACTGACGGGAATGCTCTGAAGGACTTCTGCTGCGTTGCCTTTCAGTGCTAAAATTAGCTCAACGGCTTTGTCGTTGCTGTTCCACAAGTTCTTAATTGCGACCATTTCGAATTGGAATTTAAAAACATCGAAAGGTGTAGAGCCATCGAAACTGGGAGCTTTCAATCTACTAGAGCCTTCAGAAATTACTCGCACCGGACCCTCTTGCAACTGAAGTTCATTCATTTTCCTTTGCAATTCGCTTACATCGTTTTTTAGTTCCCGTTCGACTTCCTCGAACTTATGTTCGACTTCTTCAATTTTCTGCCCCATTTCCTCGATTTTTTCTTCAACCTTTTCGAATTTATCGTTCACTTGAATCTCCATATTGCTCACAACTTCGGAGATTTCTTGCAGTTTCTCATTTGTGGCATTTGATGTTTCTTGAATAATTCTAGAATTCTCGCTTAATTTATCGTCCATAATTCTAGAATTCTCGCCAAATTTCTTTTCAAGTTTTTCGTCCATAATTCTAGAATTTTCGCCAAATTTCTCGTTCATAATTCTGGAATTCTCGCCAAATTTCTCGTCCATAATTCTAGAATTCTCACCAAATTTCTCATTCATAATTCTAGAATTCTCACCAAATTTCTCATTCATAATTCTAGAATTATCGTCCAGCTTCGCGTTAATAATTCTAGAGTTTTCGTTAAATTTTTCCATCATGGCTGCAAACATTGTCGAAACATCCATATTACCAGTTGCTTCCTTTGCAGATACCTCCATTTCTTCTTTACACTCAAACTGGTATTTGTCAATGTCAATGTTTCGGCGCTTGAATTCTTCTATTAATCGCCTCTGCAGCTCTACCTTATTACCAGCTGTCGGTTGATCCAATTTACTCAACTCCTTTTTTAGTTGTTCAACTTTGAGTTCTTCAAACTTCATCGTTGTCCTTAATTCGTAATTTCACTTCTGACACCAATGTTACGAATTTCCTTATTCGTCCTTTTTGCGTTGTTTTATTCCCAATAATAAAACAAGGTTCGTTTTTAATTACGATAATTACAACGGTATCACTTCCTTTTATTTATTTATACAGTACAACAGTTTACTTTATTTATACCACGTTAACAAGTCTTGTATTTTACTATCAATTCGCGTTGCTTACTTTACGGGGTTTAATCACAAACTGAACTCTCCATTCCAAAGACCTCCGCTATTTATACCAACTCACCATACACAAATGAAGGTACATATATCTAGCGAATTCAAGAACCTTCTAGAAAATAGATGTTGTTGTTGTTGTTTATCTTTGTAGAACATTCTCCTACACAGGAGAATTATCTTTACTGAGGTGAATTCATGCTACTGGTTTAGCGAGCTGGTACGTTGTTACAATGCATACTTTCAGGCGCAGCACTAACCGCCTGTTGTTTACATACTGTTAGTAGAGTCATTAACAGTAAGCAAAAGCTTTTACTTATTCGTAACAATATAATATAACCAATGTCAGTTTTTTACAGGAAGAACAAATATTTGTTTCTATATAATGCTAATTATATGCTATATTCATCATAAATGGCTTAAAAAACGCTTATTGGTTCTTTTTTCTGTACAAAATTTCTTTTTTTTTTTGACAAAAAATGAGATTTTAGAAATTTTGTATAAGTGGTTTGTGTCTTCGATAAATAAATTTATCGGATAAATTTATCTTCACACCCTTTTGAAATAGACGTTACAAAACATGTATAACTCTTTTTTCTTTGCGTGTAGCCTTACCACATCACCTCCAAACTTTTCTAACACCCTACGTATTTGTATTGCAGCGCAGCTTGCATTTGATTTTCCATTTTTGGGTATTTTGCGGGGGCTGATACGGTTTCCATAGTACTCCATCTCTGTATTTTGGGTAGTTGATGAACCTGTTCGGTTGATCGGCTTGTGGAGTGAATCTATGCGGGGTATTTCACATAAGGTTTATTGCATTCGCGGCGGAAGGTCGTTCATTGACACTTTACTTACTTATGTATTTACTTGGCAACTTTCTTCTTTTGTGGCAAAATAACAACAAACTTGCTGAGTGGGTTGATTGAAGGTGGTGGTGGTGATGGTGTTGGTTATGATGGGGGTAGTGGTGGCTCCATTCCAGCCTCATAGCCAAATAATTGTGGCCTGTAGCTTTAGCCTTTTGATGACGCTCATCGCACTGGAAATTGCTGTTCATTACGTCGATTACCCTAAACATGAGGTATTTTTTTCACTAGAAAGTCACAACACCAACAAATAACGACAGCGACAATAATTTATCATTTCTAAATAGGCAAAGCAGCAGCAGCAGCCAGCCAGCATCATCGTCCAACGATTTCAACATTCAGAGCTTGAAAGTCACACGCCGTTGCACGTACGAAATGTAGCGCGTACAAAAAATGTTAACACAAGTGCATGAGATGTTCAGTCCGAGAGTGCAGTTTGCTGCTTGCTACATGCTGCAAGCGAGAGCTCTGTCAGTTTCGATGTCGTTACTTACAAAGTTGTATGTAGGTTAAGATGTTGTACAAACATGTAAATTAACACTTTTTCTTTTCTGTGTTTTTTTTTGCGCAAATTTAATTGTTAAGACGACATTTTTGTCAAAAATAGATTTGCATATGTTTCTCTTTGTTTAACATGTATTATGCGAATGTTGCAGGTACGTGTATGAGTTACAGCCAGTTGACCCCGTGTTGCAGGAATGTATTTTCATGAAATGAGTCATTCTTGAGGTGAAGAACATGGACATGTCTTATGGCGGAAAGAACTCTCTAAATTATTCTGCATGTCATTAAAACTTCGAGTAATGACATTTCACCAGAAGTAAGTTAGTGAAAGATTTGGGTTGCTGTAACACTCCTTAGGAAACTGCTACAGACTAATGGGTATTTTATCATTGGAATTCCAGGAAGTTGTACAGAGAAACATTTATGAATCACAGATAGCTACAGTGAATGAGTAAGAATTTACCAAATGTTAGGTTGTTATTTTGGAGAGACATGTCTACCAATATCTGGGGTGGTAAAGGTTCGAGAAACTCCTTACACATTCCCAGCTTTGAAATCACACCAGTCAGTTGTGTTAAACAATTGACAGTTCTCGGTTGTAGCTCACAAATGGTATAATGTAACAAAATGAAAAAAAGAAATTGTGTGATCCAAAACCACTTGAATGCCCCTAAACTCTAAAATGAAATAAATAAATATTTTCCCATCACATCGCCTTAACCCTTTGACGACCATACATTTTCGGTCGAAGTGATTTAGTTACTTTTAGAGACGAAGTTCCTTATCGCACGTTGCGGGATAAGAGCTAAATGAAAAATATATTAAACAACTTTTTTTAACTCTAATATGCTACAACCCAGTATTATCAACTATATTGGGTAGTTTTGCTTTGGTTTGTGTCTTGGTTCGTGTTGAGAAATGTCTTGTTTAATGGGAAGTTTCTAGGTGGAGCCTGTAACCAATATTTAGTATATATATTTTAGTTTTGAACCCAATGAAAAGTAAATTTAGAAAAGCCAAAGTGAAAGAAGTTTAAAAAAAGAAAATTGTCTTAAATAAATGCCTTTTCTGAAAAAAAAGTAAATGTGCTCAAAAACATACCTATTCATATTCTTAACCAAAGTACATTTAAACAAAATTTCATAAGGTGTCAAGGGACACCCTGTTGGAATCAAGTTCCTTTCGCTATATATTATGTACTAACACACCTAAGGCGCCTGTTGAAAAATACTGTTATTTAAATGGATCTTGTAAACTGATAAAGTTTTGTTAAGAAATTTTTTATATATTGAATGCATTTTTTTAAAAAAATTAAATTTTTAGGCCCCTTTTGTAAGAATATGTATTATATTTTCCCGAAAATGTCCTTTCTTTGATGAGAGGTAGTATTTATTTTATTACAATAAAAAAAATGATTTCCCGATACATCCCGTGAAAGGATTAGGGAGAGCTTCTCACAATCCAGTGAGCTGTGCGCGTTCTAGTTTTTCACTCACTGATTGGGTCCTACAGTTTTACACCGATTCCGAACGGTATTTTGAGAAGATTTTTCATGGCTGAATACTCGATAGTGTCGCCGTCACTAAGCTAAGAAAAAGCCTAAGAGTATGATTTTTTTTTACAAAAAATACTTTTTAAGAACAGGTACTTTTTAAAGAATTGGTACTCTTTTTAGGATAAGGTTATTTTTTTAAGAAAATTTACTTATTTTCAGGACGACGGCTGCTTATCTCAAGAAAACAAAAGAAAAGGTGGTACTTTCTTTTTAAGAAATTGTACTTTTAAGAAAAGGCCTTTTTGTAAGAAAAGGTTTTTTTTTTTTGATGAAAAGCTTTTTTTACGATAAAACAGATACAAGTTTAAGAGCACGTACTTATCTTAAGAAGAGTTATAAATAAATAAATAAATGCTTTGCCATTACATCCCATGAAGGGATAGGGGAGAGCTTCTCACAATCACTGAGCTGTGCGCTTTCCAGTTTTCACTCACTGATTGGGACCTACAGTTTTACACCGATTCCGAACGGTATTTTGAGAAGCTTTTTCATGGCTATATACTCGACAGTGTCGCCGTCACTATGCGAGGTGACCGCAGCCGAAAGAAATTTTTTCTAAGGTGGTCAGAGCAGGGTTCAGACCCAGGATCTCATGTGAAAGAGGCGCGCAAACTAACCATTGCACCACCGACGGCGAAGAGTTACGACGACGAGAAAAGTTATTTTGTTTTACAAAAAAGGTATTCTTTAAAGAAAATGTATTTTTTTCAGAAACGGCAATTTGTTGTAAGATAATGTAATTTTTTAAGAGAAGGTACTTATTTAAAAAATTACTTTTTTTTTACGAAAATGTATTTTTTAAGAAAATTTACTTTTTTAAGCAAAGGTACTTCTTTAAGATGTTATTTTTTTAAACTTCTTTCACTTTGGCTTTTCTAAATTTACTTTTTATTCGGCTCTAACTACAATATGTAAGAAACAGGCTCCACCTAGAAAATTTCCCATTAAACAAGAAATATGTTAGTCTGGACACAAACCAAAAGTACAAGTGTAAGAGTGCTGCCAAATGTAATTCCATGCTGAGGGTTGTGTTTCATGGACTTGCCAGTCTTGCACATTGGCTTTTCTAAATTTTATTGCGTTCAAAACTATATGTAATACACAGGCTCCACCTAGAAAACTTCCCTTTAAACCAAACCAAAAGTACCCAATGTAGTTGAAAATAATGGGTTGTAATAACGTAGTTAAAAAAAAGTTGTTTAAAAATTTTTCATTTAGCCCCCATCCCGCAACGTGCGATTAGGAACTTCGTTCCAAAAATACCTTCTCTTAAAGAAGTACCTTGGCTTAAAAAAGTAAATTTTCTTACAACAAACTGCCTTTTCTTAAAAAATTACCTTTTCTATAAAGATTAAATTTTTTTGTGAAAGATAAAGTACCTACTCTTAAAAATGTACCTATTCTTGAAAAAAGGACCATTTCTAAAAAAATACCTATTTCTTCAAAAAAATACCTTCTCTTAAAAAAATACCTTATCGTAAAAAGTACCTTCGCTTAAAAAAAGTAAATTCTCCTCTTTTTGCTTAAAAAAAGTATTTTTTTAAATAACTACCTTTTCTTACAAAAGTAAATCTTTCTTTAAAAACTACCTCTTCTTTAAAGAGTACCTTTTTGTGAAACAAAATAACTTTTCTTGAGATAAGTACCTACTCTTAAAAATTTGCCTATTCCTGAGATAAGTACCTACTCTTAAAAATTTACCTATTCCTGAGAAAGGACCAATTCTAAAAAAAAAATCTCATTTCTTAAAAAAACCGTTTCTTCAAAAAAATACTTGCTCTTAAAAAATACCTTTTCTTACAAAAATTTATTTTCTTAAAAGTACCTTTCCTTAAAAATCAAATATGTAAAACCTTTCTGTTATTTTCTTGAGAAATTAAGTACATTTTCTTAAAAAAAAAATAACCGTTTCGTAAAAAGAGTACCACTTCTCTGAAAAGTACCTTTTCTTTAAAAAAGTACTTCTTTCTAAAAAAAAATCATACCCTTATGGCTGTTTTTACTTTAACAGAATAGTACCTTTTCTTAAAAAAACATTAGCTTTAAATAAAAAGATGTACCTCTCTTTGAAAAAGGACCTTTTCGGGAAAATATAATAAATGTTCTTACAAACAGGACCTAAAAATATATTTTTTTGAAAAAAATAGGTATTCTTTAAAAATAAAATTTTTCTTAAAAAAGTTTATCAGTGTACAAAAAGTATATTTTTTTCAAGATCCATTTAAATTATTGTATTTTTCAACGAGCGCCTTAGGCATGTCGGAACTAACTAGTACATAATATATAGGGAAAGGAACTTCGTTGCAACCGGGTGTCCCCTGACACCTCATGCGATTTTTTTTCCTAATTTTTTGTTTGCATCGGTGCATCGTCTCTACACTACATGTCTTTAAAAACCAGATGTCTTGAGTGACCATTCAAGCCGTCTTGTGCAGATGTCTAGTAAATACGAACCCTGTTCACATCTTAAAACCCCGTCTTCAGTTTTTACAAAATTTTCGTAAGAATTTTTTTTATATATCTCTAAATGGTAAATTTTGTTGCGGGGAGTTACCGCCTCTCTTTGATTTATCTTGCAACTAGTTCGTATATAAGTTCTCTATACACTCCATTTTATTTTAAAAGCATCGAAATATCAAAATTCCGGTTCCAAACAATTATCAAACGAGTGTATTCATACGAATTAAGTTTGGCGTAACAGCCCTGTAATTGATTTTGCCGAAATTTTCGGTTCATGAAATTGTCGTTATTTCTTTTATACATATGATACTTATGGCAACGAAAACTTCATTAAAACTGAATATCTGCTTTAAGGCTGGTATTAGTGCGATCATTGTTTTAACCAAACATATTTTTTCTGAACATCACTGGCCACCAACAAATCAAGTTTGAAAACTATACTTTCTCTGTTCTTATTCATTTTCACAAAAATATCTCTCTGTTTAGGATCAAATGAATGAGAGTTGAAAATAGTATTCATTTTCGACCGTATTTCGCATGCAGTAGTGATGTGCGATTTCGCGTAATTTAAGAAGCGGTTCTATCGAGTCCGGTTCCCAGAAGAAGAACCGGGAATTCTGACCGCTGCCGGTTTCCAGCAAATTGCTGTTCAAAAGAGGCTTAAGTGAAATATCTAATCATAAGAATAAAATTTGTTATAAAAATACACATTTCCGTACCCCCATCCAAAGGTCAACACTTTTGGTTCCTTCAGAAACGAGTCCTCTTATTCGGGAACCATTTTACGTTTCTTATCAACCTGTTCTTCAGATCCTGTAGCATCGTTTTCGGTCTGTTGGGAACCCTTTTCGGTTCTTTTGAACCCGTTTTTACGTCCTTAAAGAACCGTTTTCGGCCCATTTGGCCCGGTAGTCTGAACCGGTTTATCGATTCTATGCATCACTAGCTGTTAGTCTCTTGTTTTGTATAAAGTTTATTAAAAATTGGGACGACATATTGAACTTAGAACCGGTCCGTAATATGGTGGACTGCAGTAGGTCTGTGCTGGATTGGAATTAGCGGTGCAAAGAGAATTGCCCCGATAAGGACTATGGAGTCGGTTTAATGTATCCAGCGAATTGAGGTCAAAGTAAATTTCGAGGCTGCCCTTGTGGTAAAACGCCTACAGGCGATAAGTGAATGGATCAACAGAGATCACAAGTCCAAACTCCAACGAATATTGAAGGCCGGTTACACATAAGATGCGAGTGAATCCGAATAAATATCCGAAGTAAGAATTAAGGCGAATTAAGTGACTATGACACCATCTAGGGACAATTGGCAGGTCCGACTAGCACAAATGTCAATTGGAACCTGCTGTTATACGGACGGCTCAAAGGTAGGGGAATGCACAGTTCTAGGATTTTTCATTGAAAATCTGGCAACCGAAAACTACTTACGCCTCCCGAATCACAAAACGAACTTTCAAGCAGAATTTCGGGCGATTACGGAATGTATTAAATGGGTGGAAAACACTACGAGCCCAAAGGGCATGAATATATTCACGGATATCCAGACGCTGAAAAATAACTGCCCAAGAAACATATTGCAGGAACCATGTACATGTTTCCAAGCATTGCTTTCGTGAATTGAGGATCTGCTGCTTTTTGTTTATTTATTTTCTGTCACGTTTTTTTTTCAGCAGTTTTCAACAAACAAAAAATCCTCATTTGGGTCACAGATACATATATTATAATCTTAATCTTATTTTCGACAAGCTACAAACACGTTATATTTGCGTCCAAACAGTAAAAATCACAAGTTTTCATCGTACACATGCAAGTTGAAAAATATCGGTTCCAGAAACATATTGCAGGAACCATGTACGTGTTTGCAAGAATTGTTTTCGCGAATGCAAGATGTGGTACTTTTTTTTCTTCTTCAGTGTCTGTCACGTTTTTGTTTTAAGCCGTTCTCAACAAAAAAGAAAACACGTTTGGGTCACAAATACATATATTATAACCTATTAATCATTATATCCCAAACATGTTATATTGAAAAGCAAACACAATGTGTTTGGGCAGAAGTATAATATATTTGCCACAAGCTACAAACCCAAACAACAAAAAAGGCAAGTTTTTCAGCGTGTGGCAATTAAGGCAATATCATCGGAAACTGTCAAATCTAGAACGGTCCTTGAGTGCAAAAAGGTGATCAATGATTACTCCACGCACGGCGCTCAATTGAGAGCGATAACTATTTCGGGGCGACGAAGGCTGAGTTGAGCCAATGGACGGCATCGGCCCACTGAACCTTATGGAGTTTGGAAACAGCGGGCAGGATGACAAGGATCCTATGGGCAGACACCGATGGGGTAAAGACAAAATGCTTGTTGAAAATGGGCAAGTTTGAAATGAGGACGATGAAACGATGGAGCATTTCCTGTATCAGTGCCCGGCTTTCACACAGGCAAGATCCACGTATCTCTCGGACGGTACGATACCGGACATAATCAATCTTATGGCAGTAGACTGGGACTTTTTGAGGAATTTCCTGCATAGCTCCGAATTGCTATGAGGGTATAATGACTTACTAGGGCAAATTGAGAGCAGAGCGCGTAATATGTCGAATCAGAGGTTTACGTGTATGTCTACGAACAAGGGACGAATTATAGAGTCATGTGTCTATCATACCTTTCTTTTTCAAACTAACTAAGTAACTAACTAGTACCAGTATTTACAAGTTACAGCAGACAGTGGCTCATAGGTAACAGCTTAAGTTTCGCACGAAATGTTGGTCAGACTTACAGGAGAGAGTAAGTTGAGAGTGGCTCGTCGCTAACTGCGTCAGATTGGCATAACTCGAAAAATACGTAATCTCTTAACTATATGACACCTCCTTGATGTCTTCGAACTACAATTTGACTCTTCTGTCAAAATATGAAATTTATATTGCTTTTTATTTCAATCGACCACAAAGCAGAAGCTTCAAAGTCTAGTGTAAAATTTAATGTTGGTTACGGTCAAGGTACATTATCAATGTCAAATGTTACTCCGAAGCACCTCACATTAATAGAATGTCTTTGGAAGAAGAAGTGAGGAAACAAGGTCGTCAATGCTAATGGTGGTTGAAGATATATATGTACGCGGAGATTCCACAATAATGAAGACAACTTCAATCCATACCAGAAGGATAGATTAAAAGATAATGATGAAGAACAGTCAATATGACTGAGTTCAAGTTTCGTACATTTGAAGAAGAAAAAAATCTAATGTTCAATATCAATTCTTTTATTTCAGTAGTTGTTGGATGTAGATGTGTGTTTGTAGTTGGCAATAAGTTGCGACATTTAGTCAAGGCAAACAAATCCTTCAGCACTGTGGTTAAAAGTCATGCCCCGCGAAGACATGGAACACTTTTAATGATCGCCTAGAAAATTGTTGTGGACGCTGTTGTTTATTTTAAAGTATTTTTGAAACACCGGAAACACTTGTATATTCAACGAAACGACTGAAAACAGCAGGCGGCAAATTTTTAACCTACGTGGTTATTAGCAGACAAATAATTTAATATAATATGAAATACTGATTGTCTGCTAATCAAAATACCAAGACTTCAATTTGCCACACCTGCTGGTTACAGTTAAGATATGCGCAATATAAAGCAAATGCAAAACATACACCCAGCAGGATGTATTGATTCTTCATTTCCCTGATACTGTCACACCCTAGAGCAAGCAACTCGCAAATGTAAATACAAAATTGTTCGCAGGAATTGGTTCTAAAAATAACTGGTTCTGGAACAGATGTTGAAGAAGAAGATGAACAGTATGTACCACTATGTATATGAACACTCATTTCCAACGAACTTCCTAGTTTATTTTCTATACTTTTCGGAAATTATCAATAATTCATTCAAGTATGGTGTAATCGTAATAATTCCTACAGGACCGATCGTAAAAATTTCAAATAAATACTAGCTGACCCGGCAGACGTTGTCCTGCATAATATTTCAAGCGAGAAATAATGGATTTTTAATTTGTGGTTTGTATGGGAGATACCACGCCCCTTTGTCCAATTGGACCGAATAGTAAATCTAAACCCTGGGCCACCCAAACGCATACAAAAAAATTTATTCAAATCGGTCCAGAAGTTTAGGAGGAGTTCAGTCACAACACACGTGCAGTAGAATTGTATATATAAATATATGTTATCTTGTTCTACAACTGGTTATTTAGAACGGCTTCGTGCTCCGTAAAATACTTTTAGATATCGATTCCTTAGATAACAATCTAGAGCACAAATTATGGAAATAATATTTATGGTCTAAAACATGCATTCTGTAAGCTATTAAAGAACTAGTACACTTTTTGCTGAACAACACCACCTGACGATCCTCCCCATAACTAAAAAATCGCTTGCAGATCGTTCGAGGCAAACTAATTTCTTTTGATGCGTCTACTAAACGTTGAATGCAAAAATTTAAATGTTTCCATCAATAAATACATACACAAATGTTATTTGTATTGGTGTATTGGCAAACATACATAACGTTTGTGAACACATGTAAAATGATAAAGTATATACACGCATTCAAAACTGATCACTCTCAGTGGTTGTTTTTTAATGAGAGAACAGAGATACTACACACTAAAAAATCAGTATGTTGTTCTTGTTTGGATGCAAATGTAAAGTGTGTTTGGGAGCTTGTCGCAAATATAGTACACTTGTGCCCAAACAAACTGTGTTTGCTATTCAATATTATATGTTTGAGACACAATGATTAATATGTTATTACATACATACATATATATACATATATGTGTTTGTGGTCCAAAAGTACCTTTGTGTGTGATACAAATACAGCTGTGTTTGATGCAAATTAATAAAAGAAGGAGGAACAGAAGTTGTCCTCAACCTAAAATAATGTTATTGCAAGTGAATAGCTGTATTTTTATATCCTCACCCATAGGGATGGGGGTATATATCATTTAATACGTAAACAAATTTAACACATAGAAGGAGCCATATTAGACCCTTAATATCTTTGGACGAAATTCGTTTTAGGACTTTTTAAGACGTTTGAGCCATGTCCGTCTGTTTATCTGCCTTGCTGGTTGGTCAACACGATAACTGCCGTAAATCTTTACAGATCACAATGCAATTTTGTCAGTGACTATTATTTGCCAATATTGAGTTTGGGATCCCATACAAATCGACACATTTAACACAAAATCATATTTCCTTCAAACCTTTCTTCTGGTAGATGTGATTGGCTTCATCTCATACACCGGGTAATAATATGTAAATGCCTACTTAACTGGAGGAAATGGGCGAGATTGTCACGCCCATTCTGGTACCTCCCATACAAAACAGGGTGTTCGTCAGGGTTGTCAATGCGATAAATCGCGTAAAACACTTCCGACCTTGATGAAATTAGGTATAAGGCTTCACGTTATCAAACGCCAATCACCGATTAAAACAAGGGTGATTTCGCCACGTCCATTTTGGTAACTCCCATACAAAAGTTGTTTGGGCGTCTGGTTGTTCGGCACGAGAAGTCCCGCAAAACCGAACCAATCTTTATGAAAGTTTATACTAGTCAATATTAAGTCAAATAAAACTCTCCTATAGAAAATGAGCTGTTTTGCCACACCCATTCTGGTACCTCCCATATAAAAGTAAGACGGATGACCGATTGATCCACACGATAACTTTCGTAAACTACAACCGCTCGTAATAAAATTCGGTACTATTCAATATTTTGCTAAAAGCTACTGTGTAAGTAATAATTGTCTATTCTGCCATGTCCAGTTTCGTACCTCCCATACAAAAGTTGGGTGTAATTGCGATTTGCCGACTAGATATCTCCAATAAATCATAACCAATCTTAATAAAATTTGGTACTGATCAAAATTTTGGCAACAACTTGCCATGCCCATTTTTGTACCTCGCATATAAATATTGGGAGGTAAACTAACTAATTTGGGTATTCAATAATATTTATCGCAATGTCAATCTGCTGTTGAATATGGTCACTTTTAAGTATAGGCGTTTTTATTTAACAGAACTCACACGCAATGGATGACTTAGGGTGAGGGTATGATTAAGTCGGTTCACCCGACTGAAACTTATGTACTGGTTGCACTAGTCTTTCAGTCAGTAATCCATAAATATTCCGGAATTCTTGTGTAACTTAATTGACTGTTTCTTGAATGGTCTGTTCGCATTTTAGTTTCATGTATTCAGTCGTCAGTAGAAAACACATAAATTTTTCGACATTAATACATATTTCGATGTTTGGGATAAAATAAGGGTAAAAGTATTAAAAGAAAAAAAAAAGAAAAAAATCTTCCCATCGTCGTGGGTAACTACCCATTACTTTCCCCATACCCTGTGGGTAATGCGTAAACGATCAGTGGGTAATGGGTAAACGATCAGTACCCATTCCCCACGGCAATGTGTATGGTTTTCACATGATTTTGGGGGGCATTGAATTCGAATTCGAATTTTGCAGACAGATATTTTTGGATTCTCCAAAACTGATAGTGTAAATCGAAAGCAGAATAATCTTTCAAATGGAAAAGGGTTTCATTACACTTCTCCCTCGACACATTCTTATATTTGCAGGTATAGTCTAACATGGCCGTAAGAGTAATCAGTGCGAGAGTTAGGAAATGATGCAACAACAGTTCCTGAAAATGGAGCAACACCAGTTCCTTGACACAAAGAGTTGGCATGCTTGCACACTGCAAAACATAGAGTGCGT
Source organism: Phaonia tiefii (assembly GCA_963931995.1). Lineage (NCBI taxonomy): Eukaryota > Metazoa > Arthropoda > Insecta > Diptera > Muscidae > Phaonia > Phaonia tiefii. The sequence goes on from OZ008369.1 coordinate 28,163,992, forward strand.
GCAAGTATTTGCTGCTCGAACACTTTGATGAACGGAGCTTTTAGTAATTTTTGTGTACGTTTTGAAGTTTCATTAAAACGCTGGACGCTTAAAAACATGCAATATATTGCAGGCAATATGTGCATGTTTGTATGCAGCATTGTTATCATGAATTGAAGATATGCTGCTTTGTTGTTGCTTTGAAGTCGGTCACGTTTGTGATTTCAGCAGTATTCAAGAAACAAAGCTACATTTGTGTCTCACTGAAACCTATATTATAACCTATTAATTATTGTGTCTCCAACATGTAATATTTTTCTTCAAACACAAGGTGTTTGGACACAAGTATACTATACTTCGGTGGTGCAACGGTTAGTGTGCGCGGCTCTTGTACGTGAGATCCTGGGTTTGAACTCTGCTCTGACCACCTTCAAATTTCTTTCGGCGGCGGTCACCTCGCATAGTGACTGCGACACTATCGAGTATATAGCCATGAAAAAGCTTCTCAAAATACCGTTCGGAATCGGTGTAATATTGTAGGTCCCAATCAGTGAGTGAAAACTGGAAAGCGCACAGTACAATGATTGTGAGAAGTTCTCCCCTGTCCCTTAATGGGATGTAATGGGAAACCATTTATTTATTTTTTATACTGTCTATATTTGAGACAAACTACAAACACGTTGTATTTGCATCCAAATTACAAAAAAAAAAACGATTTTTCAGCGTGTGGTTGTAACAAGTAGAGAAAAAAGATCATTAAGTTACCATACAAAAAAAATGTTTTCCCATTACACCCCATGAAGGAATTGGGGAGAGCTTCCCACAACCAGAGAGATGTGCACTTTTTGGTTTTATATTCACTGATTGGGACCTACAGTTTTACACCGATTCCGAACGGTATTTTGATGAGCTTTTTCATGGCTAAGTACTTGATAGTGTCCCCGTCACTATGCGAGACACTATTCCGTCTATATCCGTCACTATTTAAGGTGGTCTCATGTACAAGAGGCGCGCACACTAACCACCGACGCCCACACTAAGTCACCATATTGCCGTAAAATTGGCATACCTATCGAGGGAACACATTAAATCTACCCTTTGAATGAAATGTTGACCCATTTCGGTCATCGTAAAAATGTACAACTACTTCAAAGTTCATAATGGTTTAACCCTTTGAGGACCACAGGCAAGTATGTTTGCTGTGGGGATTTTGGCACCTATAAATGTACAGGTGTGTGCCTTATAAGTAAAATGGGAAACGTGAACAAAAACGAATTATTGGTGCCAATTATTGGTCCCACCCGATTGGAACATAGAGAAATACTTAAGAGTTTCCATTACTCTCTTCGTTGCCTCTTCATGACGACGAGGTAGTAGGCCATTTCATAGAGTTTTATTTGCTGCGGTATTTTACCAATTTTACACTTTCGTTGGACATTAAACGGATAGAAATCAAAGGGAATGCGTATTTTCTTTTAATACAAACAACATAAAACATGATTTAGCTGTCATTAGCATCAATAAACACTGTTTAAAATTAGTTTCTGTCTCCTTTGCTCTCTCATTCTCCATCATCGGCCTAGTACTTTTTCGATCAGCTGTGCCAAAGAATCCCCCCCAATGGAACGAAGTTCCTTTCGTTATACATTATGTACTAGTTAGTTCCAACACGCCTAAGGCGCCCGTTGAAAAATACGATAATTTAAATGGATCTGTGTGAAAAGATACTTTTTGTAAAATGATGAACTTTTTAGAAGAAAATTTTTTTTTTCATAGAATGTTTTTTTTTTAGGTATATTTTTAGGCCCTTTTTGTAAGAATATGTATTATATGTTCCCAAAAAGGTCCTTTTTAAAGAAAGGTACTTCTTCTTTTAAAGAAAAGGTACTAATTTTAAGAAGAAGCACATTCTGTAAGAGAGAGGCCAGGTACTTTTTAAAGAAGGGGTACTCTTTTTAGGAAAATGTTATTTTTTTTAAGAAAATGTATTTATTTTCAGAAAGGCTACTTATCTCAAAGAAATAAAAGTTATTATGTTATTTTTAAGAAAAGAAATTTTTGCAAGAACGGAATTTTTTTAGGAGAAGGTATTTTTTGAAGAAAATGTTTTTTTTTTAAGAAATGGGAATTTTTTAGAATTGCTACTTTTATCAAGAATAGGTACATTTTTAAGAGTGGGTACTTATCTCAAGAAAAGCTATTTTGTTTCACAAAAAAGGTACTCTTTAAAGAAAAGGTAGTTTTTTAAGAAAAGGCAATTTGTTGTAAGAAAATTTAAAAAAAAATATTGTTTTTAGGAAAATGTACTTTTTGTACGAAAATTTCCTTTTTTTAAGATAAGGTATTTTTTTAACAAAAGGTACTTTGTTTATGAATATGAATCTGTATTTTTTTTTGACAAAATTTACTTTTTTTTAGAAATGACACTTATTTAAGAAAATGTTATTTTTTAAACTACTTTCACTTTGGCTTTTCTAAATGTACTTCTTTATTGGGTTCAAAACTACAATATATACTAAATATTGTTTACAGGCTCCATCTAAAAAACTTCCCATTAAACAAGAAATTTCCCAATATATGTGAGACATGTAGTTAAAAACTAAAGATTGCTCTCATCCTCTATTTGTTTTCCTCGTAGGTCTCGGAACTCGTTAGTACAAAAGCAACTATTGCACGCTCTTATAATATTACTCGGTGCCCTAGTCATTCTCTGTTCTCTCTCTTACTCTCTTCATTGAATATTTCAATACACGAGCAGCTTTTTGATAGTGTTATAGTATATAACTATACAAATACCAACCATGTTGAAGTAAAATTACATAAACTATGTAAAAAGTATGAAATAATCAAGATATGACGCGTGAATCAAATGCCTTTGAGTGAATTTCTAGCAGTTTTTGGTTCTCTTTTACCAAGGTTGCCAAATTGCGCACATTTTCTGGTCGTCTAATTCTAGTCTTTGAAAGTACAGAAAATAGTATATAATATAGCCCCCATCCCGCAACGATAAGGAAGTTCGTTCCAATAATTAAAACGCTTCCTCCGAAATTGTATTGTCGTCAAAGGGTTAATGGTCAAAATATAAAAGCGAACTGTCAAATATTTACTATTTATAATTTGTATTATATTATTTTACATTTTAATGCTCTTTTGAGTGACGACAAATTGATTCATTGATACGAGATAACATTGGTTATTTAATGGTTCATTTCATTTTACCTTTCTTCAGGTCATTGTTGAAAAGTATCTAACTCATCCAAACATCATCAACATTTTGTTGCGAGTAACTCCATTCATTTGCCTTCTTTGGATCCCCATTCAAGCATTATTCAACGCAAAGGTTAACGACAGCGAAATGAAGATCGAGGGACCGCCTTTTGTTTTCACCCGGACTCATATAATTTACGAACTTGTTACGAGTGCGAGTACCACTCGCTTGTTTACATTGCACTTAATGGTGTTTTCTTCTGGCACTCAGCGTTGTGTTTGTTGCTTGACGTTTGTCGGTTTGTTTACTTTCTTGATTTGTTGTATTTCTTCTGCTTTTTACTGCGGCTGAACACACACAACACAACCACCCAACAAAATACAACTCAACGTTCGTTTCATTCATTCATTCATTCTCTGTCAAATTAAAAAGCCATTATCGGTGGTAAACGACAGCAAAAGTCGAACAAAATTTGATGCATGATCCAGTTTAAAAGTAATTGCTAGTAATAAACAAATAATGAGGAAAAGAGCTAGAAAGTGAAATAAGGAAAGAGGAAAAGAGCAAGAGAGACACGAGAAATCTTTAAACATACCAACACATGCGCATGCGTACGATCGTGTACTTTGACTTTATGATAAGAATCAAACAAAAGTGGAATCATATGGGACTTTATTACAAGCACCTGATTAAGTTTTCGATGAAGTTTCCAGATTTGTTAAAGGCCTAACGCCAGAGAGTCGAAGGCAGAGTTAACATAAATCACATGTGCGCGCTATAACTTTAAATTAACGAGCGTGTTTTCTTCTTCAGCTTGAGTCATTACATAATAATCAACAAAAATCAAAAGCGATAACAGTTTAGAGCTGGAGCTGTAGCTGGGTCTTTCAAATATTGTATCATCATTAAGACCCGGCACTCATAATTACATACATGAAATGCTTAAAGCGTAACAAAAAGCTCCACAAAAACACACACACACACACGACAAAACGCCGTTGTAAGCCGGCATGACGTGCTGCTCAAGACCGCAGCCCCCAATATTTTTCTTTTTGATATAAAACAATTTTGTTAATATCACATGTGTTATAAGGTAAATACTACACATACCTATATAACAATGAAACAGGTAGTTCCAAAGAAAACACACACAAAACTTTAGCCCAACTAGACTATGATGGTGAGATGTGTGGAACTGGGTAAGTCGGTAGCATGCGGAGGTGGCGTTTTGGGGGTAGCGAAAGGCGCAAACATTTATGCGCACGTGTAGCACCACGCCAACTCATCGAACGCAGCGCGTCGTGCTATGAATGTGCGTTACGTCTTTTGCACTAATCGCATTCCTAAGTGCTTCACAGCCAGCCTGTCATATCTGTCACATGAATACCCCGCAAACTCATTTGACAGTTGAAATTTATGAACTAATACAGGGCTACAGCGCCCAATCTGTTGTTATTATTATTACTATTATTATGAATGTTGCCATGTCATCGGAATGTTGGGAGTTCATTTGATTTAACAAGAAACATTTTAATAAACCCACTCTACACTATAATCATAGAATGGCCATTGAACTTAAGATAATAGTTTAAAGTGAGCATTCCTAGGAAACGCGTAGACTGGTACCCACTTAATGGCATCTTGGCAACATTTTCTTGGAACTTAATAAGCAGGCATTTGATGTTGGGTACCAACTCAAACGCGTTCTTAATTTAATAATTAAAATAATTATTATGAAAACTTTTATACTCTACATAAAACTTCTTCAACCGGATTATGTTTTAAAGTTTTACAACTCAACTCAACTCTGCTTAAACACCATCATTATTCACCACTCTAGACAGTCGTGCGAATTTGATTGTATAAAATAAGATAGAATAATCTCCAACCTGAGAACAATCGTAAACAAAAAATTAAATTATAAGGTGAATCAGACGAAATACATTTGTAACGAAATACACTTTTCGTAATTTGAAAATTCAAAACAGATTTGGAAAAAATAACGTTTGGTATTTTTAACAATATATAACATATTTAGTGATAAGTAAATTGGAACAGAGTTGACACAGTTTGGAAATAAATTTGTATATTTTAAATATTTGATTAAAAACAACAAAAATAAAAATAGCTAAATCTATTTATTGTTCTCTCGTGAATAAGAAGAAAAACAAATTTAATTCTATATAGATGTAAACAAAGTGAACAGTAAATATTGTAAAGTTATACAGATGTTACAATTTTGCACTCTGGTTTTATGTTAATGTATTTGTTTTCTGATTCAAAATTTTGTCCAGTACCCTCTGGCATTTTCAAGAGCTTGTATACCGCGAAGCATGCTGTTGCAAAATATTGCCGTCATTTCCGCTGGAATCGCATCCCAAGTTTCTTGTACTCTACCCTCAGCCCGTGAACGTCTTTTGGAGCATCTGGGTACTTGGCGAGCTGAGATTTTATGTAACTGCAAAAGTTTGCGATCGGGTTTATGTTCGGTGACTGCGTTGGCCACTTCATCTGCTTTAGTTTCTAATTGTAGTATTTAGTTTGCCATTTTGAAAATAGATGGTTTTTAGTTTTGCTAAATTGATAGCGAACATTGAAGGCAGAATGCTCATACTAGTTCTTTCAAATGGAAGAGAGTTTCATTTCATTTGTCTCTCCGCATATAGGTGTACTTATATTTGCACTAATAGTCTAACACGAGATTTATTCAAATCAAAACAATTTTAATGTATAGAAAGCTATTTTAAAAGTCATAACTGTTAATAAAAACAAATTTAAAGTCAGTTTCTTCAATTCGCCTATAACTTGCTCTCTTTCACATTCTATCCTGCATCAAATTTGGAGCTAAGACGTCGACCAGCTATGTCATCGAAATCGTTGTGACAACCACTCAAGTCGGTTGTGACCACCACTAAAGTCGGTTGGGAATGTCTCTAAAGTCGGTTGTGACAACTTATAAAGTCGGTTTTATTTCGGTAGTGACAACTTCTAAAGTCGGCTGTGACAACCTCTGACGAAGGTTGGGACAACCTCTAAAGTCGGTTGGGATAACCCCTAAAGTTGGTAGTGAAAACCCTTAAGGCTGGTAGTGACAATCCTGAAGTCGGTTCTGACAACCTCTGAAGTCGGTTGTGGCAACCTCTGAAAACGGTTGGGAGAAACTCTGAATTCGGTTGGCACAACCTCTAAAGTCGGTTGTGACAACTTATAAAGTCGGTTATAATTCGGCAGTGACAACTTCTAAAGTCGGTTGTGACAACCTCTGACGTCGGTTGGGACAACCTCTAAAGTCGGATGTGACAACCCTTAAAGTTGGTAGTGACAACCCTTAAGGCTGGTAGTGACAATCCTGAAGTCGGTTCTGACAACTTCTGAAGTCGGTTGTGGCAACCTCTGAAAACGGTTGGGAAAAACTCTGAATTCGGTTGGGACAACCCCTAAAGTCGGTTGTGACAACCCTTAAAGCTGGTAGTAATAACCCTGAAGTCGGTTCGAACAACCTCTAAAGTCGGTTGTGGCAACCTCTGACGTTGGTTGGGAAAACCTCTAAAGTCGGTTGGGACAACCTCTAAAGTCGGTTGTGACGACCTCTAAAGTCGATTGTGACAACCCTTAAAGCTGGTAGTGACAATCCTGAAGTCGGTTCTGACAACCTCTGAAGTCGGTTGTGGCAACCTCTGACGTCGGTTCTGACAACCTCTGAAGTCGGTTGAGACAACCTTAGAATTCGATTACAGGAAATTCGGTTATCTCGGTATCTAAAGTCGGTAGTTACCCCTCCTTGTCTAACGTCGGTAGTGACAACCTCTAAAAGCGGTTGTAACAACTCTAACAACGGTTGTTACAGCCTCTAAATTCGCTTAGGGAGAATTCGGTTGTCTCAATATTCTATCTCCTCCTATACAATGTTGGACAGATTTACATCATACGTACTTCTAGTCTCGTTCAACTTTCCTGGATTGGCAACATATTCCAGTTCCTGTGGAACATGTCCTCTGAATTTCTTCATAATATCCCGCTGTTCTGGCAACCATATTAAATGAATAGCGCACTACTAAGTGGTTTCGAGAAGGACCATTTCGCGAAGCAGATGTTGAGTCCAGAAATACGGACATTGATATTGACTCCCTACTCTATTTTCTCTCACCCAACCTGTCACTTCTAAAACGGACAATGCTCAGGTGTTATACCTGAATGATGCGACTCTAGTTCCCTAGAATAGATTACAAGCCACAACAAAAACAGGCGGGACAACAGGAAAATTAAATTGGCAGCTATTTAAATTAAAATTGGATCAGTCGCTCAAGTCGGGCTAGCCTATAAAATCGGCTCGATTAAATCGGGTTTGCCTGGAGTCATAAATATAAATTCTATTACACATTTCGTAAAATCTATGAAAAATTTCATAGATATTATAAATAATTTTCATAGATTTTGTTAGATTTGGTTTGAGAGATTGATTTTGTTTAAGAGATTCTATGAAAATGTTTATAACAAACATAGGAGACATGAAACTATTTCATGAAGCATTAAACTATACTTTTGGCTGAAAATTAATGAAGAAATTCATTATATTTATGAAAGATTTCGTAATATTTACGAAGAAAACGTGTGTAGTATATTATATAAAAGGAAATGATGTCATTAAAATTTCAAATAATGTTTAATTTTAATTATTAAATGTCTGTAAAAAATTTTGACTTGGTACAAATCCGTTTTAAGTACAGCAGTAAAATACTAACCATCTAGTAGAGCTACCATTGTTGGAATTAGGTACACTCTGAAAAAAACGGTCCCAGCAATATATTGCAGGAACCATGTTTTCAGCAGCTTTTAACAAACCAAAACACGTTTGGGTCACAAAAAAGTATATATTAAAACCTGTTAATCATTGTGCCCAAAACATGTTATATTGAGAAGCAAACACAATGTGTTTGGACACAAGTATATTAAATTTGCGATAAGCTACAAACACGTTATATTTGCATCCAAACAATAAAAAAGAAAAATTTTTTTCGGAGTGTAGCAAACATGCTCAGAAATTGGTCTGTGAAATCAGAGTCTTAGTTCCTGTTTCTCGATGTCGACCGAAAGCTTTCGTTCATATTGGGGTGTAAAGAAATTTGGTCTGACTTTCATAATCTTGTAAATTCGTGTCGACCTAAAAGGTAAAATTGTGGACGGTGGTGGTGCAGTGGCTTACGTTCGAGGCTCTTGTTCATGAGAACGTTTTCTTTGCTCTGACCACTTTACATTTCAAGACTACCGGCGAAATTTGCCATGAAAAAGTTTCACCAAAACCCGTTCGGAATCGATGTAAAGCGCAGATTGTGAGAAAATTTTCCCAGTCCCTTCATGGAATGTACGGGAAACTAGTTTAGTTTAGTAGCTTTGTCATTTGCGGTTGACAGCCAATTCCAAGATGTATATATTACAGGTGGAAGCTTTAGAACAGCTGATTTTAATTTTTTCTTGTCGTTGTGGTCCGACCTTGACAAATGTTGGTATATTAATTCGAAGATGTATCTAGTACAGGTGGTAGCGTTAAAATAGCAGACGAAATTTTTTCTTTTCCTTGTGGTTGTTGTCGAAAATTACAACAATTCCTTCTGCTGTAACCTGAAATAAATACACATTGACAATTTCGATCAGCTGAATTTGACAAGGTTGGCTCCTGAAATAAAAACAAAATGCCTTCAATTTCTATTGCTTCTCCATTACTTAGTTTGCCATGAATGAAAACGTAAAATTTATCAAAACGTTTCAATACAAATTTGGGTTACTCTATTTCGAATCGGCTGTCATTTGCAAACAAACATTGAGTCAGACGATCGAAAAATATAGTTTTTGAGAAACCCAATTTGTGTCGAATGTGAGGGAATGGATTTAGTTCGCGTAGCTTTTCATTCGAGATCGAAGAATAGGCCATGAATCTAAGGTCAGTCAAGGGAGACCTTTTAATTTAGAATAACCCAATTCCATTCCAATTCGAGTGAGTGGCGGTTATTCGTGATCGACAAAAAGAGCACTAAATTGGTGAAAATGTCTCCGAGGCTGGTATCTCCGCCTCCGCCTAATATTTTTACAATTTTCTAATTTATTATATGAAACAAGATCATACACATAAGATATGTCTCGGAGTTGTTGACATAAAGCTTTGCCACATTTTACTTTGTCAAGACAATCTCGTGACATTATTATGACTGGCATCCCAGCACGTGCAACTTCATGACTAATTGAATTCAAACCAATTTCAACTCGCACACGTTTCAGTTCTTGGCTATTTAAAGAATATTCAAATACTCGACCCATACGAAAAACGTTTGAATCAGCCAAAAACTAATTAATGAATACTAACTCGTTTAAATCAGCGATGCCGTAGTTACTTTACAGACGAATACGAGTACCTACTAACTACAATTAAAAGTCTCTGAAGCGAGAAATATTTTTTGTTTAATTTTTGAAAAACTGCGGGCACTTAACTCCGAAACTACTCGTACACATACATACGTACTTCAAATGTCAGTCACTCCATTTAGAACGGAAGTTTTTATTTCTTGGCTTTCCTCTTTCTTTCGATCTGTCTGTCGGACTGCTCGGTTATTGCCATCAAAGTTTTTTAATGAAATTTTGGAAACGTATAAAGTATTTTGCCTTTTATTGTCTTCAAATAATCGTATTTCGGTAGGGGGTCATTTACACACGACTGTGTGCGGTTGGGAATTAAATGATTCGCTGTGGCGTTTTGTATTTTGGTTAAAGTACATCTTGCGTGCTTTGGTTGGCACTCAGCCTTCCTTCGTCTTAACCCACATTTGAAGATAATTTGAAAATCAAGAAGTGAGCTCTGGAACAAGAAGCAAAACTCACAGAACGCTCATTGTTCGTTTCGAATTTATCAACATCATCATCATAATTTTTTGAATAGTAATTACCCCTCGAACAACGCAAAAAACAAAGTTCCAAGCAATGTGTAATGTCCACAATCCATAAGAGGCCAAACGAAATGTGGTGGTGAATTTACCCCGGTCCGTATGTTTGGGTAGGAAAATGTTTCCCATAATTAATTTCAATTAAATCACAATGAATGAATTTGTACTCAGAAAAATTAACAAATTTTGAAAAGAACATTTTCCTTTTTTTTCGTTTTCTCTGATCAGACAAAGGGTTTCTTTCTTCGGCTCTTCAACTTCTATCAGAGACGGCCTTAGGCATTTCAAATGAAAGTTTTGTCGTATTACACTCGTTTGTTATGCTAATCTCTGTGCCAATTGATGTTTTCTTCATTTTCCTCCAAACCCGACCTTCTGCATCATCTGAGGTTTTCTTTTTCAATAATTTTATGGTGGCGGTTTTTGTACGTACTTAAGTGCTTTTCTTGGGTTTTCATTTTGGGGTGATGATCAACAGCCTTACATTTGCAAACTGAGATCGAATTAGGGTGGATGAAAATTTTTTGATGTCATAAAATTTATAAAAATTAAGTAAGAGAAAACAGTTTGAATTAACAATGACGCGCGCACTAAAGAATGCTTCAGAATATTTGGCGAAACCTTAGTGTTTTTGTTTGTGACTTGATCAGCATTTCACTGACCAATAAATAGTACTGGAATTCTGGAAGAAACTTGCGAAAAGCTACGTGACAATCACGTAGGATTCTGCGACTTTTATGTCATTCGTATTCTCTAGATCGTCGATCTAGTTATTCCGAGGTACAAGTAAAGAGAAAGATGATGAGCGATAGCCACGATATGCAGTTGGTATCTAAGTTGTGTTGGGCGAAAATCGGTTCAAGTTTAATGGATATACGACCCACTGTTGCCTACTTACACACAAGGGCACAATGGATTCATCTCAATCGTAGATGTCAATGGGTGGTGTAGATATTGTATAATCAGAAGCTCTTGATATTCTGGGCATAAAAAAACAGTGTGCTATCCGCGAGAAAATCTACAGTCAACATGAATAAAACCATCAGCAGCAAAAGTCACAAGCTGCTCGTGTATGCTGATGGTATAGATATCATTGGGCGCACACTGAGAGAAGTTACTGCCATGTTTTCGAGAATTGAGAAGGAGTCAGCAAATGTCGCTCTGACAGTAACTGAGGACAAGACAAAATAAGTGGTTTCAACGAACAGGGCCTCCCTGCGATTAGACCAAAGCGCGAACGTTGATAACCGTTATAACTTCGAGGTAGTGGACGAATTTATAAACCTCGGATCTGCCGTAAACAAAAACAACAACGTCAGCCTTGAGATCAAGCAGAGAATTGTGCTTGCGAATAAATGTTATTTTGGGTTAAGCAAGCACTTTAGATATAAAGCGCTCTCTCTCGAGTAACAAAAATCCATCTGTACCAGACTCTTCTGCCGTCGGTGGTGCAATGGTACAGTGCGATGCTCGTGCATATGAGAACGTGGGTTCGATCCCTGCTCTGACCACCTTAAATTTCTTTCGACGGCGGTCACTTCGCTTGGTGACGGCGACACTATCGAGTATATAGCCATGAAAAAGCTTCTCAAAATACCGTTCGGAAGCGGTGTAATATTGTAGGTCCCAATCAGTGAGTGTAAAACTAGAACGCGCACAGCTCACTGGTTTGTGGGAAGCTCTCCCTAATCCCTTCATGGGATGTAACGGGAAACCATTTATTTATTTTACCAGACTCTCATACAACCTGCCATGCTTTATGGTGTAGAATCCTTGATCTTACGGCTAGAAGACAAACCATCTGTAGGAGTCTTCGAGAGAAAAATACTCCGAAAAATTAATCGGCCTATAGTGCACAACGGCGAGTATCTGCGACGCATGAACCATGAGCTGTAAGAGCTTTATCTCGACATTGATCAAAATAACGCGATTGCGCTGGCTAGGCCATGTCAGTAGAATGGAATGGATTAAGACGAACCAGCACGAAGGGGTTTCGCAACCGATCTCGAAGGAAGACGAAAAATAGGACCACCAAGACTCCGCTGGAGGGATCAGGCTGACGAATCCCTGCGTACACTAGGTAGTTCCAACTGGAGAAATAAAACAAAAGATCGAACTGGTTGGCGCAATATGTTACCTTCGTTTTGTAAGGTCCCTGAGCCCCCGGTGTTGTTCGAGACCGGATAAGTAAATAAGTGAGAAGGATTTTTTTTACCCAGATCTGCGCCGAACACATATCCGTTTCACAAGCATTTGGTTCTAGCAAGATAGAGCAACTGCACACATAACCTGACCGGTCATGGCGGACTTTCTGCGAAAATTCCCAAACAAATTAATATCTAGAAACTCCACTTTCTCTCACCTGACCTGACTGCTCCAGATTTTTTTTATGGGGTCATGTCAAGCAAGAGGTGTACCAAACGAAACCAAGGAATTTGACTGAATTGAATCAGTCCATTAAAACAATACTTGAGGCGATCCCGACTTCAGCCCTTCATTCCGCAATGAACAATTTTCTGATCAGGTGTCGCATGTGCGTGGATGGATGCAATGGGGGTCATTTGCGGTAGTCTATCATCTTCAAAGCCAATTAGTTATATGGAATACAATTGAATTTTCTAAACAAGAAAAATAAATTAAACATATTGACCAAAAAAATTTATTTGCATTTCTTGTTGTAGCACAATTGGTGCGCCACCCTGTATGTCTTTTATTTCTTTAAACAAAATAACCATTTAAAACAATATTACAATACAATGTTTAACTAAAAGGTTCACTTAGACAATAAACGTTTGGTGGTGAGGGAGTGCAAAATTGGTGGTGCACAGAGACAGGGAAAGTTCCCGCCAAGACCGTAGTACGTGGCGAAGAGAAATATCCTGCTCGGGATGCCTCTGCTGTTTACTAACCACTACGGATCTAGACTGGTAAGTCAATAAAAAATACCTCCTAATACAGGGTGTATACCTGCCTACAGGTTGTTGGCAGCCCCAGCACTAGGATCGGATGTGGTGGTCTAATGAATCACTCGTCTTAAGCTTAAATCATTACAGAAACGTCAATGAATTTCCCAAAATTACGCTTGAATTATTGACATTAATAGGCTTTACTCCAGTGACCGGCAAACTCGTGCAACCTTAACTCTGTCGGTTTGTGCGTGAGCTGCACTGAGAGAAATACAATAGTGGCCTTCATGAAAGCTCGAAAGAACCTCGTAAACTCGAAAACATCGTAAACTTGCACAGCAAACGTCAAAACAAACAAATTTCCCATACAAAGCGACTTGTTCAAAAGTGGAAAGTTTTCGAGGCAAAATTACTGCGCAAACGTGGGATGGAGAAACGTGTAAACTTTTGACATTTCGTTGTCATCTGACTAGGATGGATAAATAAGGTGATAGCACTAGAACAGTAGAAATAGTACACATACATAATACATGCAATTGCAACTGCTACCACCTTATGTATCCATCTTGGTAGGCTGATATGGTTTTGAGCACAACTACGCTGAGCAACTTTACTTGGTGCCTCATGCAACGGTGCGAGGGAAACTTGCGCTGAGCAAAAGTTCTCGGCTTTCGCGTTTGCATGAATGCCGCTAATAAACATTCGGGCAACCATGAACAAATTTCGGCAAACAATTAATCATATACCTGTTTTTCAAGGAACATTTCTCACAGTGCAATGATAACGACAAGCAACGATCAATCTTCTTGTTCGACTGCTCAAGTGCGACTGAAGGATTTCGTTTAGCTTCGTTCAATGCGTCAGCGCATGTCGATGTGAAAACACGAAGCACAAAAATGCACGGTGCATAGCAAGATGGATTCATAGATGGTGAACGCATAAGCACAGCTGATTTGCTTTGTTTACATTGCAAACCACTTCCAAACTGTATAGTTCACATGTATTTTGTTTTCGTATCTGTTTGTTTACATTTATTGTTGGTATACCTATGGGCTGGATTTGACACAACGTAAGTGAGAAGCAACAACAAAATGTATGTTGCTGTTGGCATCAATTTGCCATCAGCTACAACAACACCTCCTGCGTCTAGTACGAGTATTTTTATCATGGTGCATAGACTTTGCAGGTCACTGCTTTACTCGCATTGCGATTTAGGTGCGTGTTTGACTTTCCTATTGCACAGTTCATGAGTGTGCTCTACGTAGAACTTGATGTAGAGCAGTGACCGGCAAACCCTATTCACCCGGGATGATATTTGTAGTGGTTAAGGACTTTTTTTTTACCTCCTTTCGTTTTCAAAAAGTCCCCAACTCCTTTTGGTCCAATAAAAGTACTTTCGGAATTGACTCACCAAATTTTATCTGAGAGGTTTTTAAATACAACACATGGCAAAATAAATAAGGTAGAAGTAAAAGAAATTGCAGGAATTCTGTTTTTACATCTAGGGCCGATCTTTACATCAAGGAAGCGATAAAACGCGCTAAATAACGAAAACAACTAACGGGTCCGCCAAATAACTTTTTTTTTTGAAAATGCTATAAAAAAAACCTACTGAATATTTTCTCAAATTTCTTTATTTCTTTGAAAGTACAATCCTTCCGGTTAATAATGGAAAATAATTTCATTCAAATTGCTGCCTCGGCTGGCCATGCAGTAGCCTACACGATCGGTCGAATTTTTAAGCACATTATCGATTGTGTGCAGCTGTATTTCACCAATGGCTTCACGAATATTGTCCTTCAAAGCGTCAATTGCCTCTGGCTTGCCCACATATAATAGTCCAACGGTGTCAAATCGCAGCTCCGAGGTGGCCAAACGACATCAGCTCTGCGGCTGATAATGCGATCTTCAAAAACAGGGCTCAAAACATCGAGTATAGCCTCGGCTGTGTGACACGTAGCGCCGTCCTGTTGAAACCAAATGTTGCCAATATCCTCCTCTTCAGTTTTTGTGAAAAAAAAAATTCGTTCAACATGGCCCGATAACGATCGCCATTGACTGTAACGGTCACTCCTTGCTCATTTTCGAAGAAAAATGGCCCAATTATGCCTCTGGACCAAAATCCGCACCGAACAGTGACTCGTTTTGGGTGCATCGGCTTTTCAATGTATGCGTGCGGGTTTTCTGTGCCCCAAATGCGACAATTTTGCTCAAATCAAAATGAGCTTCATCTGAAAAGATGATTTTTTTGGCAAAATCGGCATCTTCTGTAAGTCGATCGCAGGCCGATTTTTCCCATATTTCCCAGCGTTGTTCAAGCGTATACCATATTCGCTCAGCGGAAGGATAAAACTAATTATCTGTCAAATCAGACATGAGCTAAGTGTTACCATTAACGAAATAAGCACTAGTTGAAAAAAAAAACGTTAGATGGCGGACCCGTTAGAAAAATCCCGAAAGTGCTAAAACACGCTTAATAAATAAGGTGTTTTCCAATGGGGACCAGTAGATTTTGACAGTCGATGGCGGTTACGTTGTTTTATCTATTGTTAGTTTTCCTGTTATTATTTTTCAGCCAATAGAGAACAATTAACATGGCAAGATACAGCGCCGAGCAACACGCGTGAATGATAAAACTTTATTATCACAATGACGCCGACACCCATTATTAAATCAACGGGTACATAAAGCATTGCCGGATTTAGGACGATACCTATTATTATCAAGTGGCAATGCACACACCGAATTTCATTGTTTGGTCTGGATTGGTTCGGAGGCATCATCGCTCAGTACTTCGTCGAAGACGATGATGACTTTACTATCACCCTGAACTGAGAGCGCTACCGATCACGACATGTGGTTCCAACAGAATGTCGCTACGTGATACACAGCTAATGCTACAATGGGCATTCTTCGGGACCGAATTTAGGGTTATGTCACGCAGAAGCGACGTGAAATGGCCAAAGACACTATGCATTTTAACAAGTTAGATATTTTCTTGTGGGGTTTCCATTAGTCGCAGATCTATGACAATGAGCCAGAATTCAGCTTGATCTATGCGCCAGTTATCAACAATTTTAACTCTCGATTTCGCGCCAACCACCGAAGCAACTCTGGTCATTTGAACGAGGGAATATTCGTTGATATCTCACACGCAACTTGCTGTTTATTAAATTGCAACGTTTCCTTTTGGAAAATTCTTCCAGATAGTCGGTCAACAGAAGAATATGATGTTTGGAGTGCAGATTTGACGGAAATAGCATGGTCTTACATATTTGTTTTAAATATTGACATATTTGTTAAAAGTGGATTCTGCTTCCCATACCTTGCGATTCATTAAGCATGTCTGGTTAATGATTACGAATTTATTTTGCAAATACCACGCCCAAAAGTCACAGCAATGCATCAGTATAAATTAACAGTTGTTCAAGCCCCGTATTTAGTTCTTGCGAAATTTTCGTAAGAAATGTTGTCATTGATCTCTAAACGGAAAATTTTTTCGTGGAGAGTTGCCACCTACCTTTGATTTACCTTATTTATAATTCCTCTACACACTCCGTTTTATTTTTAACGCATGTGGTGTCACTTGTGGTTGTGGAAATGTCAATTATCAAACAATTGTTTTCGTACGAAATAACTTTGGCGTAACAACCCTGTACTTGATCTTGCCTACGACATTTTCGCCAGGAGCTGAGTACCAAGCAAATTGAGAAGTGAGCGAAATTTTCGGTTCATGAAATTTTTGTTATTTTTAGACACGTAGTCATATTTCTTATGGCAACGTAAATTTCATAAAAACTGAATACCAGGCTTTACAACGGGAATGCCCAAATTACAAAAAACTAACAGTCTTTAGCAAAATCTGTGTTGTATACAAAACGGGCTAAACGGGCTAAATAAAAACTTTTTTCAAAAAAAGAAATGTTCCATGAGGAATGGGTATATGATTTTTATTTGCCGAAATTTTTCCCGTAAGCCCGAAAGTTTGTTTTGTTTCTCTCAGTGCATCTCACTCACATAACGACAGAATTAAGTTTATATGAATTTTCCGGTCACTGATTTGGAGATTCTGCTTGCGAATACACTGTGTGTATTGTATCTTCGTGTAACTCACTCTTGTTTGTGTTCGTCGCGACACTTTATCGGCATATACAAAGTCCTGAGTCAAGAGTTTGGGAGACTCTACGAACGCTGCATTACATTATAATTCCGTACGAACTAAAACAGAAACCGAGTCTTAATCCAGATAAAAAAATCCAATGAGTGTTCGAACTCACGGGCGATGTGTTAACACCTTTTTGCTACACGGTACCTGTTCGATTTCTATGAACACATTCGTAAATGTTACATTGGAAAATAAAAAACAGCGTTCAATCATATGATGACGTTACAGTTAAATAATATTAATACTTAAAATTATTTAAAGACCCAGTGCAAGGACATGTGTCATTATTTTCTTGCTCAATACTTTTTGTTTTATTCCCACAAAAGTCAAAGAATGCAAAGCAACAGACACTTGTACATACATACATACATTGTTATATTCGTACGACTCTTCGTCGAAACCCGCACTAGCTTTTTAATCCAAAAATTAATAAAATCGGCTATGAATTTCCGGAGAAAATCGCGTGGGAAAATTATATGAAAATCGCCCAATAATCACTTTCAATACCGACTGCCAAGCAACGAACAGACAAACGATGATAAGACAAAACCGAAGATCAACATAAAACACTTTTTTAATATTACTCCAAATTAAAACACTTAAATCTAGGCTCGCCGATATCGGATCGCCTTAATTTTTGGCCTAAACTCTTCGTCGAAACCCGCACTAGCTTTTTAATCCAAAAATTAATAAAATCGGCTATGAATTTCCGGAGAAAATCGCGTGGGAAAATTATATGAAAATCGCCCAATAATCACTTTCAATACCGACTGCCAAGCAACGAACAAACAAACGATGATTTACTCTTACAAACCTAACACTTGTGTATGTATTAAATTTATAGTTTACTGCCCTAGAGGCGCGCGTATAGATGTTAACACATCAAAAAAAACAGCCGACATAATGCATGAGTCTCCCCTGATACACTTAAGGGATAAAGTGGTACATTATTTCACAAAATTCATAGTTAAAAGAAATGCAAACCTTAAAAATCAAATACATCCTTGGCCACGGCTGTCGACGAAAATCCACACTTGTAACAAAATGCCACCCTAGCCAACATTCAAGCAACCAGAGTCAACTGCTGTGCAGACGACTTTGTCACGATCTTTTCCAATCGATTGCAGAGGGGAGAGCGAAAAACAAAACACTAACCAACGATTGACTCAATTAGCAGCAATAAATAGGCGAGTTAACCAACATTTTTTCCACTCAATTGTCAGTAGTTTTTGGATTGTTGGTTGTGGCATCAGGCACAAGAGTAAAAAAAAAAAACCCAACAGCAACTGCGCAGACTCGTCGTATGCATATTTAACTTTAAGTATGACGACGTTTTCATCTTCACCGTAAAACCGCATAATTCACGATTTTGTGTCTCTTCACAGACGTACGACTACAAATGCCAACATGTAAGCCATACAATTTAGACGAGACTCTTCAATAACCTACTCCATGGTGGGGAAATAAAAGGCCCAATCAGCTGAGAGTAGTAACAAACGTGTTGGGGTAATAAGTAGTATGTACCTACCACGTATGATTGTCATGCCTTGAGCATAGTGATTTCCAGTGAAAATGAAAGAATGCCCGTTACACGTATAGCCAGACAAAGGTTAGTGATTGTAAAGTCGTCATCGATTTTCTATTTATGATAGTTCCTGACATACTTCTCTATACGTAAACATGTAAGGCAGAGAAGGGAAGTAAGAGTTGTGACACATTTCCAATGGCTAATCAACCGCCACCATATCACTGTCTTCACTTCGCTGAAGTCAAGCGGGCCATTCACTAATCAAACATAAGTATCGCTAATTTGAAACAAACATTAAAATTAAAAACTATTAAAATATTTTGAATAAAGAAGGTATTTACTATTGGAATGAATGGACGTCTTATTCTTGAAAATAATATCGATTCGGGGCACTACCTGGCTGCAGCAAAGGTTTGCACAAGTTAAGCAGAGCGAAAGTCATACGAAACCAGACATATAAAAACCTGGATATCAGAAAGCTGCAATTACCAGAGATATCCACTGCCTATTCAGAAAAGCTCACTCAGATACTGGCGCAGGAAGCAGAGACCGTACTTGGTTATGAAAACCCGCTTAAAGACAAATTATAGTACGATGAAGAAGGTCGCATGGCAAGTGATGCAAATAACGCTGCTTGTATGGCAATGCTTCAGTTAGTTGCAACGCGAACCGCAACAAAGCGATATAAGAAGAAGAGGAGAGAGGAAGTCCATTTGTTTAAGAAGAAAATATGGGTGTGGATAAAGCGCGAGAGTGAGAAAATTTAATGTTCCAGACGGAAGAATGAGGAATTGTACCGAAAAGTACAAAGCCAAACTAACAGCAATGGGTCAGGGGCTCCTTTTGTAAAGGTAATATCGGGAATCTTGTCACAGGTGTGCAGGTTATGTTGGGAATATGGAGAGGTCACTTCTCTTCTTTATTTGTCACAGGAGACTTCAATGTAGATGAGGGTGTTGTGCCAATACAGGACAATGGCACCGACAGCTCCCATCTATCACCAAGGCGAAGTTAGAACTGGAACTTGTCGGGTTGAGAACAAAAAATGCCGGTAGTGCTGATGGAGTACCGGCTGAGCTGTTTAAGGCTGCTGGCTATGAATTGGAATGGTGCGTGCATCAGCTCATATGCAAAAACTAGCTAGACGAATGCATGCCCGACGATAGGAGTCTTAGCGTACTCTGTCCTGTTTACAAAAAAGGCAACCCAAGTATGTGTACCAACTAGCGTGGAATAGGCCTTTTATCCACCGCATGCAACGTCCCCTCGAGCTTAATTACCACAAGACCTTATCGAACCTTTTCAGGAGTGGCTTTAAATGGTTTCCCATTCCATCCCATAAAGGAATTCTGGAGAGCTTCTCACAACCAGTGAGCTATGCGCTTTCTATTTTTCTATACACTGATTAGGACCTATGTTTTACACCGGTTCCGAACGGAATTTTGAGAAGCTCTTTGATGCCAAAATACTCGAAAGTGTCACCATCACTAAGCGTGGTGGCCGACGTCGAAAGGAATTTAAGGTGGTCTGAGCAGGGATCGAACCCAGGATCACATGTACAAGCGTTTGCGCACACTACGCATTTCACCGCAGACGGCCATTCTGGGTTTAGGCCTATGAAATCAACTTTCGACCAAATGTTCGCATTACGACAAATCCTGGAGAAACCCCCGAAAAACAAATCGACACCCACCACCTCTTTGTAGATTTTAAGTTTGCCTTCGATAGTCCGGTACGGGGAAAACCGAATCAAACTATGTCGGAGCTTGGGTTTCCTACTGAGCTGACAGGCCTTTGTAGAATGTCACAGTCCGAAACGGAAATTAAAGATTGGTAAAGATCTTACTGAACTATTTAGTACGAGGCGAATCCTCAAACAAAGCAACACCCTATCATGCGATCTCTTCAACATGTTAATTGAGATCGGCGTGAAGAAAGCCACAGTCAACACGAATAAAACTATCAGCAGCAAAAGTCACTTGCTGCTCGTGTATGTTGATGATTTAGATATCATTGGGCGAAATCTGCGAGAAGGTACTGCAGTGTTGTCGAAAATTGCCAAGTCTGTCTTGTCTGGCCGTAAACGAGGACAAAACAAAATGAATTCATATTTTTTATTTGAATGCAAATATAACGTATTTGTAGCTTGTCGCAAATATAGTATACTTATGAGCAAACAGATTGTGTTTCCTATTTAATATTACATGTTTGAGACACAATGATTAATAGGTTATAATATATGTTTAAAGTTTCTCAAAAATGCCATTCGGAATCAGTGTAAAAGTTTTGAGTCCACTCAGTGAACATACATCTAGAAAGCGCACAGCTCACTGGTTGCGAAGAGATCTCCCCAATTTCTTCATGGGATGTAATGAGAAACAATTTTTTTTGTGACCCAAGATGTAGGTTTTTGTCGTTATAAACTGCTGAAAACGTGACGGACAACATAGAAGCAAACAAGTAGCAGATCTTCAATTCATGAAAACAATGCACGCAAACATATACATGTTTCCTGCAATATGTTGCTGGTTCCGTTTTTTCCGCGTCAGGCTTCGACAAGCAGAACATCCATCCGATTGGATGAAAGGGTGACTATTGATAACAGTTGTAATTTCGAGGTAGTGGACGAGTTTATTTACCAGGACTAATAACGTCAGCCTAGAAATCAAACGAAGAATTATGCCCGCACGCTGAAAAATAACAGCCCCAGCAACATATTGCACGAAGCATGTACATGTTTGCATGCATTGTTTTCGCGAATTGCAGTTATGCTGCTTTTTGTTTCTTTATGGTGACATACACCAGTGTTTTCAGCAGTTTTCAACAATAAAATCAACATTTGGGTCACAAATATATATATTATAACCTGAATAAGTGATGATTTATCCGACCTTTCGTATTATATTCAAAAATTTAATTGTTCGGGCGATTGGTCGTATTTTTAATTAATTAAATTATAATATTATAACCTATTTATCATTGCATCCCAAACATGTTATATCGATTATCAAACACAATCACTGGGTGTCTTCGAGAGAAAAATGTTCCGAAAAATATATGGTCCTATAAAAGAAAACAGCGAGTAGCCGGTTGTGGAAACATATTATCCTAATTTTGTAAGGCCCTTGACCCATCTGGGTTGTTTGAGGCCACCTAAGTTGGTATAGAAAACCAATTTGCAGTTTAAAAACCACCAGAGCTGAATCATTAAACCTAACTGAAATTGCTGGCAATGTGGCATCGCTGTTATTAATAATGGAAAACAGCTGGCATTGTATTCCTTTATCTCCATCTCTTTTGGTACCTATCAAATTCTATTAATTTTAATATCACGGTGTCGGAGACGGGCTCAAAACAAAGTAAACATATTGTTTGTGTACCAACGCATAGTTGAAACCTTCTGATAACAAAAACGTTAGATACAGCAAAGAAAGAAGAATTAAAAGAGCAGCAGATTCTCGTTTTATGGAAAAAATAATGCATTCAATGCAACTAAATGCAAAATGGGCCGTTTTAAACCTTTTAATTTTTTTTTATTAATTATTTATAAATATTGATAAAAATTAATTGTAATAAGTAATACAAATACATTGAATTCAAGGAATAATTCGTTTCCAAATATTATTATGTTTGGGTGGAAATACGCATATGATTCCACGTAAGTATATGGATGTTTGGCATCACGAACGTATATCTGTCCACATAAAAGAGTACATGTTTGCCAGTAAACATGCTACTGTTTGCATTTAAATACAAGTCTGTTTGGGACTTGCAAACATATGCATGTTTGAAGTGTGTTCGAAACATATACATGGTTCCTGCAGAATGTGTTTGGGAGAATATGTTACAAAGACCGTTTTTTCCAGCGTGTGATAATGACCTTGTTACTGAATTCGAAGCTAGTCATGCCAGTGAGTGTGCTTTCCTGAATGGTATATTTTTCCAATAAAAACGAACCGTTTTACATCTTGAACTTTCTTGTGTGCAGTTCACATACATTAACTAAAAAGAAGTATTTAAATTTATGTTCACTTTGGAAAATCTAACTTTGGAGTTCAAATCCCTTGACTGCCTGAAAATTCAGAAATAAAGATGGCTGCCGCATTTGCTCACATGGGAGTTTTTAAGATAACGTCAAAAACTTGGGGGTTTTGACAAACAGATACAATATTGCTAATAGTAAATTCTCTTAGAGTTTTTAAATTTTTCAATTTGCAACAGTATTTTTTGAATCATTTCTACCGAATATTTCAAATTTTTTTTTGTATAGTTAAAAATGAAAGCAAGTGTAATCAATACACTTTTCTTTGTCAGGAAATGAAATATTCAATTAATTATACTTACAACACTGGAGTGATTAATTTAGTAATATATTTACCTGGAAAGAAAATAACGAAATACAAAATGTTAATATTTTTATATTAGAAATGGTATCAATTTTAACAATATCAAGAAGAGTCATATCAAAGATGCTAGAAATACAATAGATGGTGTATTCGATTATTCACCATTCTCACCAGATGACAAACGCTGTTTCCGTGCGATCGTTAAAAAATCATTTTTATTTCGATTCTGTTGTTTGAATTTGAAAACACTTGTAAAATATACTCGTATAAGTGGATAATAAAAATGCATATCGCTTTTGATATTTGTTGACAATACGAAATGTTAAAAAGCTTTTTCAATAGATTTTGTTTCTAGAAAAATTTTCCCATTGCCACCATTGGTGCTTCATCAAGAAAATTTCTCATGGCTTTCAAATCCACCACATATATTTCACTATCTAGCGTTTTCAATCATCAATTTGTATATGATCAAATTTTGGCGGACCATTTAATTGAACATACAAATATACAAATTGCTATGGAATTCCGCCTAAGTACTTAACATAAATTCCAACTTTTAGGAGTCTATCCATTAGCAGGTCAGAAAGAGAAGTTCTTCTACCATTTATTTTGTCTGGAATGGTCTGCTGGTAGGCCTTCTAAGAGAAGGGAGAAGTAGAGGTCTCCCCTTCCTAGGGCGCCCTGTTTTAATTTGAAATGAGATGTGAATTTATGAGTGTGACTTCTGACTGCCTTTGAAAGTCCAACTCTTAGGAGTTCATCCATTAGTAGGCCTACCAAAATGAGAAGACCTTCGTGAGAGTCATTTTCTCAGGAATCGCGTTAGAATTTTTACCAAAAAAAAAGGGAGAAGTGAATGTCTCTATTTCCTATGGCGCCCTGTTTTAATTTGAAATAAAGATTGAAATTTTGAGTGGGACTACTACCTTCCTCTACAATGCAAGTGGCAATTTTGAAATTTGGCAACTGTTACATATGTTTATTCCGATTATTAAAAATGGAACGCCATTTTCGAAATAACAAAGCGCTGTAATTGTGAAAACTTATTACAAAAGTTTGGAAACTTATGCTGAGACCGCTCGCAAACTTCGAACAATTTTCACCAGAGAAAGTGCACCTAATATGTCAACCATTGGAAGAGTGGTCAACAAATTTGAAGAAACTGGATCGGTTGTGGACAATAAAAGTCCCCAAAGTGAACCTAAACGCAGAAGCCAACGCGAACGCCAAAGTCAAAAAATGGTAGTTTATATATCACTACGCGCTTGCGTTTGCTTACGAAAGCTGCCAAACTAAAATAAACAATTATAGATCAGAAAGAGTTATCTTGAGTGAAATGCTCCGAATGAAAAAGTTTAAAAAATTTACCTCTATTTAGGTAGATCAACAGATTTTATGATAGCTATTATTTATAATACTGCAAATACCAACAATATCCACATAAAATGTGTAAAAAACCTATGATATTTTGGGGTTAAATGTCCAACAAATTTCCCCATCTATATTAAATTAGTTGTCTTTTCAAAAACACGTGCCATTTGGCGGTATGTTAATGATTGTAATGTATTGGTTCTTTTGTTTATTATTGTCAAAATCAACTGATGTGTATAATTTTTAAATATAATTATAATAGTTTTGCAACGCATTATTTATTTCGGCTTTCCATTTCTAATTTTATTATTGTAAATAAGAATTTCAGTGCGTAAACAATATAATTTTAAATTATTTAAAAAAAAAAAAGTTTGAGCTGTATCCGTCGAATGCTTTTCAGCCAAAATTGGCAACTACTTATAAGCAATGAAATGCAAAATAAATACTTCCATCTGCCCATCCTCGATCGACATTTTTCTTTAAATTTATAATTTTTTTCAACTAACGCGAAGAACTGTGGCGTGTTCAATTTGACAGCTGAAGCAATCAAAAACGTTGCGCTGGGGTTTATAAACTACACATTACCCTCTAACTGACAAAATTTAACCCATGGACATAATTTTCTGAAATTTGGCACAGTGGTATTATTGGCCAACATTAATATTTATTTAGGCAAACATTTGATATATGTTGTCTGATGTAGTTTTCAGGAGAGAATAACTGATATGGCGGTTAAAGAAAACCAAAATTAAGAGAGTTACTACTTTTTTTGGTTTGACTTTATTTAAAATTATTTTTATTTGGAGTGATGGTACTCATAAAAACAGTTTTTTGATTTTGAACAACAACATAAATTAATATTTTCTATATACATTTCGTTTGGGATGTTTTTCAATGTTTGCATTCCTGTTTCCCGCCTTTCTTTTCTAACCAAATAAGAAAATGATTGTATTGGTCGAGCCGAGTATCTGGCACAGATTTTTTTGCTTTTACACCAATTGAAGTACTACTTGACGGTGCTTATAGGCAACGAGACCTGCTGCAATTTCTTCACGGTACTGTGCCAATTGCAATAACGGGGGCTTTCATATTCATCGTCACTAGATTCATTACGGTTTTGAAACTGGCTTCGTCGATATAAAATATATACTTTCGTTGCCCTCAAATCAACAAAATGCTAAAAAATCTCATCGTTGGGTTTTGTGTGTTAGCTCTTATGTCCGTTCAAATGATTGCCACACCCATATGCCTATTATGCTCATAGATAATTTGTGGAGCATCTATTTTAAGTTAGAGTTTGTGCTTCGGGCCGTATCTAGGCACCTTTTGCTCCTTTAATGTTTGCGTCTCCTCTGCCAAATGTACCAACATAAGTGGACATCAAGCGTGCAATTTTATTATCCTGCGTAGGGACTGTGTTCATGTCTAGTCTGTCTGCAGTACCCACAAATTCAGTTGAGTATCCTCTTGGCTGTTTCATAATATATATTCGGAGGGTAGCTTACAGTTCGGAATACAGTTCAATCTTATTGTGCCTAAACTGAAAATGCCTCTGGCACGAAAATTCGCCAATAATGGCAGAGTGGTGCAAAAATTGTGGAAATACAAATTGTGATTTACGAAATCCGGTAGAGACTGTGAAAAGCAAACTCATACATTTGCTGTGGCAACAAGATTCTGAGTTCCTGGCAATATTATATTATCTCCTGCCTATTGTACACTTCATATCGTTATACGTAACCTTGATAATCACAAAGTACCAAGTTTTTTTATTCCCCATTTCTGAGGTTTATTTGGAATTTCCTCGCCCACCCATAAGCGATTTTTTTCGGGAATTCTAAAAAGTGGATCAAATCCCGGATGTCTTTTTTGGATTCTAATGTTTTCATCTTCAAACAAAAGATTTTTTTTAATTTGTATAAATCTTGGTCGAGGCGTGCAGTTTTTAATGCTTGAGAAAGCATTTTTGTCCCAATATGTTCCCAATTGGGGTATCGGTAAAGTGGAATATACATAGGTATACCAATGTAGTGATAAATATTCTCAGAATTTGTTTTATATTTTTATTTAAAATCTTCATTCAGGGCTGCTCTGTTTGGTTCTCCGCCATCAAATTCGCTGCATCTTTTGAAAAAAAAAATAAACAATTCAAAGTAGTTTGTAGTTTTGAAATTGACTTTAGAAGCTACGAATTTCCGAAGAAACCAAATTTTATGCCAAGTAATCTTGGTAAACTCTTTTGGGATCTTCGAAATATCCTACAATCCTTGAAAAAGAGTAGCGTATTATTTGAATTGTTTATGTTATGAATTGTTTGAAGTTTAAAGCTTGAAATTGACTTCAAGACAAAAATTACCCATTAAAACCTACTGCTGAGGGGTTAACCCTTGGGCCAGTTATTTCTAGTACTGGTAATGGTGAACGAGGAAAATTTGTTGGTTTGATACATATTTTGGATGATCTTGAGGTAGATGGAAAGGGTTCTATTAAATCTGACAAGTTATCCTGCATACAAATATTAGTTGTTTCTCCTTCTATCATTTCTCGAAGGTACATATGTAAGCATTGCTCTTTATCGTATCTTCGGTTATTTGATCAATAGGTAAGTCTGTGTCATTCTCATCAGCATTAGCTCTTCCATCATTATTAGCGTTACCTCTTCCAATTATTCATCGGAAATTTCGGCAAGATTGGACTTTTTTTGATAAAACTTCTCTTATTATTTTCAATTTCTGCATATGTATAATGTGAATGTCAAGGAATCAGTGTGACTAAGACTTATATAAATGTTCACGCAAACCACCATAGATGCCCTGAGGCCACTATAACGATTTCACTTCTAAAGCACAACTCAAATCTTTTTTCCACCATAAGTATAATTGTTATCCATTGAGAACTCTATAGAGTACTTACGGATGCAAAATCAAACCGTTATATTCAACAAAATTTCACATTAAATCTGTAAAACCATCAGAATGTGAAATATTTGCAACCACCTTAACGCGTCGCCAAAGTGTGATAGAATAACCAAAACTAGGCAAGTAAATGAGTTTTAAAATATTAGCCGTTATCAAAAATATTGTTTTGTGTTGATGTAAATGCAAGCACTGGCGTTTTCTACATGCATATATAAGATAATGGGGGATTATCTATGGTGACCCTAAGGCCGCCTTATCAGTTAGAGGGTTAAATAAAGTAACTCAACGCAAGCTGTAACCGAACAGCTGTAACGTTTTATAAACTACCAAAACGACAAATGTAACGGGAAGTGACTGATTCACGACTAATAGAATACCACCCTTAATAAACAAAATTGTCGCATAAGGAGCGAGACCAAGCCACATCACACCCTACAGACTCCATTACATCCAGAAAAATTCACCATTTGGTACGGATTACACGCTTGTGGCATTATTCGATCCTATTTCTTCAAAAAATATCATTTCATCATATCAAATATATCATTAAAAAAAAAGTTTGCAAAAATATTAAGTTTGCATTCAAATAAAATATAATTGACAACTTTGTCTTCAAAAGAAATGTACGGGCGGTGTCAGTTCTCCGTGACTTTTTGAACTACCTTCATAGTTAATTAAAAATCAACAAAGCTCCTACCTACTACCATCTGGTATAAGACTACTGTAAAGTTTTCAGTAAGCTGCGTTATTTGGTTTGCGTTTGACAGCCATTGAAAGCAGCCAACCACCTCATGTATTTCGAAGAAAAGGGAAAAAAGAAAATTTCATCTCCTTAACAAGCATTGTTTTTTCTGCCAAAAAAAAACCAGGACAGAAACCAAGGAAAGGCTTGGTAGATCCTATAGGGACTCTGCACCATCAATTTATATGGTTAAAAGGTGGTTTACTGAAGTGGCGCTGAACCTAATGGACGCCCAAAAGAGGTTGCCACGCCAGAAATCCTGGATACAATCCATAGAATGATATTGGACAATCTGCGAATGAAAGTGCGTGATGAGGTGGCTGAGCCTTTTTGGATCGGAACTGAGTTGGTGCATTGTATTTTACTTGAATATTTAGACATGAAAATGCTATCCAAGCTATGGGTGCCGCGATTACTCACACTCGACATTAAGCGCAACCGTGTGACCACTTCTAATGAGTGTTTGGCTAAGCTCAACCGCAATCCGAAGGAATTTTTGCGCCGTTTCGTAAACCGTGAACGAAACATAAATCCATCGCAACAAACTAGGAGACCAAGGAATAGTAAAATCAGTTGATTTGTTCGGGTGAACGTGTATCAAATAAGGCCAAGGTGTGTGTGTTCTTGGAGATGCATGCGGTGGCAAGCACACTCATTAGCTTGAAAAGGGTGAAACGATCACAAGCGAATATTATTTAGAAAAAACCTGATCTTTATAGCTCATAAAAAATATAAAATCTATTCTTGTAAGAAATAACTTCAAATCGAATCACATACAATAAAAATTATTCACAATTGTTGGACAGATTTGAAACTGAATTGTAGCAAAAACGATTGGAGTTAACGAAGAAAAAAGTTTTATTACACCATGACAACTCTCCTGCGCACAGATGTGTAGTCGCATCGATCTACCACTGGGTACCTTATCCACCATAATCTCCGTATTTAGCCTCCAGTGACCATTTTCCATTTCCAAACCTGAAGAAATGGCTCGGCGATAAAAGATCTGGGTCAACTGAAGGGATAGTCGTTGAAGTAAATGCCAATTCTGAGGACCTTGAGAGAACCTATTACTTGGAAAGTATAAAAAATCGGAAAAACGATGGACTAAATGAATCGAGCAAAAACGAAACTATGTTGAGATATAAATCATTTCAATAAAATCAAAAATACCTTTTATTCAAAAAGTCCAGAGTTATTATTAACAATAGTATATATAATATATTATTAACAATAGTGTTGTGAACATATTAGGCGTGTACGCTTGCTTAGATTATATACATACAGTGCCGGTCAAAAAAGAGCACCAACGTCGAAAACTATTGTCATTCCAATAAAAAATCCAATGAGTGTTCGAACTCACGGGCGATGTGTTAACACCTTTTTGCTACACGGTACCTGTTCGATTTCTATGAACACATTCGTAAATGTTACATTGGAAAATAAAAAACAGCGTTCAATCATATGATGACGTTACAGTTAAATAATATTAATACTTAAAATTATTTAAAGACCCAGTGCAAGGACATGTGTCATTATTTTCTTGCTCAATACTTTTTGTTTTATTCCCACAAAAGTCAAAGAATGCAAAGCAACAGACACTTGTACATACATACATACATTGTTATATTCGTACGATATAACCGAAGATCAACATAAAATACTTTTTTAATATTACTCCAAATTAAAACACTTAAATCTCGGCTCGCCGATATCGGATCGCCTTAATTTTTGTCCTAAACTCTTCGTCGAAACCCGCACTAGCTTTTTAATCCAAAAATTAATAAAATCGGCTATGAATTTCCGGAGAAAATCGCGTGGGAAAATTATATGAAAATCGCCCAATAATCACTTTCAATACCGACTGCCAAGCAACGAACAAACAAACGATGATAAGACAAAACCGAAGATCAACATAAAACACTTTTCTAATATTACTCCAAATTAATACTCCAAATTAAAACACTTAAATCTCGGCTCGCCGATATCGGATCGCCTTAATTTTTGGCCTAAACTCTTCGTCGAAACCCGCACTAGCTTTTTAATCCAAAAATTAATAAAATCGGCTATGAATTTCCGGAGAAAATCGCGTGGGAAAATTATATGAAAATCGCCCAATAATCACTTTCGTAACCGACTGCCAAGCAACGAACAAACAAACGATGATTTACTCTTACAAACCTAACACTTGCGTATGTATTAAATTTATAGTTTACTGCCCTAGAGGCGCGCGTATAGATGTTAACACATCAAAAATAAATTCTGTGCTTATTATTTGAACATAACTAAGCGATGAAGTAGTACTCTGTTTACTCTTTTTAAGAGAAGTGTTTGATGTGTTAACATCTATACGCGCGCCTCTAGGGCAGTAAACTATCAGTTTAATACATACGCAAGTGTTAGGTTTGTATGAGTAAATCATCGTTTGTTTGTTTGTTGCTTGGCAGTCGGTATTGAAAGTGATTATTGGGCGATTTTCATATAATTTTCCCACGCGATTTTCTCCGGAAATTCATAGCCGATTTTATTAATTTTTGGATTAAAAAGCTAGTGCGGGTTTCGACGAAGAGTTTAGGCCAAAAATTGAGGCGATCCGATATCGGCGAGCCGAGATTGAAGTGTTTTAATTTGGAGTATTAATTTGGAGTAATATTAAAAAAGTATTTTATGTTGATCTTCGGTTATATCGTACGAATATAACAATGTATGTATGTATGTAGTACAAGTGTCTGTTGCTTTGCATTCTTTGACTTTTGTGGGAATAAAACAAAAAGTATTGAGCAAGAAAATAATGACACATGTGCTTGCACTGGGTCTTTAAATAATTTTAAGTATTAATATTATTTAACTGTAACGTCATCATATGATTGAACGCTGTTTTTTATTTTCCAATGTAACATTTACGAATGTGTTCATAGAAATCGAACAGGTACCGTGTAGCAAAAAGGTGTTAACACATCGCCCGTGAGTTCGAACACTCATTGGATTTTTTTTTCCTCAAGATAGTTAACGGTTTTCTAGAAATGATCGATCAGTTACAAAAGGATCTACTTCAGTGCAGTCAATGAAATAGCACCAGCAGGCTTTTTTAAATTTGATTTGCAAAATTTTGTGAAAAAAAGTGAAAACAAAAGGTAATACAAATTTTTTAATATTCTTTCTTAAAAATCAGGTAATAATTTTATAAAAATTGTATAGTTATGGGTCGCGGAAAGCACTGTTCGCCGAAAAAACGTGAACTAATAAAAAAATTTGCGTCCGAGGGTAAATCTTATTCCCAAATAAGGAATTTGCTGGGCTGTTCCAATAAAATGATAATAAATGCCCTAAGATATGAGCAAAAAGTTGAATCTCGTGGTAGGGTGGGTTTACATTAGCAATTATAATTGCAGCAATTGTTAAGTTTATAGGAGAGAGAGGTGAAAGGGGTGTAACTGGGAAAAAAATTACAGCAGACAGTTGACAGTTGTTAACGTAGAATACGCCATCCGATAAGACAGAAAACATATATAACAATAAATTCATTTGCTTATATTATTTATCATTTATTGTTATATATGTTTTCTGTCTTATCGGATAGCGTATTCTACGTTAAACTTAATGGCCGTGTCTCTGACACAGCCTGCAGGGACAGTCCGTGGCCGAAGGCCTCGGACAACTGCCTGTTGTAATTTTTATATTTACCAACGGCATTTGATTCAAGTCCGTTTAAAAAAAAAAATATTATGTTCAATTTTTTTAAACTTAATTTAATTTACGTATTTTAATTAATATTTTTATTGAAATAAGTTCTGCGAATGTTGAGAGGGCCGCCCTAATATTAAAAAAGGTTTACCTTATCGAGTCTTCGCATTAGCATTCGAGCGTTGTGTGAAAGCTTTACGCTTTACAATTCAAAATTAATATTACAACAGCTTTATTGAAGCTTTCGCAAAAAGCTTTATTACGTTAGCTTACTGTTTGTTTCACTTTTTACTAGATACATGTTGCCAAGCCACATTAGCTTGCTGTTCGTTTCACTTTTTACTAGATACATGTTCCTAAGCAATGTTGAGCAACCAAAAACACTCAACCAAACACCACACATATGTTTGAGTGTATGTGTTTAAACAATTTTCATTTGAGAAATTAAAATACTAGAAATATATCAACCAATATGAAATGTATATCAAACGAAAGATAACATCTTCATTTACCTACAAAAAAAAATTTTAAAAAAATTCGTCTAGCCGTTTCCTCAAATTCAATGAAATAAAGATTACAACAATAAAAACCTGACATGACTCCTCATACCGTAAGGTAAGACGTATTCTACGTCAAAACTTGCACGTACATGCAATTATCTTGCAATTCCGTTTTGATTTTCATTCACAAATAAACGCCTATTGCAATTCCATAAGAGAATCACAAACAATTGCTGCAATTATAATTGCTAATGTAAACCCACCCGTAGGAAGCCAGTTTTGTCACCCTTAATGGTAAAGCGTTTAGTATGAACGACTAAAGCAAATCCCTTTATGACAGCCACGGAGCTCAAAAAAACATTGGATGTGCCGGCAAGCGTGGAAACTAGTCGCCGCAAATGCCTGTAGTCCTCGAAAAGTGCCGCTCCTTACCTCTAAGCATGTTGCTAAAAGGATACCTTTTGCTAAAGCACATTAAAATTGGCCAAAGGAAAAGTGGAGAAATGTGTTTTGGACTGACGAATCCAAAATTGTATTTTTTGGTGGAAAGGGTTCCAGATCTTTTGTCCGTAGGCCACCTAACAGTGAATACATGCCAAAATTCACATCAAAAACTATAAAACATGGAGGTCATAGTATTATGGTATGGGGTTGTTTTTCATATCAAGGTGTGGGTCCCATATATTGGATCAAAACCGTTATGGATGCATCGGTTTATGTAAAAATCCTTGATGAAATTATGCTGCCGTATGCTTCCTAAGAAATGCCGCTGGTGTGGGTCTTCCAGCAAGACAATGACCCCAAACACACCAGCAAAATGGCAAAAAAATGGTTCAACGATAACTCTATCAATGTAATGGAGTGGCCTGCACAGTCCCCAGATTTGAACCCTATCGAAAATCTGTGGACGGATATTAAGAAGGGTGTATCAACAATAAAACCAACAAGTGCAATTTTTGATTTATTTTAAAAAAGACCACTATTTTTTGTTAGAAATGAAATGAAGTGCTATAATTTTGACTGGGTAGTTTTTAAGTTTTTTGTTTAAATTAATTAGCAAATTATAAACTGTTGAAAAAACCGAATAATTTTCTTATGATAATAAACCATTAACATCAAAGAATTTATTATCTTGTTTTGAGTTAAATTGGCCCAACTGTTAAACAGATGTAAACGGAGTCAATATAATTCTTGATTATTTCATAAATATATGAACATAATGTAGAATTTGAATTAGAAAAACTATAAGTATTCAAGGATATTTCATTAATTTTGCAAATATAAGTTGCTAAATAGATGACCTCGTTTAATTCCTATTCATCAAATTATCAATCACAATAACTGAATATAGATAGACAAAAACTAAAACTCAAATTCACACGCTTATGACTGACTGACTGGCTGGTAATCAATTGCACCAGCATAAGCTAATTACTTGTCTTTATGGACGCCAAAAAATTAAATTTTTCTGAACCCAAGAAAAAGGTCAAAGTTTCGGACACTTCCCTTGATAACCACCACATCGTTACCCCCACCTATCGCTAGTGGAGGCTAAACATTTCACGAATTTTGTTAACAAGACTATCAGTCAATCGATCATGTCATTTTTATAGGAGAGATATCGTAGATATTCACACAAGAGTACAAAAAGAGGTCACAACAATAGCCATCATCCACTACGATCGATACGAGTATCAACCAGCCACCAAGTAAACACAAATTTGAAAGATACGAATATCCGTGCAGTCATTGCAAAACTTCAAAGAGAGCGTAAATATGATTAGCAAAATTACCGCTTAACAAGGTCGACAACACAAAGGAACTACTCAAAGGGGTGTGACATTAGTGATTGACCATTTACTATTCCCCAAAAATAAATGCATAAAAGTGCTACATTAATTATGATATTTTGAAAATTAATGAATTGTATCGAATTGCATTATAGTTATTAATCTCTTTAAGTTTTTTAACTAAAGAAACTATTAATACAATAAAAGTTATAGTAGGAGAGGTGCGGCTGGCAGGTCCACTTTCGAAAGTGTGAAACAATGACGTCAGCTATGCACATAGCATTGCAACGCTTGGAATTATTAATCGGGATTTCGTGTAGTAAAAGGATGTATAACTATGTTCATAGTAAGGCAACTATTATTATGTATATTGTATTATTTTTGGCACATTTCAAGAATTTCTTCATAAATTTTGGAAAAAATAGTAAAAAAAAACTCAAAATAAATAATTTTGCAAAAATGTTTTAAAAATTTTATTTAAAGTATATAAGAACACGTTGATGGTATCTCACTATTATTTTTTTTTTCTGTTATAGACCAATGCAAGGCAAATTAAACCCAATTAAGGATGTTTGTAAATACTAGAAACGCCGGTAGTATGCGCGACTGTTGTTCGAGAGAACATGGGTTCTATCCCTGCTCTGACCCTGCTTCGACGACGGTCATCTCGCTTAGTGACGGCGACACTATAGAGTTTTAAGACAAAATATCTTCTCAAGCAACCGTACGGAACCGGTAGAAAACTCAGTGAGTGAAAACTGGAAAGCGCACAGCTCAGAGATCGTGAGAAGCTCTCCCCAATCCCTTCGTTGTATGTAATGGGAAAATATTTATTTAGAAGCACCTTAGGGATTTTTAAGCCCAAACAAATATTCTATGCAATTTCGGCACTTTTTACATATTAAGCTCTCCCGAGCTCATTTATACATTTCTGACATGAATTTAAGAAAATTTCAGTCTACAATAAAAATTAAAAAAGTATTTATATAAAAAACCCCGAGCGAAATTTTTGCCAAACATCGAAACTAAAAAATGTTGTAGGGTGTATTTCCAAATTATCACAATTTTATCAAGATGTATCAATTACAGGTGGAAGCGTTAGAACGGCTGATTTCAATTTTTTCTAGTCGCTGTGGTCCGAACTTGTCAAATGTTGTTTCTACCAATTCAAAGATGTATCCAGTACAGGTGGTAGCGTTAAAACAGCACATTAAATTTGCTCTTGTGGTTGTTGCCGAAAATTACAACAATTGCTTCTGCTGTAACCTGAAATAAATACACATTGACAATTTCGATCAGTTGAATTTGACAAGGTCGGCTCCTGAAATAAAAACAAAATGCCTCCAATCCCTGCTGCTTCTACCTTACTTTTTTCCCATAGCCAGTTCCTCGATGATGTGGGTTCCACAATCTTGACATTTCAAGTAGAATGAAAACAAGATGTATATAGTACAGGTGGAAGCGTTAGAACAGCTAATTTAAATTTTTTTCTTGTCTTTGTGGTCCGCCTTGTCAAATGTTCTTTATACCAATTTCCAAGATTTATCTACTACAGGTGGTAGCGTTAAAACATCAGATAAAAATGTTTCTTGTCCCTGTGGTTGTTGTCGAAAAATACAACAATTCCTTCTGCTGTAACCTGAAATAAATACACATTGACAATTTCGATCAGTTGAATTTGACAAGGTCGGCTCCTGAAATAAAAACAAAATGCCTCCAATTCCTACTGATTCTACCTTACTTATTTTGCCATGAATTTTATATTAAATACATTTGTCAAGGACTTGTCTTTTAGGAAAATTTAAAAATTTGTATAGGATTCTTGGAAAAAAAGCTAAGGTAAATACTGAATGAATCATGGTACCTTTTCGGAAAAATTTTGTATTTTTAAAGGTTGAAAAAAAATCAAAATTTCAGAAGTCCGCATTCCCAAACGGCTGTAGATAACTTAAGAAAGTTAATAGTGTATTCTGTACTGAAGTGTTCCCAATTTAGTGGTGTTTCCAGATATATTTATTCCCCTTAAATCGGCGAGTTATTAACAAAAAACTGAAAAAAGTCAGTGACAATTTTCAACTTTGATTGAGAATATATTAATAACCGTAAAATTTATTCCGAAATGCTTTGGATCTTTTTTGTTTGTCTTGCATAGTAGATGCTCAAAAGTAAAAAATCTTTGTAGTCGGTCCATAACTGTAGAAGTAGCAGGCTTTGAAAGAATCAACAGCACCAAAGTCGCCAAATTTGACACCCTGTAGCACCACCTGTGTTGACACAGGGTACCTCCAAATGCAAAATTTTGAAAGCCTGACTCCTCATCTACAAATGTGTAGTACATTCCAAACAATACTTTAAAAGTTTTGATATTATTACCGTGATTTTTCCAATCGGCCCACTGTGGAACTTTTTTCAATTAAATTTTCAATTTACGTTTTTGTTCCAATTTTACATGAAAATACAAATATATACAATAGGGTGTACTGAAAAACGTTTTTTTGGAATTTCAAATGTGGGTGGTCTCAAACAACTCGACACCTCTTTGATTACGGGAACGTCACACTTTTTATTACACGAGGGTACTTATAGTACCCTACCGGCCGTTGAAGTTTCGATTCCCCATTCGTCTTCTCCATTTTGCTGTATTTTACATAAATATTGCAACAACTATATAAAATAAATATATTTGTATGTGATTTTGCGAAACTGAAAAACAAACCTGGGAATCAAATGAGATTTTTTTCCAAAATTAGCTATTTGATGGAATATTTATGTAAAATACACAAAATGGGGAAGACAAAATATGCATGATAACGATTTCAAAATATTCTGTCAACATTTTGATAATATTTTTTTCTCTATATATTTTCACCATGACACGTCGCTTGAGCAACACACTGTACAAAAAAAACACTTTTTTTTGATGTGTTAACATCTGTAGGCACGGGTAGGGCAATGTTGCAAAGTGAACACATGCAAACAACACACAGCTTTAGCATTACATACGTGGCTGTTGTACAACAATAGTCTCTGCCGAAAGTGTACCCCAGTTTAAGCCGCGGTTAACAATTAAACTTCAGCTTCTATACAGCAGCGTGAGCTTTACAATTGCTTTCGTTGCGGCGACGCGTCGGGAAAATTTGGATCGGCTCCCGTCTAACGATCAGTTGATTTCTTGCGTATGTTTTTAGTATGGTTGAATTTTTTTTAGTAATTAATAGTGTTGCATCAAAATGTACATCAGTTTAAACTGCGGTTAAAAATTAAACTTCAGCTTCTACACTTTAGATTAAAATTGTATGAGTAATCTTCTGGGTTAGCGCGGGTTAACGGAGTTAAGCTTCGAAATTTGTTAATCATGTTTGGTGTAAATGCCATAGTACTGTCTACATCCGTCCCAATTCTTCAAATTGGTTGACCACTCTTTGAATGGTTGACACATTAGGTGCACTTTGTCGACTGGAGATTCTTCGAAGTTTGCGAGCGGTCTCAGTATAACTTTCCACACAGTTGTAATAAGTTTTCACAATTATAACGTGTTGTTGTTCTTTCGTAAAGAGGTTAATTTTTAAAAAATCGGAATAAACATATGTGACAGCTGCCAAATTTCAGAGTTGCCACTTGTTCAAACAAAAGTGACACTAAATTTAGAAAGTGCAATTTTACTGAGACACCCTTTATTTTATCGACACTGCAGCTGAACTTTATGGAGTATCTAATACATTTATGGTGACATCACCCAAGTGTTGAAATTCGTAGTGAAATCCAAATCAAACTGAAATCAATTTTCAAATTTAGTTTCGAGCTAAAATGTTAACACATTTTGCCAATTTTTTAATTTATTCCTTTTGTCCCGTGTGAGCGAATAGCAGCAGCCTTTTGCAGTTCCAAGTCAATAGATAATAGAGTCATTATTAAACCGCAGATTACGTCATTATTGGGGTTTTTTTTTCATTAAAAATCTGAAACTGAACTGGAAATAACACATCCGTACGCTTTATTAACATTCATTAAAACAAATTTAATTAATTGCGTACTGAAAAGTACAAGCCAGCAACAACACCGGCAACAGCAGCAGCAGTAACAGCAACATGGGCCGGTAAAAAAATGGCTTAATATTGAAATCCTATGTAGTATGGCAGGCCGGGGCCACTGATTAACTGACTGACTAACTGACTTAGTGCCTTTACTAGCGATGCGGAAAGCACAGCTCATTTGCACATAAAGCCCGCCACAACAGCAACCGAAACATCTTAGCGGTCAAACCAAAGCGGCGATACAGTAACCATCTATCGGATGGGATGCTCCAGTACTAAACAAACAATTGTTGCGAATTACCAAATCATCCACCTCATAGCCGGCCAATTGGCCTGCATCTGAGTCAAGTTAGTACGTTTAACTGACCGAATCGTGTTTGAGATTTGATTACGTTGTGAAACTTCTGCTGCAACTCCACCGGATGGCGATTTGCATGTTGTATCTTGGGCCAGCTGGAGTCGCCGCACAAACCAAAGCACCATCATCATCACCATCACCATCGCCACCACCACCTCTATCGGAGCAGACTTTGTAAGATTTCGTTCTCACATTATCATTCTGCCATAAATTCTAATAATGGCAAGAAACCTTTGGTTACAAATC
Source organism: Phaonia tiefii (assembly GCA_963931995.1). Classification (NCBI taxonomy): domain Eukaryota; kingdom Metazoa; phylum Arthropoda; class Insecta; order Diptera; family Muscidae; genus Phaonia; species Phaonia tiefii. Next base: position 28,202,699 of record OZ008369.1, read on the forward strand.
TAGACGAATGGCAAAAAAAACAAGGCAATGCCACCGAGTCAGGAAAATCCAATTGTTAGAAACGTTTAATTCTGGATCCATAAATGAGAAGCAGCTAATGAAAAGAAAAAAAACCCAAGCTGAGAAAGCAAAAACAACAGCTAACTAACCTAACAAGTACTACATGATGAGATGCGGGTACTTTTTTCATATATTTTATATAAAGAAACTGACTTCACTCTTGGAGGTACAATGAATCTGAAAGTGAAACGCCAGACAAGACTTTGGAAAATGCCATGAGAACAAGTTGGCTGACTGAATGCAGTAACGCCAGTACTGGCACTACCACCACCATCACGACCACCACTAGAGTCACATAACCTCCTTATTCAACTCTTTACGGTGGTGGCGGTGCTGCTCCTCCTTCTCCTGTAATCGAAACAAAAAAAGCAAGTAAAGTGTTTACAATGGTGGAATATTTTTAAGAAGCTAATGCACAGTGGTTTATGTTGGTCCAATAACCGGTAATAAGCTTGCAAATATTAAAACAAATTTGAAGATCGTTTGTTGAAAATAAAATTCCTTTTGGTGCGTCTGCTCAACGTTTCCTGTAAAAGTTAAACTATTTCCCACAACTATAAACATTAATCGCAAGATTTCGTTTGCATTGTTGTAAACCATCAGTGGTGCAGCTGGTAGTGTGTGCGACTCTTGTACATGAGAGCGTGAGTCCGAACCCTATAATAACCTGTTTACATATCTTTCAACGACGGTCATGTAAAAGGATGTTCAAAACATCCACTTGGATCCGGCTAAAAAACTGTAGGTCCCTGTCAATGAGTGTAAAATCTTGGGAGCAAATTTCTTTTAGCAGCAATATTGGATTTTTTTCCTTTTTTTTTTGCCTGCTGAAGCATTAAATGCGGATTTAAAAAAAAAAGAAAAAAGTTTGCGGAAGTCCATATTTTCCGAAATATAGTTCTCCAAAGCTCGATTGTATAATCGCGCATAACTCTGCCGTTTATTATCCGATCCTGATGAAATAAATTTCATAAATCGTTAAATTCATATTACAACTAGTCGCCTGGCCGGGCTTAGGCAGGGGGAATCAAATTCCCTCTGTAGCTTAAGTCGCTGTGTGACAATATCAGAAAAATCACGCAAGTTTTTAAAAGTAATTTTTTTATTTTGGTGTGTAAAAACTACAACAAAGGACAACAGAAATAAAAGACAACAACAACAACAACGACAAAAGAGAACAACACCAAAAGACAAGAACAACAAATTGATTAAATCAAAAAAGTGAGGTTAAAAACATTTTTTAAAGGAGCCCTCAATGGGTTAATAAAAGAAAATATATTTATATACAGAGTTATAGAGTTTCACAAGGGCTTTGTAATGATATATATTTTAAGCAGACCCGATGATAAATACCTAAGATACGATCGATTATATACTCAAGCTTTAAAGGCCTATATCTCAAGAAGTTGAACCTAACGCAAAAAAAATAAAACTTATTTTTCAACTCAGCACAAAAGCCTTTACCGTTGGTGAAATTTTGGTGCAGATCAGATTTTGCTGCTAAAAAAGTTTTATGCCAAAACTTGAAAGCAAACACAGATCACTGATTCCGATAGCTCACCTTTTATGACTTCATGGGATATAATGGTAAAATATCCCCCCCCCCCCACTTCGTACATGCGATAGGTAATTTTTAGGAATTTTGGAAAGGTAAGAGGTAGGGCTATTCTTTAAGAGAAAAAAACATAAGTTATCTGCCATCTGGATGAGAAAATTTACGTCGTTTTTTCCAATTTTTTTTAACCCTGTATTATGTACTAGTTAGTTCCAACACGCCTAAGGCGCCCCTTGAAAAATACGATAATTTAAAAGGGTTTTTAAGAAAAGATACTGTTTGTAAAATGATAAACTTTTTTTAAGAATTTTTTTTATAGGATGTATTTAAAAAAAATTATATTTTTAGGTACTTTTTGTACGAATATGTATTATATTTTCCCGAAAAGTTAATTTTTTAAAGAGAGGTACTTCTTTTATTAAAAGCTAATGTTTTGTTTTAAGAAAATTTTCTATTTTTAAGAAGAAGTACTTTCCGTAAGAAAAAGCCAAAAGAGTATGAATTTCTTTTAACAATGAAGTACTTTTTTTAAGAACAGGTATTTTTAAAGAAGTGGTACTCCGTGTAGGAAAAGGTTTTTTTTTCAGAAAATTTACTTATTTTCAGAAAAGCTACTTATCGTAAGAAAAGAAAAGAAAAGTTATTATTATATTTTTAAGAACAGGTACTTTTAGAAAAGGTATTTGGTACTCTTTTTATGGAAAGGCTATGTTTTAAGAAAATGCACTTATTTTCAGAAAGGCTACTTATCTCAAGAAAAGAAAAGAAAAAAGATATTATAATATTTTTTAAGAGAAGGTATTTGTTTGAAGAAAAGTTTTTTTTAAGAAATTGGAATTTTTTAGAATTCGTCCTTTTTTCAAGAATAGGTAGGTACATTTTTAAGAGTAGGTACTTATCTCAAGAAAGGTTGGTTTGTTTCACAAAAAAGATAATATTTAAAGAAAAGTTAGTTTTTTAAGAAAAGGCAATTTATTGTAAGAAAATTTACTTTTTTAAGAAATGGTACTTATTTAAAAAAATAAAAAATAAAATATTTTGTTTTAAGAAAATCAACTTTGTGTAAGAAAATTTACTTTTTTTTTAAGATAAGGTTTTTTTTAAGAAAAGGTACTTTGTTTAAAAAATTTTTTATCTTTTTTTGTCATTTTTAAACTTCTTTCATATTGGCTTTCAAAATTTACTTTATATTGGGTTCAAAACTGCAATATATACTAAATATTGGTTACAGGCTCCACCTAGAAAACTTCCCATTAAACAAGAAATTTCCCAACATATATGAGACATGTAGTTAATTTCTTTCTCTATGATCCAAGCCGTTAGTCTAGACACAAACCAAAGCAAAAGTAAACAATATAGTTGATTATAGTGGGTTGTAGCAGAATAGTGTTAAAATAACGCAACGTGCGATAAGGAACTTCGTTCCAAAAGGGGCAAATCTTCAATTCATTAAAAACAGGCCTTGCAAACATGTACATGTTTCCTGCAATATGTTGCTGGGGCCTATTTATTGTTTAGCATACATACACTCAAAAGTGATTAATCACAATTGTTGATTACCAGTGAGAGCATCCTAACTACAAAAGAGTCATAACTCGAAAATTAAAAAAATATCAGCAGGTACTTTTGTGTAGCTCAATCATGGTGTATGTATGTAAGAAGCGAACTAGTTTAATTGAAAGATTCACTCAAATGAACTAGTTCACGCTGTTCCCTTCTTTTGTTTCTGTATCTAATTTGTATCAGCAGTTCCTTTTGTGAAGTTCAATCATGGTGTTTGGAAAGAACGAACTATTTCAATTGAACGCTTAGCACTTATAATCTAAATTAACTAGTTCACGCAGTTCCTCTCTTTTGTTCCTGTAGATCAGTTGCATCAGCAGTTCATTTTGGGGAGTTCACTCATGGTATCTGGAACGAATGAACAAGTTCATTTGTTTCAGTACTACGATTTATGAAGTTCAATCATGATGTCTCGCAGAATGGAACTATTTCAATTAAACGATTCACTCTTGTGCTCTAATGAACCAGTTCAGATTCATCCGCCGAAAGCACTTGTGCTGGGCTGAGAACACTCGTTTGGGTTCGACAACACTCTTCCGGGGACACATGTCTTGTGTTGAGGAACTCTCCAGATACTTGGCGGCTGGCCGAGTTAAGATAATCTGGAACTTAGTGTGTTGCACACGTGGTGATTCGGATTCGATCGGGATCGGGTTTACGTTGTGCGGGACAAATAGTTTAGGCTCTGGCGGAACTGGTCTGGATCGGTACTGGGGAATAGTCGGGAAGGAACCCAATGGAGGGGGGGGGGGGGGCGTAATCGAACAGTCAACCGAAGCAACTGTAATGGCCACTATATTCGAATGGTCAGCCGAAGCCGCTATAGTAGAATAGTCAGCTGATGCAGCTATAATCCAATAGTCAGCCGAAGCCAATATAAAAAAAATGGTCAGACGAAGCCGCTCTAATCGACTAGTCCGACGAAGCCTCTATAATAAAGTAGTCAGCCGAAGCCGCTATAATCGACTTGTCAGACGAAGCCACTATAATAAATAGTCAGCCCAAGCCGCTACATTCGAATAGTCAGCTGATGCCGGTGTAATAAAATAGTCAGCTCATGCCGCTATAATCGAAAAGTCACCAGAAGCAGCTATGAAATAGTAGTCAGCCGAAGCCATCATAATCGAACTATCAGCCCAAGCCGATTTAAAAGGATGGTCGGACGAAGCCGCTATAATCGACTAGTCAAACGAAGACTCTATAATAAATAGTCAGCCGAAGCCGCTATATTCGAATAGTCAGCCGAAGCCGCTATAATCGAAAAGTCATCCGAAGCCGCTATGAAAAAATAGTCAGCCGAAGCCGTTATAATCGAAAAGTCGCCCGAACCCGTTATAAAAAAATAGTCAGCCGATGCCGTTATAATAGTATAGTCAGCTGATGCCGCTATAATCGAAAAGTCGCCCGAAGCTGCTATGAAATAATAGTCAGCCGAATCCGTTATAATCGAATAGTCAGCCAAAGTCGATATATTCGAATACTTAGCCAAAACCGCTATAATCGGTAAATATATTTACGCCGTCTCGGAAAATATAGTTTTCAAACAGTTCCTCCTAGTCTTTCCAGAACTAGAGCCCCAGATCGAATGCAAATACCTTGTCGAGTTGTGCGCTCGGAAGCGACTAACTGATGATACTGGTCAAACTCAATATTAAGTACTCCCGTTGTCTTGACATGAATGAGAATTACAGCGAAGCACTTAATCGTATGTGGCCGCTGTAGCCCACTGGCCTCTCTGCCGATGCTATGTGTATTTATTAAACCGTCGACAGAGTTTGTGTGTCAGTTAATCAGTGAGTGTGGTTGTTTGCGGGTGAGGTTGGCTGTCTGAAGTGTTGGGAGTGATGGATGTTGTGTATAATAAAGTGCCGGGCATGGGGTATGGGGCTGCCAATGATGATGAGATTATAGAAGATTTACTTCAATTATTATGACGGCACGTTACAAACGAAAATGAATATGTATTTAGAATTTAAATGAATTTTGACTTTAGTTGATTCTGGATTTAGACCAGTGCTGATCGGCAACACACAATTTCTTATCCCATGTGCCACCGCTATAATACCATGACATGTTACTCCCAAACACAAATGTTCGCTTGCCTCAAAGAAATTTCTCAAACGAAGTTTAGTTGTCAAACATTTCTTTTGTGTGAAATGAAAGTTTTTCCTTGCGCATGTGATCAATTGCTGACGAAAATGCTCCTGAACGAAGGGATAAACTGATTTAATGTCGTGCTTGAATTCATTATCCCGTACGTGAAAGTTACAATGTTTGGCGTTAAACACAAAATTAGGAAAATATAATTTGTACAGTACAATCTTGAATTTTGTTGCTTTCCAACGCAATTAATGCTAGAGAGCTTTCTATAAAATGCAAATTCAAGGCAAATTTCACAGTGAACCGTATTTTTCGGGGTTGGACTGTATATAAAAGCCCTCTAAGAGTTAAGCTTTGATAAGTTAGAATTTTGTTTTACGATCTCGTAAAGTTTCCATGAAAAACAGTAGAAAATTTATGTCCCAAATTTACGAGGATTCTTTGCCTGGATTAAAACCTGAACTAAGATCAACATTTCACGTGGCATTTTACAAAACTCCATACAAAAAACAGCTGGTGAAGTATCGACGAAATATTTTCGCCAGTGTAGTAATAAGTTGTCCACGCGTATTACTAGTATCAGTAACATGTATCGAGCAACATTTGAATGTTTCAACGAAAAATGTAGCAACCAATCAAGTTGTAGGCAAAACTGATCAATGTTGTCAATTTATCAAAAATAAAATCGTGGTAACAAAGAGATTTTTTGTGTAAAAACTTCAAAACAGAAAACTATAGTAGTTAGCTGTAATTTCCTTTAAGGCGATAAGAGATCATATTTTCTACGGTTAGTGCAAAAAATGTAAATGCCGCGGGTGGGATTCGAACTCACATTCGCTGGACGATCGTTTCGATGTTTATTGCCGGCCCATTTCGCAGCAAAACAAATTGATGTTGCTCAATATTTTTCTCCCGAATGATGGCTTCATATAAAAAATTGAAAGTTGTAACACTTTTGAAATGTGATAAAATGTTCAATTAATTTTTCTCAAAATTTGGAAAAGTGTTCAGGTCAGTGGTTACAAACAATTTAAATAGGCATTCGGTGGGGGAGCTGTAGTTTTAATCCACTTGGAATCTTGTATTCGTGACAAGCAATTAATTAAAACATCTTAACAACACCTAGGAAGACTACGCCACCCACTGTGCGACCGCCGGTGGTGGGTGTTTGGCTTTTTAATTTTATTTTCATGCGAACTTGAAGACTTTTTTTTTAAATAAAATTTTTTTGAGTCATTTTAAGTCATGTGAACCAGTCAGCAGTGTAATAAAAGGTATTCGTATAGAAAAGGAAACTGAAACCAAAACAAAATTGCATACAATGGACCCTGTTAAAGTTAAAGACACACGACACATGAATTGTTAGATGGACGAATGAATGGTGCTGGATATGATGTGATGGAAGGCTGGCTGGCTGGCTGGATGGATGGATGGATGGATACTTTATGCCATCCACTCGTACACGCTCGCTCAAACGATCGGCATCATCATCATCATCACTGCATACTAGACGCTTGAGGAATAAGTAAGTAATAATTCGATATAAAGTGAAAGTAAGTTCACACAATTACAATTGATACGAGTGCGCATGTTCATCATCTCTTGTGAACGAACGTATAAATAAATGAATGAGCGTATGAATGCGAATTAATGAATACTTAAAATGCTTAAGACGACGCGCAGCCGCCGCACTACGTGCGCAAACGCGCAACATCACCATCACCACTAGCATCATCGCCAGCATCATCATCATCATGGATAGGTCAGGATATGTTGTACAACGCAATGGAAAAATAAAAATTAAAAATCACAACAACTAGAGGAAGACATTGTCGGCTGTTGCCGATATTACCCCTTTTATGATAGCGGCAAAAGATGTTAATTCGGCCGATGTTGCCGTTTGTTTTTACATAATAAATATTTGTGCGAATTGAAGATCTGCATTTGAAGCGTTACATAAAATAAACAATTTTGAATAGATCGTCAGAGAGACCAACTAATACGGAACCAATCACTTAGCTGGGGTCAAAAACCTCAAGGATCCCAGCAAAGAGAGGAAAAATGCTACACTCTTACGACATCGGCAGTGAAGTCATCAAATCATCGTAAATAAAATGTATTTTCAATATATGTTTGTTTTTCAAATAATTTAAATGTTTGCTCTCTCTCTCTCTCGCCTGTAAGTCAAACCCAGCTTTCGCAGGTGTTCCTCTACTTGGTCCGCCTTCCAGTGCAGACATCAATTTGTGTTTGTGGCAAAGGCATTTATATCCTTGAAGACCCAGTAGTCGGTAGAAACTCAAGACAGCCGATCAGCGCAAACAGATAAATATGCTCTATTCTATGCCTCCTACTAATATCAACTTCATATGCTCAGCTGGGACGGCGGCAATGAAATCGTCTCCCCTAAATAAACGACATTTATTTTAAAAGATATTTGTATTGTTTGGACGAACTTTCATTTTCAAATTGTTATAAATTACTTTTACAGCAAATAAAGGGTTTTTCAACAGAGACGCTCCAAAAGTAAATCGATAGGGACAGCAAACGACGCCATATTTTTTCCGCTCTTTTGACATTTCTCTCCCATAAGGTTTGCCATTTCATCATGGAAAGATATACGAGCCAACAACGAGTCGAAATTATTAAAATTTACTACCGAAATTTGGAGTCAGTGGCCTCAACTTTAAGAGGCCTCAACAATCAGCGATGAGGCTCATTTCTGGCTGAATAGCTTCGTCAATAAGCAAAATATGCGTTATTGGTCAGACAGCAATCCACACGTAATCCATGAATCATCATAGCATCCCGAAAAAATTATGGTTTGGTGCGGTTTATGGGCCGGCGGCGTCATTGGGCCGTACTTCTTCCGTGATGATCAAGACCGGCTCATTACTGTGAATGCGAATCGCTATCGTTCTATGATAACTGAATATTTTTCGCCCCAATTAGATAATATGGACTTGGAGGACGTGTGGTTCCAACAGGACGGCGCCACAAGCCACACAGCGAATGCCACAATCAATTTATTGGAAAGCAAGTTTGGTGAACGTGTTATCTCACGAAATGGCCCAGTCGCTTGGCCGCCTCGGTCGTGCGATTTGACGCCGTTAGATTATTACCTGTGGGGCTACGTCAAGTCTATGGTCTATACCAACAAGCCTGCGACGACTGATGAACTTCGTAAGAATATCGAACGTGAAATTGCAGCAGTATCGGCCGATTTATGCTTGAAAACCGTCGAAAATTGGGTTCAGCGTCTGGACTTCTGCAAGCGTGCCCGTGGTGGCCATGCAAAAGAAATCGAGTTCCATACATAATGGCATCGAATGTACTTTCACAGGAATAAAGAATTTCACTGGTATCTAAAACCGGTTTTGTTTTATTAAAAAAAAATTTTGTAGCGCTCTTATTGAAAAACCCGTTATATATAACCTTTGTGAGATGAAGAAGTGCATCGAAAAATATGTTGTATCATGTGGTACAACTCCATTCAAAATTAAGACATAAACTTACTTTAGCACCAACTCTCTGATCTACACCAAAATTTCACTACCGACAAAAGCTTCAGCGCTGAGTTCAAAAAGATTTGTGTTTCCCTCGATCGGTCCAACTGATTGCGATATAGGAGTCTAAAGCTTGAGTATATAATCGCTCATATCTCAGGCATTTATAATCCGATTTGGTTGAAATGGGAATCATTACAAATGTATTTCTAAGCTCTATAAACCCGTGAATAAACACATTTATTTTTATTAACCCCTTGGAGGCTAATTTAAAGAAATCTTTCTTAACCTCACTTTTTGGATAAAAAGTTATTTTTTTCAAAACAAATGTCCCACTATACTTAGTTGTGGCTAGACTCGTTTAATAGCCAAGACTGCAACCTTTTTTGAGGTATAATTATCACTAGTCACCCACAACGACCAGAGGTATTTACTTTCAAAATTTTGAGATAAATTTGGCGGTTTTTTCAACAAAATTCAAAAATTATTTCTAAAAATAGTATATGAGGTGTCAGGGGACACCCGCTTGGAACGAAGTCCCTTTCGCTAGATATTATGTACTAGTTAGTTCCAACACGTCTAAGGCGCCCGCTGACAAATACGATAATTTAAATGAATCTTTAAGAAAATATACTTTTTGTAAAATGATAAACGTGTTTTAAGAAATTTTTTTTATAGAATGATTTTTTTTACAAAAAAAAAAATATTTTAAAGTCCTTTTTGTAAGAATATGTAATATATTTTCCCGAAAAGGTCCTTTTTTAAAGAGAGTTACTTTTTTTCAGAAAAGTAATAATTTTTAAGTAGAAGTACTTTCTGTAAGAAAAAGCTATAAGTGTATGCATTTTTTTACAAAGAAGTACTTTTTTTAAGAAAGTTTTTTTTAAGAAATGGAAATTTTTTTCGAATTGTTCCTCTTTTCAAGAATAGGTACATTTTAGAGAGTAGATAATTATCTCAAGAACAGTTATTTTATTTCACAAAAAAGTACTCTTTAAAGAAAATGTAGTTTTTTAAGAAAATGCAATTTTTTCTAAGAAAATATTCTTTTTTGTGTAAAGGTACTTATTTATAAAAAATACTTTTTTTAAGAAGAGGTACTTTTTGTATGAAAATTTACTGTTTTTTAATCAAAGGTACTTCTTTAAGATAAGGGATTTTTTAAGAAAATATAGTTTGTTTAAGAATATGGATATGTATTTTTTTTGAGAAAAATTTTTTTTTAAGAAAATGTTATTTTTTAAAACTTCTTTCACTTTGGCATTTCGAAATTTACTTTTTCTTGGGTTCAAAACCACAATATGTACTAACTATTGGTTACAGGCTCCACCTAGAAAACTTCCCATTAAACAAGAAATTTCCCAATATATGTTAGTTTATACACAAACCAACGCAAAAGTACCCAATATAGTTGATAACACTGGGTTGTAGCATAATAGTGTTAAAAAAAATTGGTTAATTTTTTTCATTTCACTTCGTTCCAAAAATCGCGCGATTTAACACCAAAATACTTTGTTGAAGCTGGTGTTGGACCTACCCCGGAGGCGAAAATCCATAAGCACGGCCAAAGGCCTGTCATGCAGAAAGCTTTATAACAGAAAAATATTATTCCGAAGCCGGTATTGGAGCCACGCCCGTGGAGAAAATCCGTAAGCCCAGGCACAAACCGGTCACGCAGAAATCTTTATAACACAAAAATAATACTATGAACTTTAATTTGAAATTTTATTATGAACTTTAATATCTTCGGTTTGTGAAGTGTTAACTTCTTTTTTTAACTTAGGCCCCCAATCGCTTAAACAAATTATATATGTTTATACACAGATTTATAGGGTTTACAAAGGCATTTTTAATGGCACCCGATCGGGTAATAATTGGCTGACTTACGCCTGGTTATACAGTTAAACTTCGGAGGCTTATATTTCGGCAACTATTGGCCAGTGCGCTTAATTTTTCCATTTTCAATGGCCTATTAGGCAAAAAAGTGAAAAAATAGGGTATTTGGTCGAAAAGTAAGTTTGCCAAACATCGTTATTTCAAGATTATTCAGATGTTCAGAATTATTCAGATTTTGATTCCAGTGCCACACTCTGCAGGTAATGTTTTGTAGCAGAATGAGCTATCGCCATGACGCTGGGTTTTGTTGTTCCCCATAAACGTAAATGTTCGTTTGCCGCAAATAAGTTTCTCAAATGAAGTTAAGTTGCCAACAATTTCACTTCTGAGGAATGAAGATTTTATTTGCGTGTTTTTCATTGAGACATAATAAGCTTGTTTTTTTATTTCCTTCTAAACTAATTTTTCGACGACTTCTTAATATCGCTTAGTTCCCCATACAAAGTCGTCGACAAATTAGTTTCGCAGGGAATTAAAAAACAAGCTTAATATTAGGGACTAAAATAGATTAACTGAAAACCGACTAAATTATTAAACAGTAGAGGTTGACGCAGTAGGGTTTGTTGTAATTGTGTGCATCAACAACAGGCATTTTGTTTGTGATTCAAGACTCTAACTGTCAAATTCAAAATAACTACATATGAACAAAATACAATAACAAAATACACTGAATTTGACAGTTGGGGTTATACGAAAGCAATATCAGCTATTCTAAAGCATGAAACACATAGACGACGACAGGCTACATGAACACACGACTACAAATGCAATGTAGTCGTGCAAATGCAAATGTAGTCGTGTGGCAGCTACTGAATTATTTTCAAGACGGCAACTGCAAAGTAAACAGTTGATCTGTAATGTTGACGTTTGTGTTATTTGTGTTAGAAGAAAATAAAATGTCTGGAGAATATTTAATAAATATTATTACAAACATAACAAAAATTGTGAAAACAGTTGATTATTCTGTCAGTGGTGCCACTTCAGGCATTGACAGCTCTAACCTGTTGATTGTCGCCCACACAAATATAAATTAGTTTAATTCAACTACAGCTACATAAGTAGCATAGACAACAACCTGCAGTCGTGTCGCCTTGCCGTCGTCAAAATATTTACTTGCATATAAACGCATGGATTTTATTTTTGACAGGTTGTGGTCGGTAGCCTGTCGTCGTCTATGTGTTTCATGCTTAATGCGTCGACATCTTCAGACATGCCGTGGCAGTTCCCAACTGCCAATACATATGTATTTTGGTTTTGTACTTCGTTGTTTACTTTTGCTGTTGGTGTATATTTGTTTTGAATTTGACAGGAGGCAAGTGCACAACCAAATCAAAATACCTGTTGTAATTTGTTGTGCACTTTTTGGATTGTCATTTCCCACAATTACAACAACGTCTCTTGCTACTACCATGGTTGCCCTGAAAGTTTTTGTTTATAGTTTGTGTGGCTTCGCTGATAGAACCACACACGGACAATACAAGTGCAAGTATAAAGCAAACTTCATCCGATTAGATGAAATGAATTTGTTTACGTTTCGGACAAATTTGACTCGCTTACTGGCAAATCAAATATTAATTGTTTTTTATTTCTTATACTTCGTTTGCTTTGTGGCGGTAAAACCGTAATAACGCATTGACATCGCCCTTTATTACTGGCAGGTTAGCGATAACCTTGTTCTCTAATCTTTGCCGTTTACACCAACCAATTTGAGATTAAATTGGCATTTCAGGTGGCAACTCCATGCTTAGACAAACTCCGAGCAGATACAAAATTATCGAAGAGGGCGGCACAAAAGAAAAATTAAGTTGGCGGCTATTGGTTTTGCCGGTTTTATATAAATTTGTGATGTTTTTGAAATAACTGAACCTTTAAAATTGATTCAGTTTCTTAAATCGGGCCAGTCGATACAATCTTCTCACTGTTTCAACCAAAAAGAACCATTTATATCGGTGGCGGTATGAGCTTCAAAAACTTTTGGTGGCGGCGACGCATCGGAAAATTGTCGATCTTCTTCCATCTGTCAAACAATTTACTTTTTGTGTATGTTTCTATTATGGTTACATTTTTTTAGGAACTAACAGTGTTGCATCAAAATGTACACCAGTTTAAAATGAGGTTAAAAATTAAATCTCAGTTTCTGCAGATTGACATTTTATGAGTACTCTTCTGGGTTAGAGCGGGCTAACAGAGTTAACCTTCGAAATGCGTTAATATTGTTCTTCACACCCTCAAAGTAGGTAGTTTGATTCTACTCTCTGGTAAATATTCACGCTTCCCAAAGTGCACAAAAACGGATGCGGATCCGTTTCGGACCCGTTACAGGTCCGTAAAATCACATATCATAAATGTGAGTTCTCGAATCTGTTACGAGTCCGTAAAAATATAAAACACGAATCAGTAGAATTGCGATTTGGCGAATCAGTTACGAGGCCATAAAAACATAGAAAAGTGAATCAATAACATTTTTATTTGGCAGATCCGATACGAGGCCGTAAAACAGGGAAAAGTGAACCAGTGAAATTAAAATTTAACAGTGAAAATAAAACATAGAAAAGCGAATCAGTGAAACATTTAATGTCACAGATTCATAACTGAGTTGATAAAACACTAAAATTAAAAAAAAAATCTAAAATTATTTAAATTAAGCTGACAACGATTTTTTTTTAATTTGTAAAAAATATTATATAATGTAGGTGAAAAACTTCAGTGGTAGGTAGTTCATTACCTGTTTTAATTTTAAATATGTATTTTGTAAATATCAGAAGGTAATCGTGTCGAATCCGCAAAAATCTATATAAGTGAATATGTTTCATTTACAAAAAAAACGAAGCCGAAACGGATCCGTTACGAGTTCGGGACAGATCTGATGAAGTACAAAAAACGATTCGCATTTCCAAGATGAATTTCATGCGAAAACGAATCCGTAATGGATGTCCGTTTCGGACAAAATGTACGAACAAACGGATCCGTGTCGAATTCGCAACGGATTGTTATGGCACACTGGGTTGTGACATCAATTAGAAGTTAAAATCCTTTTCTTTCAAATACGTAGCAAAAATATTCTTCTCATTTGAAAGCAAGGACAAAATTATAAAATTCTTGAGTACCTTACAAATATTTATCTAAAAGCAAAAAAAGTATTCTTTTTTTTATTTTACACTGTAACATTTATTAATGTGTTCATAGAAATCGAACATGTACCGTGTAACAAAAAGGTGTTGTTATTTTTTACGATCACATGAATCCTTGTAATACACGAGGATTACGAGCCTCGTGGAAAATCAAAACTTTAGGATCAATGGAAAATGAAATGTTAATTTCCAAATAGTCCTCAGATAGTGTTTATACCACATTTGCGAAAAATCCATGTCCTGACCCTTATTTAATCCATGTAGTAATCAAGTACAACCAAATATTGGGCGTTTTTTAAAAATCAATTTAATTTATATGGAATATTTTTTTTTTGTTCACAACATTCCGAGCAAAAACCAGATGCCCAGATGTGCCTTATTTACACAGATTCGTATCCACTTAACTTCAACAACTCGCCAACACTTGATCCACCAGTTGCAGTCAAAACACACACACAGCAGCATTCAAAAAGGAATCAAATGCAAACAAATTGTTTTATACACTTAGAGAAATCTTAATGAATTGAATAAAAACAAAAAACTCTTGCGTGTTAAATTTGTAAAGGGAGTGGATGGATTGTTTTTTTTTTCTTCTTTGGTTTCTGGTAATTGAAACCACTGCCTCTCATAAGTTTTGGATTTCACAACAAATCCCACTCATTAACGCAAACGCACAACAAGACTTTTTTTTGTGTGCAACATTGAATGAAGTTGACTCTTTGTTGGTCAGTGATATCAAGGCACCCGTTATGAAAAAAAAAACAAACCTGTATCCATGGATACCAACAGATCATTTATGAGATCTGCCACATCTGCAGAAACGACAACATTTACAATATCTGTGTAGTTTGATGGTGGATGGATCGTAGTAGGCTGGTGTAGGTAGGTAGGTACGTATGCCTGCATATGCAAATATCGCATGTAAACTGTAATCTATATATGGACGGACGTGTGGACAAATAAACGCCTGGACAGACAAATTATAACGACAGACCCACATTGACATGCTCTGAATAATTTGAAGCGAGAAAACAAAACGCAATAGCGGCCAAACAATTATTGCGCTCGCATTCAAATGTTTTGTTTGTGTTGTTTTCCAGCATTTTCTGCGTGTGTCCGTCCGGCATCTTAAGTTCGTTTGCAGCTACTGCTCAATCTACTACCACTTCATGCAACTGAGGAAGCAGGAAAAACCGCATGTAAACCAACGCTGCTGCCACGCTACGGCCTCATTTGTGCCACTTACTAACCGTTGTCGTCGTCGACGTCGTCTATCTCTTAGTAAGCAAATTAAGCAACAATGTGCAATTTAATAATCATTTTCATAACAAGACAATAAATAAATAGCAATTGTTTTCTGTTTGTTTTTTCCTATTTATTTTGCATTATTTTTATTAGAATGACACAAATAGAAGAAAAATCCAAGAATCTATTTGCAATCATTGTGAATATGAACGCGAATATGAAAAGTCATTGACTTTGTAAATATGAGAAATATTTTAAATATTTCCGCGACTTTAAACAAATCATTCTTGTCATTGTCACTTTTTGTTTGCTGGGATGCTATGGGAGAAAAGAAGATTGGAATCTGAAGAGGTGACACAAATACTGTGGATATGCATGTAGATATTGCGTATTTTGCCTTCAAATGGAAATGAAATTATGAAATGAAAATTTGAAATCAGTCACTTATATCGCATTTAGACCGCAGTTTATCGCGGCCAGGTTAGCGATAACCTTGTTCTCTAATGTTATACGGCATTTACCGGCATTTACACCGCCCAAGATTACCAGCATTCCGAAGGTTAACTCCGTTAACCCATGCTAACCCAGAAGTTAGTGGCCGTTGGTGGTGCAATGGTTATTGTGCGCGCCTCTTGTACATGAGATCCAGGGTTCGATCCCTGCTCTGACCATCTTAAATTTCTCCCGGCGGCGGTCACCTCGTTTAGTGACGGCAACACTATCGGTATTTAGCCATGAAAAAGATTCTCCAAATACCGTTCAGAACCGGTGTAAAACTGTAGATCCCTATCAGTGAGTATAAAACTAAAAAGCGCACAGCTAACTTGGTTGTGAGGAAGTTTTGTTTTTTTTTAACCAGGAACTTTAGAAATCAAGTGGCGTCTACCATATTTTCTACTATAAAGCCTGGCATGCAACATCAATTTGGATCCGCTGCGAAATTGGTCGTCAATGTAACAGAGATGACGTCCATATTTTGCTCTGTTTTTAAATTTATTTGGAACGAGGCATGTTGCGGAATGGGGGCTAAATGAAAAAAAGCAACTTTTGTTTTAACATTATTATGCTACAACCCAATATTATCAATTATATTGTTTACTTTTGCTTTGGTTTCTGTCTAGACTAACATATATTGGGGAATTTCTTGTTTAATGGGAAGTTTTCTAGGTGGAGCCTGCAACCAATATTTAGTATATATTGTAGTTTTGAACCCAATAAAAAGTAAATTTAGAAAAGCCAAAGTGGAAGAAGTTAAAAAAGGAACATTTTCTTAAATAAGTGATTTTTCTTAAAAAAAGTAAATTTTCTCAAAAAAAAAAATACCTATTCACAAAGTACACAAACTACCTTTTCCTTAAAAAGGACCTTTTCGTTAAAAAAAATACCTTATCTTAAAGAAGTACCTTTTCTTAAAAAAAACTAAATTTTCATACAAAAAGTGCCATTTCTTAAAAAAAAGTATCTTTTTTTAAAATAAGTACCTTTTCTTAAAAATTCACATTTTCATACAACAAATTGGCTTTTCTTAAAAATCTACCTTCTCTTAACCTTATACCTCTCTCGTTTGTGAAACAAAATAACTTTTCTTGAGATAAGTACCTACTCTTAAAAATTTCCCTATTCTTGAAAAAGGACCAATCCAATTCTACAAATAATTCTCCTTTCTTAGAAAAAAAAAAAACTTTTCTTAAAAAAAATACCTTCTCTCAAAAAAGACCTCTTCTTACAAAAATTCCTTTTCTTAAAAGTTCATTTTCTTAATAGTTAAATAGTACCTTTTCTTGTCTTTTCTTTCGGTGCCTTCCTGAAAATTAGTACATTTTCTTAAGAAAATAACCTTTTCCTAAAAAGAGTACCACATCTTTAAAAAGTACTTGTTCTTAAAAAAAGTTCTTCTTTGTAAAAAAAATTCATTCTTTTATGGTTTTTTCTTACAGAACTATTTCTTCTTAAAAATAGTACCTTTTTTAAAAAAAAAACTCTTAAAACTAAAAAAGGTCCATTTCAGGAAAATATAATACATATTCTAACAAAAAGGACTTACAATTTTTTAAATATACATATTTTATAAAAAATAATTCTTAACAAAAGTTTATTAAAATTTTTTAAATATATGTATTTTATAAAAAATAATTCTTAACAAAAGTTTATCATTTTACAAAAAGCATCTTTTCTTAAAAATCTATTTAAATTATCGTATTTTTCAACGGGCGCCTCAGGCGTGTTGGAACTAGCTAGTGGATAATATATAGCGAAAGGAACTTCGTTCCAACCGCGTGTCCCCTGACACCTCATGCGATTTTTTACATTAAAACCCTCTATTGTGTTGGTGAAATGGTGTGAGAGTTGACAACATTGATCGTTTGTTCCTCCAATCTGATTGGTCAACGAATTTGTCTTAGAAACATTAAAATGTTGCTTGAGACATGTTGCTAAAACTTCGCCCGAAGTATTTAGTACTACACTGGCGGAAATATGTTGTAGGTATTTGTATTGAATTTTGTACAATTTCGCGCGAAATGTTGATCTTCTGTCTGATGTTGATCTTAGTACAGGCCTTAAGATGGGAAATTATGGAAAGCGTTGTGGTACAATTTTTGAAGTTTAAAGGCTAAGCTTTGGTGGTCTATAATTCTCATTCTATTTTCAAGTAACTATTCTTCATTTCTTAGACGCATTTCGAGTTATGGAGTGGGAGTTGTTGTCCCTTAATGTAAATCCTTTTCGGTTTCCCGTAAAACTTGAACTAAGCTTAAACAAAAAATACTCGCCTTAACTTGTTTTCATTCTCATGCAAACATATTTAACCGAAATGGTTTGTACCACTTATATTCCCCGTAATTGCCCATAGTTTCAACAAGAAGGCCATCAAATGTTGGCCAACAATCACTTGAGTTGTGGTGCTCCAATGTGATTATCATCAATAAGTTGACCATTGGTCGGCAATCAGTTATTATTAACCATTTCATGATTACGAATACGCGTTTATGGACAGACAAGGCTGTTTTCTTTTGAGTACGATATTTCTTTCCATTTAATTCGAGTGCAAATGTCAAACACGCTCGGTGCCTGTTGCAGATGATGTTGTTGTCATAGTTGCATTGAACTGTCCATGCGTGGCATCCCCATGCATTGCGCTTTTTGTTGCTGCCGTTGCTGTTGCTGGTGCCGCTGTTTCGTTGTTATTCAACCACAAACAACCAAGAAAAACATTAAGAAATTGTTGAAATCACATCGAAATAATATAAAGAGACCTTTAACGCTAAACTCACGTACAATCGAATGCAAACACTTGCCAGAGGAAGAGATAAAACGAAATTTGCCGCTTTTGTGTGAAAATAAATTCGAGTTCGAATTCGCATTCGCATTTGAATTCGAATTAACTTGCCAATATTGTCTTCCAAAGTGCGAAAGTGGAATGTTTTTATTAATCGTCGTTTCGTGTTATAAGTTTAATCGCCGCTGATTTATTGCAGAGACAACAATTATAGAGACAAAACCTGATTTTGAAATTCAAATCACATAATGGCCATAATTCACTCTTATTGGAGTGTTCTGAAGTTGTAATTGCTTTAAACATTAGTAGAATGATTAAGAGCGCAAAACACACAAGTTAAAATAGAAATCACTTACAAAAAATTCTCAGAAAAAAATCCAATAACGAAAAGAAAACGTCAAGTTTGAATTAAAAGGCAAAATAAATAAAAAAAGTATTCACAAATTGAAAAAACTCAAATCTTTGCCATTTAAGCAATATTTTCTATTTGAAATTATTTTATTAAATTCGCTTTATTTAATTTTTTCATCCCATATATTCTCTTTTTAATGTTTTTGAAAAAATTAACACAAAAAAATTAAATATATGAAAAATTCTAGTTTCAATGCCTTTTTTTATTTGAGCGAGTTATTTTTATTTTAGCATTTGCCTCGTTAGAGGTGCGTTTTCAGTTTTACTGTTTTTTTTTTTAAACATTTTAATTGTTTTTTATTTAATGTTTTTCCTCTTATTGTTCTTTTTATTTGTGGAGAAAAATAAAAAGAAATCAAACAAAAAATTTTGCTGTTTTTGTACGGCATCATATTTGCGGGTTTTTAAATTAATGTGGCAAATAAAATTTTAATTTTTTATCAATTAATTGAAAAAAAATACCAGAAATAAAAAACACATTGTTGATGTCTTTATTGCATCGATTTTTATCTACTTTACCAATTGAAAAAAAATATGTTTCCAATGTTTGCGAATGACATGAAGTACAATTATACCACGGTGTAGCCATATCGTCCAACTTACAACTCCATATAACTGTGGCAACATTGGCAGATGTTAAAATACATTTTGTGAAATTTGTTCAAGTGAGAATTTGTGCCTGTGTTACAGTTAGGCTGTTCAAACCCGAAACTGAAAAACCGAAGAAATTTGGCTAAAGGTTTCATTGACAATAACCGCTTACCGGTTTTTTAAAAAACATACTTTTCGAATAAGATCAGACCACGAGAAGTGTGCGGTAGAGGGTGATTGAATTTGACCTTTGGTCCATACATTGAAAGGTTATGTCTTCTATAAAACTCCATAAAAAATAAAAGTAAAATTCCTGAAGTTGTTTGATGTCGTTGCAATTTCAAAATTTAAATTTTTAGAAATTTAGTAATTTTCTGAATTATTCACAATTTTAGATCTTGAAAACGACTTGAGATATTTGAAATTTGTTTTTAATTTTTAAGGACAATTTTTTTTTTCGGAAATGTTGCTTTAAAAAAACAATCTCATTTTAAATAAAGAGTCGGAGCTAGAAAAATAATCAATCATTCATGAAAATTGAGAAAATTTTATTATCTTTCGGTAATTTCAAGTAGCTTCTGAGATTCACCATTTTTTGGGGGACGACCTTTGTACTTAAAAAGCGAAAATACAAAGTTCACAACTGTTTTCTTCTAAGTTACGCATTATAATTTGACGCACCGCGCATTTAAGTGCATATGTACTGAAACAGTTGTCACTAAACATTGCATCTTCGGATTTTTTATTTTTTTCCTTAAGTTTCGTTAAAAAATTATAAATTCTTTTTTCAAATATCTTAAGTCGTTTTCGAGATATACAATTTTGAATATTTAGAAAAATACAAAATTTCTGAAATTTCCAATTTTGAAAATGCAACAACAACAACCACTACAGGAATTTTACTTTTATTTTTTGTGGAGTTTTATATATTGACATTACCTTTCGATATATGGACCAAAGGTCAAAATTCCGAACCCACTATGTCACACTTCTCGTGGCATGACCCATAACCGATATACCGGATTTTTCACGTCGGCTACCCGGTGTCATGATCAAAGTTCTAATTTGTAATTAAATATTTCCTATCAGTTTCAAAGCCATCCCATTCAATTCATTCCAATTCTATCCAATTCATTTCACCTCAATTCAATTCAATTAAATTCAATTCAATGCGATTCAGTTCAGTTCAGTTCAATTCAATTGAATTCAATTCAATTCATCTCAATTCAACTCAATTCAATACATTTTAATTCAATCCAATTCCATTCCATTCAATTCAAATCAATTGAATTTAATTCAATTCAATTTAATTTAATTCACTTCAATTCAATTCAATTCAATTCAATTCAATTCAATTCAACTCAACGCAATTCAATTCAATTCAATTCAGGTCAATTCAATTCACTTCAATTCAATTCGATTCAATTCAATTCAATTCAATTCAATTCAATTCAATTCAATTCAATTAAATTCAATTCAATTCAATTCAATTCAATTCAATTCAATTCAATTCAATTCAATTCAATTCAATTCAATTCAATTCAATTCAATTCAATTCAATTCAATTCAATTCAATTCAAATCAAATCAATTCAATTCAATTCAATTCAATTCAATTCAACGAAACGCAATTCAATTCAATTCAGGTCAATTCAATTCACTTCAATTCAATTCGATTCATTCAACTTAAGTCAATTCAAATATTTTTAAATTCAATTCAATTGAATTCAATTTAACTCAGTTCAATTAAATTCAACTCAATTCACTTCAATTCAATTCAAATCAATTCAATTGAATTCAATTCTATCCAATTCAACTCAACTCAACTCAATTCAAGTCAACTCAATTCAATTCAATTCCATTCAGGTCAATTCAATTCACTTCAATTCGATTCACTTCAACTCAATTTAATTCAATTACTTTTAAATTCAATTCAATTTAATTCAACTCAATTCAGTTCAATTCAATTCAGTTCAGTTTAATTAATTTCAATTCAATTCAAATACAATTTACTTCAATCCAATTCAATTCAAGTCAACTCACTTGCATTCAATTCAATTCAAATCAATTCAATTCAGTTCAACTTAATTCAATTCAGTTCCAATCAAATCAAAATAAATGTATCCATTCCCATTTCACCCCGTTAAGGGACTCTGAAGAGCTGCTCACAATCAGAGAGCTATGCGCTTTCTAATTTTATACTCACAGAATGGGAGCTTGAGTTTTGCTTCGATTCCGAATGAGTTTTTGAGAAGCTTTTTCATGATTGATTACCCGATAGTGTCGCGTGGTGACCTTCGTCGACAGAAATGGAAGGTGGTACCAACAGGGATCGAACTCACATTCTCATGTACTAGATCCGCGCTCATTAACTATTGCACCACCGACGGCCCGAATATTTCACTCAATTAAAAAGTAACATGGTCGAACTTTTGCGTTTAAATAACATCATAATTGATGTTTTTTTGGCAACAAATTTTTCTGTTTAGCCAACATTGTCCTATCACCGAAATTAGACAGTTATTCGAAATATAAGTAATAAGCTATGTAGGGCATTTATAACGGAAATGTCAATCGAACGTCTGTCGTTTTGACAGAAACGAACTTTGGATAATTGTTACAACAAAATATACAGCTGTTGCTAATTCTGCAAGAACTCTACGTGTATTTTTCGAAATTAACGAAAAATTATGTGACTTTAATTTAAGTGTTGACACTTTTGTGATAATTAAACAAGCGAGTATGATGCAGCTGTGCCAACTCGATACCCCTAAACAAACGACACTATTCCGGAGTAATCAAAAAGCCGGTCTATCGGTTGTTTCTAAAAGCGACGTATTTCAATTACTGGTTACCCGTTTGTTGTTTCGAAGAATATAGACACGCATTTAGGGTTTATTTTGGATTTTTATTGTAATTTATTGAACTGAAGCGGTTGCGAATTAAATAGAATATAAATACTTTAACACAAAAATGCAAGAATTATTAAATTAAAATTGACTTACTCCAATTTTACAATATTATAACAACAAAATGACAAATATTAAACAATTCAAAACGTTTATTAATTGTTTGTATTAAAATTAAATCTTTTTGATTTTAAATTTTATTTAAAAAGTTACAAACAATATGAGATTATTTTTTTCCAAGATTCTTTTGAAAATGAAATTTTATTTACGGTAGGAAAATTGAAATTTTTGTTAGAAAAGTTTCAAACAGGTTTTGAACTATCTTTTCAAAATCAGCCACGTAATTAAATTGTTATATTTAATGTTGGAACAGAAAACGAAAAATTTTGGGAAACCAGTCACATTATCCCGATTCAACCAGTTCGTTGAAAAAGCTTTTACACCAACCTTACCGTTGGCGGGTCTCCGAATAACCGGTGGACCGGGATTTTGCATTGTAATTGCATATGTGGCCGTCGGTGTTACAATGGCAAGCGCCTCTGACCACCTTAAATTTCTTTCGACGGCGGTCACCTCGCTTACTGCTTGCGACACTAAGTGTAGGTCCCAATCAGTGGGTGTAAAACTAGAACGTGCAAATCTCACTGGTTTGTGAGAATCTCTCCCCAATCCCTTCATGTGATGTAATGGGAAACAATTTTGTAATTGCATTATTCTCAGAATATATGGCAGGTGCCGCCGCCTCGTTCAAACCACATATCGCCCGCATTCATATCATATACTTTAGGAACAAGAAAACTAGATTATCATATCGCGACAGAGCTCCATTATCTTTTACAAACAGGGTTTGATGATAGCCTTAGCTCAAAGTGTACACCAAACAGTGGCATGTTAATGATGCATTTCTTGGAATGCGACACGAAGCCATGAAAATGAAATTGAGCCTCATTGCTGAAGATAATTTTGTTCGAAAACATTTGACTATTTTTAAAATGTTTCTGAAAAACTAAAACGCGTTACGATTTAAATTTTTTATTTAATTGAATTCAATTCAATTAAAATGAATTCAGTTCACTTCAATTCAATTCAATCAAAAATTTAATTAATTTCAATTCAATTTAATTCAATTCAATTTAATTCAATTCAATTCAATTCAACTCAATTCAACTCAATTCAACTCAATTCAACTCAATTCAATTCAAATCAATTCAATTCAGTTCAATTCATTTCAGTTCAGTTCAATTCAATTCAATGCAATTCAATTCAACTCAATTCAATTCAATTCAATGCAGTTCAATTCAATTTAATTCATTTTATTTCATTTAAATTCAATTCAATTCAATTCAATTCACTTCAATTCAGTTCAAGTCAATTCAAATCATTTCATTTCATTTCATTTCATTTCATTTCATTTCATTTCATTTCATTTCATTTCAATTCAATTCAACTCAACTCAACTCAACTCAATTCAACTCAATTCAATTCAATTAAATTCAACTCAATTCAATTCAATTCAATTCAATTCAGTTCAATTCAATTCAATTCAATTCAATTCAATTCAGTTCAATTCAATTCAATTCAATTCAATTCAATTCAATTCAATTCAATTCAATTCAATTCAATTCAATTCAATTCAATTCAATTCAATTTAATTCAATTCAATTCAATTCAATTCAATTCAATTCAGTTCAGTTCAGTTCAATTCAATTCAATTCAACTCAATTCAATTCAATTCAGTTCAATTCAATTCATTTCATTTCATTTCATTTCATTTCATTTCATTTAAATTCAATTCAATTCAATTCAATTCAATTCAATTCAATTCAATTCAATTCAATTCAATTCAATTCAATTCAATTCAATTCACTTCAATTCAATTCAATTCATTTCAATTCAATTCAGTTCAATTCAATTCAATTCAATTCAATTCAATTCAATTCAATTCAATTCAGTTCAAATCAATTCAATTGAAGTCAATTCTCTTCATTTCAAATCAACACAATTCAATTCATTACATTTCATTTCAATTTAATCCGATTCAATTCAATAACATTTAATTCTATTCAATTCACTTCAATTCAATTCAATTCATTTCAGTTCAGTTCAGTTCAATTCAATTCAATTTAATTCAATTCAATTCAACTCAATTCAACTCAATTCAATTCAAATCAATTCAATTGAAGTCAATTCTCTTCATTTCAAATCAACACAATTCAATTCATTACATTTCATTTCAATTTAATCCGATTCAATTCAATAACGTTTAATTCTATTCAATTCACTTCAATTCAATTCAATTCAATTCAATTTAATTCAGGTTAACTCAATTCAATTGAAGTCAATTCTCTTCATTTCAAATCAACACAATTCAATTCATTACATTTCATTTCAATTTAATCCGATTCAATTCAATAACATTTAATTCTATTCAATTCACTTCAATTCAATTCAATTCAATCCAATTCAATTCAAGTCAACTCAGTTGCATTCAATTCAAACCAAATCAACTCAATTTAATTCAGTTTAACTCTATTCAATTCAGTTCAATCCAATTCAATTCAATTCAGTTCAAATCAATTCAATTGAAGTCAATTCTCTTCATTTAAAATCAACACAATTCAATTCATTACATTTCATTTCAATTTAATCCGATTCAATTCAATAACATTTAATTCACTTCAATTCAATTCAATTCAATTCAATTCAGTTCAAGTCAATTTAATTCAATTCAATTGTATCAATTGCTCAGATTGGTAGTGAAACTTATTTTGTGACACCAGAAACTTAATTCAAATCCCAATAAAAATCTATAATTTAGTTCTGGCAATGAGTTCGGGTGTAGCAACCGAATAGGGAATAATTTGGCTGCTGTAAACGAACTAAATACGTATTTGTTTGCCGTAAAAGAATTCATGACAAATTCGGTCGAAGTAACCACATTGTTTTTAAGTGGAGTTGTTGAAAGCGTTGTTAAACCAAATTCGGTTTATAGAACCGAAATACTGTTTTTTTTTTGCTGTAACGCATAAAATTGGAAATTCTTTTGTTGCAACCGAAATAGATATAAATTTAGGTAGGTTAGGTAGAAGTGGCTGTCAAAATTGACACACGTACTTCGGTGAGGACCGTTGTGATACCACGGGACGTCATATTACCCCCGCATCGTTAAAGCTACAAATGGACTAGGTATGGTTAAGAGGCGTCCAAGCCATATGATACCTATAAGTACTCTACACTAAGGACCCTAAGATTATTAACTTTCCAACTTGAAGTACGATCCTATATATTTCCTCCTATTCATACAAAAGGGAGGGCAGTAGCATGATAGAGCAATAGACAAGAGTCAACATCCCTCTCTTTACTTTCTCTCGATGACGAAGAGGTGTTAGGTCATTTCATCGAGTTCGAGTTGCTGTTGTGTGTTACTCTTTGGTTGCACATACAACCGACCGAAATAATAGGGAGTGCGTATTTTCGTTCGATGCAACCAATATAAAACATAATTTAGCTGTGATTAGTATCAATAAAAAAAAAACAATTTAATCTTAGTTTGCTGCATGGTATGCTTCTGATTGCTTATCGCTCTCTCGCTTAGCTACCCTGTTTTCTATCAATTTCCTACTTCATAGTCGATCAGCGTAGTCATGAATACCCTGGTAGCATATGAGATGTTCGACATTTTCGTCCTCCTCTTCATCCCCACAGCTTCTGCAGTAATCATGAGTTGAGATAACAAGTATAGACTCGTGTCTGTCTATTAACTAGTTTCCTATGATCGCAGCTACAAGTATTGAGATATCTTTTTTAGGAATCGATATCAGGGTTAGCGTATGATTTAAGTCAGAACTCAATGCAAAATTCGTTTTTCGAAACTGAAATAGTGAACAATGGTGTTGGTGCAACATAAATAATTGGAAATTCGGTTGTTGCAACCGAAAATATTAGAAACTTAGATGGTTTCAATCGAATTTAAGTTGTATGTACTAAATTCATTTTGTGGACGTCGGTGCTGCGGTGGTAATGTGCTCAGTTGTTGTACAAGAGAACGTGGGTTCGATCCCTGCTCTGACCACCTTACATTTCTTTCGACGATGGTCATTCCGCTTAGTGATGACGACAATATCAAGAACAAAATACAAACAAAGTGAACAAAATACTTTTCGGAACCGGTGTAAAACTGTAGCCCCCAATCAGTCAGCGTAAAACTACAAAGCACACAGCTCACTAGCTGTAAGAAGCTCTCCCCAATCCCTTCATTAGAGGTATTGGAAAACTTTTTTTTTTTATTTTTTTAATAAATTCATTTGTGACAAACTCAATTCGGTTGTGGTAAACGCAATTCAGTTGTCACAACCTAATTTATGAGCGCTACAAACTCTTTCCACGCTAAATGCTCTGTGCGTGTGTAAATCTTTTAGATTGTATACCATACACGTTGAAGCTTCGTGTGACCAACTAGAGAAAAAATTCAAAATATGGAAGGTTGGAAAAATAGGTTATCGTTTTGTAAGGCACCTTACCCTCGGGGCTATTTGTGGTCAATTAAGTCAGTAACATGTTGAAGATTACAAACAGATACAAATTGTTTGTATTATCATGCATTCTTTGTCTCTTTAAAAAATCTATAATTTATCCAACTTAACTTTGAGAATCTTTTTAAATTCCAGTGATCAACTACCGTGGCTATAAATTTAAATAGTTGTTTCCTTCATTTACTCCCTCGTCGTCATGTTAATATTCTTCATAAAACTTAACCTAAATAGAGGGCCTCCCGGAAACCTTTCCAATCGTTCGTTGTAACCATAATAACCACCACTCTCATTCTACACACTGAATGATGACATACAAATGGCCGGGATGAAGAGGAGCTGGGCATTGTAAAGCAGCTCTTTTATTTTGTGCTTTACACTTCCGAAACATCTTTATTGTCTTCAATTTAGTAGCGGCGGGTATAATGTGTTCCCAAAGTCGAACAAGATTTCAGTAGAGTGATTGGTGTTGGTACAATGGAAACAAGCAAATGTCATGTCAGTTGAAATTCCCACACTAAATTATGCCATAAAAGCTAAATCGAGAACAATAGGGTGTAGTTTTTTTATATTATTTTAACATAAAACTATTTACATATCATTAGAGAGGCCAGAGTGGGAGAAGGAGAGAGTGGTGGAAAGAAAAAATGTATGTCATTTCATTTTTAACGCCTAAAACACGATACTACGTGTCACGGATTATATGGAACATGCAATCAAATGTTGACTTGGAGCAGAATTTGAGAGGCTGTTATTAAAAGATTATTTTAAGTAATAGAACGTGGCCAGTAGGTCATTTGAAAATAACAGGTGCACGATATTTGAATGCCCTGAATGGAGACAAGCTAGTGATTATCGCCAAACTAGCAGTCATTTATTTTAATATATATTTACTATAATCCTACTGCTGTAACTCATGGTATGTACACACGCGGTTAATATTGCTTATGATTATATTATTCTCCTTATCTTTGAACTCAAAATATTGATATTCACGACTGTTTTTCTGATTTCTTCCCGACTGGCAGTTTTAGGCCCACTTAAGTCTGAAAAGGAAGCAGTAATTTCCAGTGGCGCTTAATATCGATTATCTCTCTGAGAAAAATAAGTGATAATCTGAGTAAGTGGTGTAACATAGAGCAGTAGTTAAGAGTCGCCATCCCTCTCATTACGTTCTCCCGATGACGACGATGTAGTAGGTCATTTCATAGAGTTCGAGTTGCTGTTGTATGTTACTCTTTGGTTGGACATACAACGGACAGAAATAAAAGCGAATACAATTTTCGTTTTATGCAACCAATATAGAACATAATTTGGCTGTCATTAGTATCAATCAAACACTAGTTAAACCTAGTTTGATGCATGGTTTGCCTCTGGTTCTGGACAGGTGATCAAGTTAATACTTGACTGGGTTGCATGACTTTTGCAGCCGCGTGTCATGCCAGATGTACAAACACATCAACTGGCAGTAAATTTTGCCAATAAAATCGATTAACAAATGGATATTCAGTGAAAAAAATCTAAATGTAATGAAGTGCTAGAGTAAAATTATTTGTATAGATCCCAATTAACACGCAAATTGTTAAAATTAAAGATTACTCTCATTTTCTACATGATTTCCAAGTCTCAAATGGTCTTTGTTAATACATAAAACAACTGTTGCGAACTCTTATTAATATTACTCGGTGTTCTGGTTCCCTCTCTCTCCTATCTACTCTGTTTTCTATCAATTTCCTAGTTCATAGTCGATCAGCTGTGTCATGGATACTTCCTGAGTGTAATCAAAGCACGCCTAACACCTGTCTGCAATATGGGTGCCGCGTTTGCTGGCAATTGACTATTAAAAATCTCATTCTATCATGGACGTCGTGATTACTGACAATTACTCCCATCGCACTCTTAACTACAAAAGCGTCATAACTCAAAATTTATAAATTTTTAGCAGAGACAAAACCCCTGTGTTTGCTGCGTTAAAAAAATATATGAAAATTATCAATGATGGAGATACGAGGGCGATCCCAAAAGTAACCGACCTAACAAAGAAGACACAAAAAAGTTGGGAACTATTTTCTTAATTTTTCAACATAATCTCCTTTTAGCTCGATACACTTTTTCCAACGATATTCAATAGCTTCGATACCCCGCTTATAGTAAGGACTGTCAAACTCCTTAAAATAACCATCTACCGCAGACTCCACCTCTTCATTGTTGGAAAATCTTATACCACAGAGCCATATTTTCAAGTTTGGAAATAGAAAATAGTCCGAGGGAGGTAAATCTAGCGAAGAAGGTGCGTGATGAAGCAATTCGAAATTTATTTTATTAATTTTGGCCATCGCAATGGTGGTGTGTGAACTGGAGCATTGTCTTTTCGCCAAATGCGGCCTTTTTTTCCACAATTTCATCACTTAAACTCAATAAATTACCATAATATTCGCCGGTGATGCTTTTTCTTTTCTGAAGATAATCATTAAAAATTATCCCATGCGCATTGCAAAAAAACAGACGCCGTGACCTTGCCTGCAGATGGAACCGTCTTCACCTTATTTTGGCACGATTCTCCCATTCCAGGCCACTGCTTTGACTATTCCTTTGTTTCATGTGGGAAGTAGTGGACCCATATCGCATCCATGGTTATACATTGACGCAAAAACTCGGCTTTATTGCGATGAAACATCGTCAAAGTCTCTTCTGAAACATCTTCACGACGCTGTTTTTGCTCTATTGAAAGCAAGCGCGGCACCCATCTTGCGCACAACTTTCTCGCCTTCAAATTCTCGGTCAATATACGGACAATAAATGTCTATCAGCACACGCACCTTTAGCCGACGATGATACAATACTGTTTTGTGGATTTTCTTAAGCGTGTCTGACGTGGACACCTTAATTGGCCAACCTCTATGCTGATCGTCTTTGCAGCTATTTAAATGTCAGTTACGAGGACGCTCCCAAAACTAGCCGATCTGACGTACAGATGGTGCCAGTAGTGTGGAAAAAAATATTTTGGTGAAAAGTGGCAACCTTATAAAACATATGTTTTCAGTTTCAAGTTGCCACATTGTTTACTATTTCTTTTTGAACCATTCAAAGTAAACGATCTCAGTGAATTTGTAAACATGGAAAAATTGGTCACTGGTATGTAATTCAATATTTCCATTTGAAAGGTCTCAGTCCAAGCAATGTTAAAACCGAGCTGGATTCTACACTAGGGGAGTCTGCTCATTTGTTTGCGACTGTCAAATATTGGGTAACAGAGCTTCAATGAGGCCGTACGAGCTGCCAAAACGAACACCGTAGTAGTCAACCATTCGGTTAAGATAATCCACATAATGGTATTGGATGATCGTCGGCTGAAGGTGCGTAAGCTAGCTGAAATGGTATGCATTTTAAAACGTCCTATACATTGTATACTGACCAAAGATTTAAAGATGAGAAAGCTGTGCGCAAGATGGGTGCCGCGCTTACTTTCAATAGAGCCAAAACAGCGTCGCGAATATGTTTCAATATGTTTGCAGTGTTTGACGATGTCTCACCGCAATAAACGCAAATTGTTGCGTCGATTTATAACCACGAATGATACATGGGTCCACCACTTCACACCTAAGACAAAGCAACTGTCAAAGCAGTGGCCTGGAATGGGAAAATCGGGTCTAAAGAAGGCGAAGACGGTTCGATCTGCAGGCACGGTCTTGGCGTCTGGTTTTTTAAATGCGCATGGGATAATTTTTATTGATTAACTTCAGAAAGAAAAAACACGTCAACGCCGAATATTATGCTAATTTATTGCAGCGTTTAAGTGATGAAATTGTGGAAAAGGCCGCATTTGGCGAAAAAGAAAGTGTTATTCGTATTCGCCCGATTTAGGTCCCTCGTACTATTTTCTATTTCCAAACTTGAAAAATGGCTCGTTGGTAAAAGATTTGACCACAATGAAGAGATGGAGTCTGCGGGTGGTGGCTATTTTAAGGAGTTTAACAGTTCTTACTATAAACAGGGTTCCGAAGCTATTGAATATCGCTCGAAAAAGTGTATCGAGCTAAAAGGAGATAATCGCCCTTATTCCCGTTGTCGTCGTCGACGTCAATACAATATCGACACCACTTTTATTGGCGACTTGAAGGCATTTGCGAAAAAAAAAATTGCGTAATGTTTTAAGAGGGTTGCTTTTGGATCATAGACATCAAAAACTTTGTTGTTGTCAATGTGACAATACATTTATAACATTCTAAAGTTGACCAAAGTCTGATAACGACGTCGTCGACGACAATGGGAATAAGGCCGAATATTCAAATATAAAAAAAAATTGTCCCAACTTTCTTGTGTCTTCTTTTTAAGGTCGGCTAGTTTTGGGACCGCACTCGTATATCATATCGTGAATCGATATATCACATTTTCAAATGCGATCATTCTCGGCCTTTTCTTATGTACCAAATTTCGTTGAAACCGGTATTGGAGCCGATAGTACCAATCGTGGTGGTAACATTTTTATTGGGACTATACAAATTCAGACTTGGTTTTAAAAAAGCTTCTGCTACCAAATTTGTTGAAACCGGTTAAAATTTCTTAAAAGCAATAATACCAAGCTTTGTTGGGAAAATTTGTGTGCCGCCTATATAAAGGGTCGTCGGTGGTGCAATGGTTAGTGTGCGCGTCTCTTGTACATGAGATCTTGGGTTTGATACCTGCTCTGACCACTTTAAATTTCTTTCGGCGGCTGTCACTTCGCATACTGACGGTGAAACTATCGAGTATGTTGGCATGAAAAAGCTTCTCAAAGTACCGTTCGGAACTGGTATAAGACTGTTGGTCCCAATCAGTGAGTATACAACTAGAAACGCACAGTCACTGGTTGTGCGAAGCTCTTCCCAATTCCTTCAGAGCATGTAATGGGAAACCATTTATTTTTTTAGATCTAAAGATAATAAATTTTGGCCGTTGGAAATTGATTCTGAAGCACTGAGCGTCGGTGGTGCTATGGTTATTGTGCGCTGTTAGTGAACATGAGAACGTGTTCTATCTCTGCTCTGACTACTTCACATTTCTTTCAACGACGGACACCTATTCACATAGGGTCACCTAGGTTCACTTTTTGGGTCTACCGAAATAAATGGTTTCCAATACATCCCATGAAGGAGCTGAGAGCTTTCTAGTTTTACACTCACTGACTGGAACCTACAATCCTACACCGATTCCAAGCGGGTTTGTGAGAAGTTGCCTCATGACTTATTAACCGATAGTGTCGCCGTCACTAAGCTAGGCGTCCGTCGTTGAAAGAAATACACGGTGGTTAGAGGAGGGATAAAACCCACCTTCCCATGTACAAGAGTCGCGGGCACTAATCATAGCACGACCGACGCACAGTGATTCTGAATCAATTTCCTTTGGTCAAAATGGACTGTCCAGTCTACCATACAAACTGGTATGCTTCATGCTGTCGGAAGCAGATTTTACACACACGTTGAAAAATCTGGTTTTATTTTGTTTGGATGCAAATGCAACATGTTGATAGCTTGGGGCAAATATACTATACTTGTGGTCAAACACATTGAGTTTGCTATTCAATATTACATGTTTTGATGACTTGAATAATTTATAGGTTATTATATATGTTTTTGTGACCCAAATGTGTTTTCTTTTTTGTTGAAAACTGCTGAAAACAAAACCGAGACAGACAACAAAGAAACAAAAAAGTAGCAGGTTTTTTATTCATGAATACAATGCTTGCAAAAATATACATGGTTCCGGAAATATGTTGCTGGGGCCGTTATTTTTCAGCGACTAGCTTGATACTTTTGGCTCCAGAGATTACAAATCGCGAACGATTTAAAAAAAAAGTTCGTAAGATTTCGTCAGATTAGTGATGATCATTTCTTCAAATTAGAATCGAACATCTAAATTGTTAAATAGTTGTCATACAACACAAATTGTGGCCATCGGTAGTGCAACGGTTACAGGGCGCGACTGGTGTGCGAGAGTACGTGGGTTGGATCCCTGCTCTGACCACCTTACACTTCTTTCGACGACGGCCAGCTCGCTTAGTCATGGCGACACTATCGAGTAATAAGCCATGAAATAGCTTCATTAAAAATCGTTCGGAACCGGTGTAAAACTGTAGATCCCAATCAGTGAGTGAAAACTGGAAAGCGCACAGCTCAGTGATTGTTAGAAGCTCTCACCTAAGCCTTCGTGGAATGTAATGCAAAAATATTTATTTACAACACAAATTATCCTATGGTGTAAAGTTGCATCCAAGTTTGCTCCTGTTCACGTGGGTGCCCACTTGTTTTACTTGTTATTTATTTGTATAGGTGGTGTTGCATTTATGATTGAATTTTTTATTTGGTTTAGCCAAAGGCAAGTCAAGAGAAGTCACTGTTGGGTGCTTGGGCGCAAATGTAGTACGCATGATTACAAAAGTATTATGTGTTTGTCGTGAAAGTAAATTATAAAATTTGGTGCTACAAATGAAAGTTCGTTTATAATAACACACACAACTTTCACGGAAATGTTTTTTATTTGGATGGGAACGTTCTAACTGTTTTGGCCAATGCTGCGTATACATAGGAATAAAAATAGTTTTGCTGCAAAATAATTTGTTTTATGCCAAATATTTTTTTTTCGTGAAACTACCGTATCTTTTTCTTTTCGTGCATAAAAGACAATTTTGATAGAAATATCAACTAACTCATTTAAAATTGCAAAACGGGAAATTAGATTGTTCTTCATTTGATACGATATAACAAAATGTGTTATAATGATCATATCTCAACTAATTCTGGATGATCATAAAATGTATTGTGCTAATTCAAAATAAATTAACGTTAATACAAATTTCAATGGATTTGCACAAAAAATGTTCGGTTATGTCGTCTACAGTTTTATAAGAGAAAATTCAAATGTCACGTTTCATTAAGAATTCATAGTTTCACTTGACTTTAGCTTGTACTACTTTATATAAAGATTGCTAAACTTCCGGTATTTATGAGATCTGTAATGGAAAAACAAATGTATTCATTATAAGACCGGATGTTAAAGTCTTCAATACCAAAGCACAGTGGGGGATTTAGAGTGTTTAAGCAAACAACTTTAGTTAGTAGCGGAAATTGAATATATAAATATATGTATGTTCCCCATAACATCGTTACCAATCACCGCAATCTTCGTCACAACTATTCTTGTTAAATATAACTAATGAGAATTTGGCGCAATGTGAGCTACCGCAGGCATTGTTTGCTCCTATTGTTTGTTCGTTTTGGTTGAAAGGAGAGACAATCAATTCAAGACAGAAATAGCTTTTCAATGTTTACATGTTCCTATACATTTTTTCGTTTTATACATGTTCACAAACATTTTCTCTATTTGTATTAAACCTAAATAATAAAAATATTGGGGTAAACGAAGTTTGGGTCACAACAATACACACGACTTTCAAGATCAGGGTTTTTTAGTTGAGAGAATCAAAATTCGGATAAGGTAAACGCAAGGTAGTTTACAACAATACAAACGACTTTCCCGGTAAACGTTATTTATTTGCAAAAACGTTGCAACTATTGCGGTCAACGTTGCGTAAACATTGATAAATATATATTTTTGGGGTAAACGACCTCCAGATGATTTCATCCCCATTGCGTGTAGTCTTCTCACAAACAAAATAAAGTTGGAATGGTTGAACATGTCACCGTGAATTTCATACTTAGGGGTTTTCGATAGATACCACTGTGTGTAATTTGTGAAGTCATGGAAATATAACCATATACGGACACCATAACCATATATGGGCGGACAAAAAAAGACCCGTGCACCTCAGTTTTGCTTAAAGTCATGCTCTTTTTTATGGGCCTCCAAAGACTTGGGGCCTCGGTGTCATTCGTGCAAAAAAGTGATCTTTTTGTCAGGCTCATATCTTGCAAATAGTTCGGAATTTTGATTTACTCTCTGAGGGTATTAAGAATCATTCCTAAAAAGTGCTAAAAAGTTGTTTATTGAGATCTTAAGTATATTTTTAT
The DNA here is from genome assembly GCA_963931995.1 of Phaonia tiefii. Taxonomy (NCBI): domain Eukaryota; kingdom Metazoa; phylum Arthropoda; class Insecta; order Diptera; family Muscidae; genus Phaonia; species Phaonia tiefii. The sequence goes on from OZ008369.1 coordinate 28,237,477, forward strand.
AGTTGATTGTTTTGATGGTAGGATGGTTGATTGATGAGGGAAAAAAATCGAATTTTTTAATGTTTTTTGCAATTTTGACCTTGTAGATGACGTTTTTTAGATTTTATATGTTCACAATTTTTGTTCTTTATGACAAGTGCTCCCATTTCCCTCACAGAATAAATCAAAATTCCGAACGAATTGCAAGATATGAGCCTGACAACACACCGAGGCCCCATATCTTTGGGGGCCCATAAAAGAAAAAGGTGCACGACTTTGGGCAAAACTGGGAGACGCGGGTCTTTTTTATGGTCTTTTATCACGTAGTGGTGTCCGTGTATGGTTATATTTCCATGATTTAAAGAATTACACGCAGTGTAATTTGTAAAATATGGGGTGTCTCAGTAAGAATGCACTTTTTCATTTAAAACAAAACAAAAAACGTATTTTTGAGATATTTTTGATTTTTTTATTGGATTGTAAAGAAGACATATTCCGATTAAGTATGAAATAAAACACCCGTCAAATGGCCCTCACGGCTCTGATGACAGGCCACTTCTCTTTTCATGAAACTTTCCATTCCTTTTTGATTTGAGCTTAGGAATTGTTTCTGGTTTATTCGCATAAACACGAGATTTAACAAAACCCCAAACAAAAAAATCGCACAGCGTTAAATCGCATGATCTTGGTGGCCAGTTTACATCAGAATTTTTTTAAATAATTTGTTCTGTAAATCGTTGCAGCAATAAATCGATAGCTTCATGCGCGCTGTGGCAGGTGGAGACGTCTGGCTGAAACCACATGTGTTTCAGATCCACATCCCCCAGTCTCTGCAATTTCGGTCCCATCTTCAAAAAAAGTAAGGCCCAATCACGCCGCCTGACCTAAATCCGCACCGGACAGTTGCTCGTTGTGGGTGCATTGTTTCTCATGGATTGCATGAGGATTTGCTGAGTCGCAAATTCGACAAGTTTATGTATTCACGAAGCCATTCAAATGGAAATGCGCTTCATCGGAGAAGATGACATTTTTTTTTTGAAAAATTGGCGTTGACTTCACTTTGCTCCATTAACCCTTGAAGGAATTACCGGCGCTTTCGATGGTCTGCTGGTTTGAGCTTCTGGTTGAGATGAATTTTGTACGCATGAAGGTGGAGGATTTTTGTCAAAATTCGCTGCGTAGTGCTTCGTGAAATTTGAAGTTGTTGCTCAAGATGCTGAAATGAATTTTTCTGGTTTTCGGCGACACCCTCGTTTACAGCAGCAATGTTTTCAAGAGACCGACCGGGGCGTTGACGCACAGGTGCCATACTGTCCATAACCGACCCAGGTTCTTAAAACTTTTTGACCACTCTTCCAATGGTTGACACATTAGGTGCACTTTCATGACTGACAATTGTTCGAAGTTTGCGAGCGGTCTCAGCATAACTTCCCAACATTTTTGTAATAAGTTTTCACGCCGTTCTTTCGTAAAGCGTTTAAATTTTAAGAATAGTGACAGCTGCCACATTTCAGAGTCGCCACTGGCACAAAAAAAACCGTCACTAGATTTAAAAAGTGCAATCTTACTGAGGCACCCTTTATATACATGCGTATATAAAACTTCACTACCGACAAAACGATAATAAATTCGATGTCGTTTCTTACTTAGTCGCCCGATAGATATTCTTATGTCGATAATGCTGTTGAACTTGAAATAAAAGGTGTTTTCTAAGTGCGATAGAAATTGATATTGTAAAAAATAACATAAAAAATTTTAAAATGAAAAATGATTTCGTACAAAGGGCCCGGCCCACACCGCGTCTGTTCATGACGAATCGCATTGTGGACGTCCAATTATCTGCCACGTCATTTGTTGCTTGTTCATCACGTAGACCCTCAGGAAATAATCGAGTGGTGTCAAATTGTACGACCTTGGAGGCCAACTGATAGGTAAATTTCTCGAAATCAACTCATCGCCAGATTTTGATTTCAATAAATCGATGGTTGCGGTCGCCGTATGGAACGTAGCAATATCCTGTTGAAACCACATCCCGTCCGGATCAATACCATCCATATTTTCGAACAAAAACTTATTGATCATGGTGCGGTAACGATCTCCATTGACCTTTACGCGTGCCCCGGCTTCATTTTTGAAGTATGTAATAAGGTCCGATGACGCCACCAGCGTGTAAACCGTACTAAACGCTGCATTTTTCTTGATGCAATCACATAGCAATAGATAACAGTCACCATCTCTCTGTTTACGTCCTTTCGATGATGACGAGGTAATAGCTCATTTCATCGACAGCGAGTTGCTGTTGTATGTTACTCTTTGGTTGGATATAAAACAGATAGATCACATTACCATCAATCACACAGTATTCAAGCTTAGTTTACTGCACGGTTTGCTTCTGGTTACTTATCGCTCTCTCGCCTATCTACACTGTTTTCTAAAAATTTCGTACTTCTTAGTCGATCAGCTGTGCCATCGTTACTCGTCTGTTGTGGATTGGTCTTCCTCCATATGTGGCGATTTTGTTTATTATAAAAAAAGACACGGTTAAGAAAATCCACTAAATGGTATTGGATGATTGTCGGCCGAAAGTGCGTGAGCTACCTGAAATGATAGGCATTTGGCCGAATAGGATAGACCGAATATTTGAAGAGGAGAAAGCTGCGAGCAAGATGGGTGCAGCGCTTGCTTTCAATAGAGCGAAAACAGCGTCGTGAAGATGTTATAGTAGAGTGTTTGGCGATGTTTCACCGCACTAAAGCCGTATTTTTGTGTCGAGGATGTGGCCGTCGGAGGTGCAATGGTTAGCGTGCGCGCTTCTTGTACATTAGATCCTGGGATCGATTCCTGCTCTGACCACCTTAAATTTCTTTCGGCGGCGGTCACCTCTCATAGTGACGGCGACACTATCGAGTTTCGGCCATGAAAAAGCTTCTCAAAATACCGTTCGGAAGCGGTGTAAAGCTGTAGGTCCCAATTAGTGAGTATAAAAGTACAAAGCGCACGGCTCATTGGTCTTTTCATAACCATGGATGAGGCATGATCCACCACTTCGCACATGAGACAAAAGAACAGTCAAAGCAGTGGTCTGGAATGGGAGAATCGTGTCCAAAGTCGGCGAAGACGGCTCCATCTGCAGGCAGGGTCATGGCGTCTGGTTTTTTAAATGCGCATGGGATAATTTTATTTATTATCTTCAGAAAGAAAAAGCCATCAACGGCGAATATTATGCCAATTTATTGCAGCGTTTAAGTGATGAAATTTTTGGAAAAAGGCCACATTTGCCGCAAAAGAGTGTGTTGTTTCATCAAGACCATGTCCCAGTTCACAATTGAATTAACGTTCGAATTGCTTCATCACGCACCCAATTTGCTACCCCTGGAGCTACCCTCGGAATATTTTCTATTTCCAAACATGAAAATATAAAAAGGGTATATTATAAAAGGGTATCGAAGCTATTGAATATCGCTGAAAAAAGTGTATCGAGATAAAACGAGATTATGTTAAAAATTAGATGAGGTGCCAGGTGGAACGAAGTTCCTTTCGCTATATATTATGTACTAGTTAGTTCCAAGGCGCCCGATGAAAAATACAATAATTTAAATGGATCTATAAGAAAAGATACTTTTTGTAAAATGATAAACTTTTTTAAGAACAATTTTTTGATGTTTTAACATCTATAGGCACGGATAGGGTAATCAATCAAAGTGAACACATGCAAACAACACATGATGCCTTTTGAAGCATTTATGCTTTTTGTATTGTTTTATGTAAGAACATTGTCCAAGTGCTGCATTTATTTGAAATATTGTATAAAGAGAATAAGACTCGTTTATGCTCTTTTACTCAGACTCTCTACATGAGAGTGTAAAAAGAGTGCAATAAGTTCTCTATACTATTCAATACTTTTTGTCGTCGCTTTGTTTATAACAAAACAGAAACAATTATTTCAGTGATCTAAATATTGCTTTATTTATTTTAACAATATTACATCTAATGTTGAAGCAGATGTAAAAAAAAAGAAAGTGCAATAGCAAAAGAGCCTTCAGCACAAAAACTATTTTTTCCCCAATTTCGAACAGATACCGTGTAACAAAAAGTTGTTAACGCATCACCCATGAGTTCGAACACACATTGATTTTTTTATGGAATGTATTTTTTTAAAAACAGTATATTTCTAGGTCCTTTTTGTAAGAATATGTATTATATTTTCCCGAAAGGGTCCTTTGTTAAAGAGAGGTACTTCTTTTTATTAAAAGCTTATATTGTTTTTCAGAAAACGCACTATTTTTAAAAAGACGTGCTTTCTGGAAGAATAACCTATGAAGATCAATTTTAGTTACAAAGAAGTACATTTTTTGGAACATGTACTTTTTAAAGAAGCGGTAGTCTTGTTAGGAAAAGGTTACTTTTTTAAGAAAATTTACTTATTCTCAGAAAGGCTACCTATCGCAAGAAAAGAAAAGAAAATGTATTATTTTATTTTTAAGAAAAGGTACTTTTAAGAAAAGGAATTTTTGTTAGAAAATTCATTTTTTAAAAGATAATATTTTTTTGAAGAAAGTTTTTTTTAAGAAACGAGATTTTTTTTACAATTGGTTCTTATTTCGAGAATATGTAAATTTTTAAGAGTAGGTACTTATCTCAAGAAAAGTCATTTTGTTTCACAAAGGAGGTACTCATTAAATAAAATGTAGTTTTTAAGAAAAGGCAATTTGTTGTAAGAAAATTTGCTTTTTTAATTTACTTTTTTTTTATTCGATATTTCAGTTGCTATGTTCGTTAATAATTGTTCGGTTCAAGATCAATATCTATTAAAAAGTAGTTTTTCTTTGATAAAGTAAATTTTAATACAAACATTTAATACAAATATTATAAAAGAAAAATGGTGGATGGTTTGCAATATAGCTATTCAATGCCCACCACGGCATATCATCAGCTCTCTTCTCCACAAGTATTTAGATATATCATCACACATTATAGGGATAAACAAAACTCAACTTAGCGAGAATTGTCTCAATAATCCTAATTGTGCGAAAACATCCACAACAAATACTTTGCCATAACCATCAATAGTCGTGTTTTGGATACAAGCAAGCGATCATCGCTTGCTAAGTTGTAACGAAAACGGCTATGCAGAAGTGATTTTATTAAAAAATATGAAAAGGGGTTGAAGGCGGAGAAAGATGCCAAATATATTTTTGTTTAAAGTTAGCGAAAATGATTCGCGTCGCTAACTTCTCGCTAAGTGCTTCATACAAAACAAGCGATTATATAAGCAAGCGGTGTAACCAAAACACGCTTAATGTTCACAAAATTTCCTTCTTATGCATGCTTTCATCGAAAGCCATTGCATAGATGTTGCATTGCATAGAGAAACAACGATTGCCATGAGACAATTCTCGCTAAGTTGAGTTTTATTTATCCCTATAAAGTGGGACGCTATACCTAAATACCTGTGGAGAAGGGAGCTGATGATATGCCTTGGTGGGCATTGATATAGCTACTCGTATATTCCCAACCATCCACCATAATAATCAATTTCACATTTCTCTTTTATAATATTTCTATTAAAATATACTCTGTCACAGAAAAAGTACTTTTTAATAGATATTGATCTTGAACCGAAAAATTATTAAAGAACAACAGGTATTCATTTAAAAAAAAAATTCTTTTAAGAAACGGTACTTTCTGTAAGAAAATTTACTATTTAAAGCAAATATATTTTTTTAAGATCAGGTATTTTTTGTAGGGAAACGTACTTTGTTTCGGAATATGAATAGGATTTTTTTGGCAGAAAATTTACTTTTTTTTAAGAAAAGGTACTTTTTTAAGAAAATTTTCTTTTTTTAAACTTCTTTCACTTTGGCTTTTCTAAATTTACTATTTTTGGGTTCAAAACTACAATATATACTCAATATTGGTTACAGGCACCACCTAGAAAACTTCCCATTACACAAGAAATTTTACAACATATGTTAGTCTAGACACAAACCTAAGCAAAAATAAACAATATTGTTATTAATAGTGGGTATTAGCATAATAGTGTTAAAAAAATGTTGTGTAATTTTTTTTCATTTAGCCCATATCCCGCAAAGTGCGACAACAAACTTGGTTCCAAAAATAAAGAAAATTTTTCACAACTTTTTTCTGTCTTCTTTGTTAGGTCGGCTAATTTTGGGACCGCCTCGTATACAATTTTTTTAATGGGTTATTGTATATGATAAATTCAACTTTTTTGAATCTATTTAATTGTTCCCTTACGTTTAAAGTCGTAAGATTTTGCCAAGTGTCTGATTTAAGCCGAGTGTTATTGTGTGAATGCAAGTGTTGGGAAGTTAATTCAAGTAAAAAATAATAATAATAGTTGCCAACTTCATTATACATATTTGTTCATGTATCTATTACAGAAGATGCTGCCAAGTTTTGGATCAAGATGCTGCCAAGTTTTGGATTAACAAGCGAAATTCATTTAAATCTCCAGCTGACATTAGTAAAAATATAAATATTAACGAACATACCTCATGAATTGTTTAATTAAACGCGTTCAACCCAACATATGACAGAAGTTAAATTTGAATCTCTTTTCGTATTGTTGATGTTGGTATTCTTCTTCCAACTTTTGAAAAGAGTTAGAGGCCGGACCTATTATTACAGCGACTACTGTGGGCATAATAGCTAACTGTGTAAGTACGTACGTACATACATAATTCTTAAATAGCCCAAACGACTTGTACCACAATCACGTACGTGATATCAATGGATTGATTTTATTCAATTTTGTTTGGCGTTTTATTTTGTTTTTTTTTCCTTCTGATATATACAATTATTTGTAATGCGAGAAAAAGCCAATCTTTTATTAATTTCGCATTTATCTATCTGGGTGTTTTTTGGCGTTTGGTTTTGTGTTTTGTTTTCGAATTTATTTATTTATCGAAACCTATAAAAAAGAGTTTCTCTCCCATTCATAATTCGATTTGGTGGTCGACATAAAGCTGCACAAGCAGCTCCATAGCAAAGCAAATCAGGCGATGACGATGATGACGGCGACGGCGACGACGACGACGACGAGTACACCCAGTCAAAGTGTGTGTACTGGTTTAAATGACTTCAAGGTTTTTCTTTTTCCATGTAACCAGCACCCGGGCACCGAGATGGATGGATATAATTATGATGGAGTAATGTTTTCTTCTCAATCAAAGTCCGTCCGCCCGTCGTTGTCGTCTAAAGTGTAAGTGTGAGCGGCTGCTTGTCTTGGCAGCCCAGCCTCCCAACGTCCCAGCTTTCCGGGCCGGCTGTCAGCCACAGAGCCAGCCTTTGCAATTGGTACTCGTATTGCCGTCGATGGCTTTGGGCCATAAAAATGATCGTGTATCTTGTCAAGTCACTTGTTCACCACTACTAAATCTATAAACAAGTACGAGTACGAGTAGTATAATGGCTGTGATGGGTTGTTGGTAGCTTGAACGGTTGACAGGGTATTTGTGGGTAATAGTTGTAGTTGGATAGCAGTTTGTACCATGATGATGATGATGATGCTGGTGACAGTGCTGTAGATACTGGAGCTGCTTTGCTGCTGGTGACTTTTACGCACTTTTCATTTCAACCAAACAATAAAAATACTTTCATCGCACATTATAATGTCATTTGACGAGACGTCAAAAATCGTTTGATGTATCAAATGTTTACGATTTCTATCTACGTATTTAGTTGATGTGAAGCGTTTGTGAATAGTAGGTAGCAGCCGCAGGGTATGTTAAATGAATCCTAGCATTTGTATCAAATTATAGCAAAAAGCTTTAATGAAGTGTTACAGTAGGTTATTAGGTAAGATTTGCTATTATAGATCTCTTATTCTATCTAATTATTACAAATTTTTCCACACAAAGGAAAAAATTTTGAAAGTTCATATATCGCTTGCAAATTACGGCCTATTTCTCTCTCCAACGAAAAGCTAAGCGAACGAAAATCAGTCAGTCACACATTCGCCCCAAATTGAGTTCCTGTAAATCGAAATTTTCGTTAGCCTGACTCTATGTTTGTGCACATTCGAAATAAAAACGATTTCCTATTGCATCCCATGAAGGAATTGGGCAGAGCATCTCACAACCAGTGAGCTGTGCGCTTTCTAGATTTATATTCACTGATTGGAACCTACAGTTTTACACCGGTTCCGAAAGATATATTTGAGAAACTTTTTCAGTACAAAATATAGGGTTTTTCAACAGAGACGCTACAAAAGTAAATCGATAGGGATAGCAAACGACGCCATATTTTTTCCCGCTCTTTTGACATTTCCCTTCCGTAAGGTTTGCCATTTCATCATGGAAAGATATACGAGCCAACAACGAGTCGAAATTATTAAAATTTACTACCGAAATTTGGAGTCAGTGGCCTCAACTTTAAGAGCGCTACGTCCAATTTATGGTCATCAGCGATGAGGCTCATTTCTGGCTGAATGGCTTCGTCAATGAGCAAAATATGCGTTATTAGTCAGACAGCAATCCATACGTAATCCATGAGTCATCATTGCATCCTGAAAAAATGACGGTTTGGTGCGGTTTATGGGCCGGCGGCGTCATTGGGCCGTACTTCTTCCGTGATGATCAAGACCGGCTCATTACTGTGAATGCGAATCGCTATCGTTCTATGATAACCGAATAGTTTTCGCCCCAATTGGATAATATGGACTTGGAGGACATGTGGTTCCAACAGGACGGCGCCACAAGCCACACAGCGAATGCCACAATCAATTTATTGGAAAGCAAGTTTGGTGAACGTGTTATCTTCCGAAATGGCCCAGTCGATTGGCCGCCTCTGTCTATGCCAACAAGCCAGCGACGATTGATGAACTTCGTACGAATATCGAACGTGAAATTGCAGCAGTATCGGCCGATTTATGCTTGAAAACCGTCGAAAATTGGGTTCAGCGTCTGGACTTCTGCAAGCGTGCCCGTGGTGGTCATGCAAAAGAAATCGAGTTCCATACATAATGGCATCGAACGTACTTTCACAGGAATAAAGAATTTCATTCTTATCTAAAACCGGTTTAGTTCTATTTAAAAAAACTTTTGTAGCGCTCTTATTGAAAAGCCCGTTACTTGATAGTGTCGCCATCAATATGCGAGGTGACCGCCGTCGAAAGAAATTTAAGGTGGATCGAACCCAGGATCTCATGTACAAGAGGCACGCATACTAACCATTGTACCACAGATAGCCACATTCGAAATACAGAAACCAAAATTTGTACTGAAAATTATGTATGTTATCATTCGACTTGAAATGACAAGCCTGTGGAACCCAAATCAACTTTATTTTGTGTAGAACAAGAAAGAAACCTATCGTTCGAGATAGAGAAACACACTGTTATTCTCACTGTTGCTTGCAAAAAGGTAGCCTTCCCCGTAAATATACTAGTGATATCGTAACACGTATGTCCTTTGTCGTAAACGGACTACACATCTAAAAAATTCGGTCCCTGCAACACGTTTCAGGAACCGTGAATATGTTTGCAAGCATTGTTTTCATGAATTGAAGGTCTCACAGGGCAAATAATGGGCAGTTACCCACGACAATGGTGTATTAGCCACCACGATAGCCACAAGGTATGGGGAAAATAATGCGTAGTTACCGACGACAATGGAGAAATACCCACCACGAAGTTAATGGGTAGTTTCCCCCGAAGGTGGGGAATTACCCATCACGATTACACATTACACTTGGGGAATGGGTAAGCGGCCTTTACAGATTACCCAGGGTAACCCATCCACATTTTTAATCGAAAATATGAAAAAAATTTATATTTCTTGGAAACGGAGCCAATCGAAAAGTAACTAGTTTCTGACGGTTTCTATGGATTTTTGCATAAAGTGGTCTAATCCGTATGGAAGATTTTGTTTTTTCAAAAAATCGCCAAAATAAGATAATCCCTAAAAAATGGATATAACTCGGAAATGGTGTGTCCAATCGCAGAAAGAATAAATTGTTTACCACCGAGAGAGGCTGTAAACAATTTTTCAAAATATCTCCAAAATATGATAATCCCTAAAAAAAAATGGCTATAACTCGGAAACAGTGCGTCCAATCGCAAAAGAATAGATTGTTTACCACCGAGAGAGGCTGTAAACAATTTTTCAAAAAATCGCCAAAATAAGAAAATCGCTAAAAAAAAAATGGCTATAACTCGAAAAGAGTGTGTCCAATTGCAAAAAGAATAAATTGTTTACCTCTGAGAGGGGCTTTAAGCTATGGATGTCTTTAAAACGGCATCACTCTTATTAAATCAAAAATTGCGGAATCTAAAATTTTGCAAAAAAAATCGCTAAAACGCCCTTATGTTTATAATTCGGAAACGGACCGTCGAATCGAAAATATAACTATTTTTTTTTTGGGTTTCTAATAGTTGTTCATAAAGTGCTGCAATTCGTATGGAACATTTTTTTTTTAAAATTCGCCAAAATAAGAAAATCGCTAAAAATCCAATCAGAAAAATAATAAATTTGTTACCTCCGTTGGAAATTTTAAGCAATGGATGTCTTTAAAACGGCGTCACTTTTTTTTAAAAAAAAATCGCGGAAACTAAAATTTTTTTTAATAAAAAATCGCCAAAACGCCGTTATGTCTATATTTCGGAAACGGAGCGCCCAATCGAAAACTAACTAATTTGTGGGGGGCTTCTAAGGGTGTTTCAGAAAGTGGGGCAATTCGTTTGTAAGATTTTTTTTAACAAAATCGAAAAACTAAGAAAATCGCTAAAATAAAGAATGGTCATAATTCGGAAACGGTGCGTTCAATCGCAAAAATAATAATTTTTTTATTTTTATTTTTATTTTTTTATCTCCACTGGCGGCTTTAAGCAATGGATGTCGGCATCAGTTTAAAACAAAAAATAGGTAAAATCAAACGAAAATTGTTAAAATGCCCTTGTGTTTATAACTCGAAAACGGCGCGTCAAATTGAAAAAATAACTAATTTTTTTATAAAGCGGTCCAATTCGATGGGAGAATTTTTAAATTCGCCAAAATTAGAAAATCGCTGAAATAAAAAATGCCCATAACTCGGAAACGGTGCGTCCAATCGAAAAAATAAGCAACTTCTACGCGTTTGTTATATAGTGGTCCAATTCGTATGAAAGAGTTGATTTTGTAAAATCGCCAAAATAAAAAAACAACTAAAACTAGGTGTCCCATCGAAAAAATAAATAATTTTTGCGGGCTTCTAAGGGTTTTCTACAAAGTGGTCCAATTCGTATGGCAGAAATTTTGAAAAAATCGTCAAATAAGAAAATCGCTAATATAAAAAATGGTCATAACTCGGAAACGGTGCGTCCAATCGAAAAAATTCAGCAAAATAAGAATCTGACCACTCGGAATATGATTCGTCCAATTGCGAAAATAATAAATGTTTTACATCCCTCGCAGGCTTTAAGCAATTGATGTAATTTTTTTGAATCGCTAAAACTTAAATTTTTCAAACAAAAATCGTTAAAACGACCTTATGTCTATATTCCGAAAACGGACCATCCAATCGAAAAAATAAGCAATTTCTCCGCGTTTCGAAGGGTTTTTTATATAGTGGTCCAATTCGTATGGAAGACTCGTTTTTTTTTAAATCGCCAAAACAAAACAAGAAACAGCTAAAACTCGAAAACGGTGCGTCCAATCGCAAAATAATAAATTTTCTATCTCCACTGGAGGTTTTCAGAATGCCATTTTTTTACAAAATCGCGGAAACTAAAATTTTTCGGATAAAAAAATCGCTAAAACGCCTTTATTTATGTCTATATTTCGGAAACGGATCATCCATTCGAAAAAATAACTCATTTTTGCGGGTTTCCAAGAGTTTTTCATAAAGTGGTTCAATTGGTGTATGGGAGAAAAATTCACCAATATATAAACTTGCTAAAATAAAAAATGTCCATAACTCGGAAACGATGCGTCCAATCGCGCAAATAATAATGTTTTTACATCCATCGAAGGCTTTAAGCAATGGATGTCTTTTTTTTAAATCGCCAAAACCAAAACCTTTTCAAACAAAAATCGTGTAAGCGCACTTATGTCAATATTCCGGAAACGGACAATTCAATCGAACAAATAAGCAATTTTTCCTGTTGGTAAAGGGAAATCGTGATGGGAAATTCTCCACTGTTGTGGGGAACTACCCATTATTATCACCATATCCTGTGGGTAATGGATAAACGATCGCTACCCATTCCACACAGTATTATTAATGGGATACCCGGGGTAACCCATTAGATACCCCCGAATTACGAACCCTGGAGGATACTGAAGAGGTTAGCACGCGCTCGGCCTTGTAAACTATACGCATACGCATAGAATATCGTGATAGAATGAAATAATAAATTTGTATTTTTTGTACATATATGTATATCGAAAGGAACTTCGTTCCAACCGGGAGTCACACTGACACCTCTCTACTTTCATTGTTCCTTTTTTGTGTGTCACGTTTTTGTTTTCAGCAGTTTCCAACAAACAAAGCTACATTTGGGTCACAAAAACACATACTATATCCTATTAATCAGTGTGCCTCAAACATGTAATATTGAATAGCAAACACAATGTGTTTCGACACAAGTATACTATATTTGTGACAAGCTACAAACACGTTATGTTTGCATCCAAACAACAACAAAAGCTGATTTTTCAGCGTGTACAATTTTCACCAACGTATTCCTTGGCTTATTTCCGGAAAATATGTCCATTTATGACCATCTCCGGAAATGCAAGGGGGCGAAATGGCAGCGGTTTGAAAATTTTCGGATTGGTGGTCGGAGAGTACTAGATTAAAATTGCTAACCTCTGAACCAGTGGTCCGATTTTTTTTGGGCTTGTTGGAAAGGTCTTTTGGAGACATTTCAGAATTAATCACAAAATTTAAAAAAAAGTGAAATCGCCGAGATACAGAGGTTTAAAACAAATCAAAAAAAGACATAAGAATGTGCACATTACCTCAATGTGCTCAGCCAGATGGCAGGAAACTTATGTTTTGTTTTAGTTTTTGGGCTTGTTGGAAAGGTCGTTGGGGGACCTTTCAGAATCAATAATTAATAAAATAAAAATCAAAAAAAAATATTTAAAAAAAAGACGAGAATGTGCAAATTACCTCAATTTGCTCAGCCAGATGGCGGGTAACTTAGGTTTCTTTTTCTCTTAAAAAATAGCCTTACCGCTTAGCTTTGCAAAATGCCCTAAACGAAGTCCAGAGGTCTTAACGTTCCAAAGTTATGACCATTTGACTGAAATGCAAACATTATTACTTTGTTTTTGCTGTTAGCACACATTCATTTGTTTTTGTAAATTAACACGTTTAAGATTTTATTTTGTTGAAGTTTTTGGCTGAAGAATTGGCTGAACTCTGAAACGGTAAGACCTCTGGGCTTCGTTTAGGGCATTTTGGAAAGATAAGCGGGATGGCTATCGTTTAAGAGAAAAAGAAACCTAAGTTACCCGTAATGTGCACATTCTTGTCTTTTTTAAATATTTTTTTTTGATTTTTATTTTATTAATTATTGATTCTGAAAGGCCTCCCACCGACCTTTCCAAAAATCCAACCACTGGTTCAGAAGTTAGCAATTTCACCCCTGTATCCTCCGACCACTAATCCGAAAATTTTCAAACCACTGCCATTTCGCCCCCTTGCCTGGTCGTAGATGGACATATTTTCATGAAATGAGCCAAGGAATACGCTTTTGAAATTTGTCCAGTCGTGACTGAACCACCCTGTATATTAAATATTTCGTAGGTAAATCAGAGTTAGGGGGTAATAAATATTGCGGTTCTGATGTAAATTTTTTTTTTTTTAATTATATTTTTTTTTATTGTTAATTATACTTAATTTTCGCATTTTTAATTATTACATTTTTTAAAAATAGCCTGAACTATTAATGAGGTTACATTCGTAATTCATTTTTTTAAGTTATTGAGAACAAACGCATTGTAAGTGTCATGATTCGAGCTGGATATAAATTGCAGTCTAGCTAAAGTAACAGCCTAAGCTCCTTGCATTTAAGCAGTTATTAGTGTCGCCTATACCTCACCCCTAACATGTAGCGCGCGCTCACTCTGAAGAAGAAAGAAAGTTGTGCGTATTGTAGAAAGCCCAAAATCAGTAGAAGTCATTTCAATTGTGTACGAACGAGATTGATTTCTTGACTCTTAACAATGGCAGCGACAACCAGCAACAACAACAACAGCAGCATCAATAGCAGGTTTTCTGCTCCCCACCGAATTTAACAAAAAAAACTAATAAACGATAGTATGATGCCCATGACTGCTGCTGATGTTGGCCCCCCAGTGCAACTGACAGATCACATTGTTGTAGTTGTTCTTAGTATTGCTGGGAACAGCCACCACCACCGTATTTGGTAGTAGTGGGGGACGAAAGGGGATGACCCGTGCAATTACGAGAAAATGAAGCTTTTACCAAAAAACTACAAACAACAACAACAGCAAACAAACAACTAAATTCGCATGCCGATTAAAAGTCAAGATAACGCTTTGGATTTTATTGTGTGTGACATGCACATGAATGGGGAAGGGGTGGGGGCATATGAATGTCATATGTGCGAGTGTATGTGTATAAAGAGGTTGTTGTAACTATGTAAAGTGTATAAAAATGTATGATCATGTTCTACAACAACAATAACAACTACAGCAAGATGAAATCATATTTTTCGTAATTTGCTGTAAATTACGTCAGTTGCATAGGTAGAAAATGCACGGTTTATGTGAAATCTGAATGCATTCTAATGTAGGTTTACAATTTATCAGAGAAGTATGAAAATTACCAGAGTCAGTTTATTTAATTTTATATACCAAATAATATACGAGGTGAAACAAGTTTCGGAGCAAATTTCTTTTAGCAGCAAAATTTCGTTTTTTAGTTTTTTTTTTTGCCTGGTAGAGCATTAAATGGGGATTTAAAAAAAAAAGAAAAAAGTTTGCTGAAGTCCATATTTTCCGAAATATAGGTATCCAAAACTTCAATGTATAATCGCGCATAACTCTGCCATTTATTATCCGATCCTGATGAAATAAATTTCATAAATCGTTAAATTTATATTCCAAATAGTCAGGGGAGATCAGATTCCCTCTGGAGCTCAAGTCGATGTGTGACAAAATCAGAAAAATCCCGCGAGTTTTTAGAAATATTTTTTTTTATTTTGGTTTGTAAAATCTACAACAAAGGACAACTGAAATAAAAGACAACAACAACAACGACAAAAGACAAGAACAACAAGTTGATTAAACCAAAAAAATTAGGTTAAAAAACATTTTTTTACATGAGCCCTCAATGGGTTAATAAAAGGAAATATATTTATATACAGAGTTAGAGAGTTTCGCAAGGGCTTTGTAATAATACATATTTCAGGCAGATCCGATGATAAATACCTGAGCTACGACCGATTATATACTCAAGCTTTAAAGGCCTATACCTCAAGAAGTTGGACCGAGCGCAAAAAACAAAACTCAAAACTTTTCAACTCAGCGCAAGGGCCTTTACCGTTGGTGAAATTTTGCTGCTAAAATAGTTTTATGCCGAAGTTTCGGAAATATTTATTTTATCGAACTTAGTGGAACTATTTTGTGAAATAGTAAAACGCGACTAGTTGCATTAGAACTAGTCAATAGAACAGTGAAAATTGTAGTTGAGGTATTTAAAGGGTTTAAGAATTATTACACTCTGAAAAAAACGGCCATAGCAACATATTTCGGGAACCAAGTACATGTCTGCAAGCATTGTTCTCATGAATTGCAGATCTGCTGCTCTTCCTTCCTTTGTAGTCTGCCACGTTTTTTGTTTGCAGCAGTTTTCAACAAACAAAGCCATATTGGGGTCACAAAAGCATATGTTATAAAAAAAAAAAAAAAAAACGTTTCCCATTACATCCCATGAAGGGATTGGGGAGAGCATATGTTATAACCTAATAATAATTTTGTTTCCAACATCTAATATTGAGTAGCAAACATAATGTCTTTGGACACAAGTATACTATATTTACGATAAGCTACAAACACGTTCTATTTGCATTCAAGCAACAAAGAGAGACAGATTTTTCAGCGTGTACATTAGGGTGTCCTATCAATAAATTTTTGTTTGCTAATGATTTATTTGAAAGTTTATAGGGTAAAGTTTTTTTTGAGATTTTTCGGAAGTGGTTTAGAGGTCGTACAAGTCGAATTTCTCCCAAAAATCGGGTGTTCTGGACGTTTTCTGAATTTTACTTAAAGCTCGGTCAATAACCACGATTTTCTTAGTTTGTAAGTCAACATTTCTAAAGCAAAACGTCCAACGTTTTATTGCAAAGGGTCTGCCATCTAACGTTTTTTTTTCAACTAGTGCTTATTTCGTGAATGGTAACACTTAGCTCATGTCTGAATGAATATGGTTGTGTATACGCTTGAACAACGCTGGGAAATATGGGAAAAATTGGCCTCCGATCGACTTACAGAAGATGCCGATTTTGCCAAAAAAATCATCTTTTCAGATGAAGGTCATTTTGATCTTGGCGGGTATGTAAACAAGCAAAATTGTCGCATTTGGGGCACAGGAAACCCGCACGCATACATTGAAAAGCCGATGCACCCAAAACGAGTCACTGTTTGGTGCGGATTTTGGTCCAGAGGCATGATTGGGCCATTTTTCTTCGAAAATGAGCAAGGAGTGGCCGTTACAGTCAATGGCGATCGTTATCGGACCATGTTGAACAAATTTTTGTTCACAAAAATTGAAGAGGAGGATATTGGCAACATTTGGTTTCAACAGGACGGCGCTACGTGCCACACAGCCGAAGCTACACTCGATGTTTTGCGCCCTGTTTTTATCAGCCGTAGAGCTGATGTCGTTTGGCCACCTCGGAGCTGCGATTTGACACCGTTGGACTATTATTTGTGGGGTGCCCTCAAAGATAAGTGTTACGCCGACAAGCCAGAGACAATTGACGCTTTAAAGGACAATATTCGTGAAGCCATTGGTGAAATACGGCTGCACACAATCGATAATGTGCTTAAAAATTGGACCGATCGTGTAGGCTACTGCATGGCCCGCCGAGGCAGCCATTTGAATGAAATTATTTTCCATTATTAACCGGAAGGATTGTACTTTCAAATAAAAAAAGAAATTTGAGAAAATATTCAGCATTTTTTTTTATAGCATTTTCAAAAAAAA
The DNA here is from genome assembly GCA_963931995.1 of Phaonia tiefii. Classification (NCBI taxonomy): domain Eukaryota; kingdom Metazoa; phylum Arthropoda; class Insecta; order Diptera; family Muscidae; genus Phaonia; species Phaonia tiefii. The sequence goes on from OZ008369.1 coordinate 28,254,637, forward strand.
AAGTTATTTGGCGGACCCGTTATATGCATAAATCACCAGATTTGGTAATGATTTTGCTCAATAAGGTACAACGTATTCGGCTTTTTCGTAAATTTTGGATAAACTTTGTGAGTAACGCTTTATAACTTTTAAAATTACTATGCAAATTTAAAAAACTAATGATGCAATTTTAAAAACGTATAAATTCCAAGCAATTCTGTAGGAAAAATTTTTAATTTGCTGTTACTGTTCCAGAGTTATACCATTTTAAAGCCTAAACTAATAATATTATAATCTGTTTGCTATTTTTGTATCGGATTTGCTTTAAATTTCTATGAAAATTTAAAATACTAATGATGCGCTTTAAAAGATGGGTAAATTCCAACCAATTTTCTAAAAAAAATTGTGAATTTTCACTTACTGTTCCAGAGTTATGCCACTTTAAAACTCTTTACCAATTGTATTTACCTAATAATATTATAAACTTTTTTTTGTTTTTTCATCGGATTTGCTTTAAACATTGTATTATTGAAAAATCTACATGCGCTAAGTAACGACAAAAAATTACACGTAGTAAAAAATGGCCCCGGCAACATATTGCAGGAACCATATATATGATTGCTTGCAAACATATACATGTTTCCTGCAATATGTTGCTAGGGCCGTTATTTCTGCGTGTATCTCTTTGTCGTTACTTAACGCATGTAGATTTTTTCGTGAATATAGTGTTTAGAGCAAATCCGATGAGAAATTGCCAAAGAGTTTATAGTATTTTTAGTTTCATACAATGGGTAAAGAGTCTTAAATTGGGATAACACTGGAACAGTAACTGCAAATTCAAAATGTATTCTACAAAATTCCTTGGCATTTATTCGTTCTTTTAAAGTGCATCATTCGTGTTTTAAATTTTCATAGAAAATTTAAGCAAATCCGATGCAAAAAAAAGCAAACAGTTTATAATATTTTTAGGTTCATACAATGGGTAAAAAGCTTTAAAATGGTATAACTCAGGAACAGTAACAGTAAAATACAAAATTTTTCCCAAAAAAGTGCTTGGAATATATACGTCACTTAAAATGCGTCATTCGTTTTTTAAATTTGTATAGGAATTTTAAAAGTTGTAAAACGTTACTAACAAAATTTATCCAAAACTTACGAAAGAATTTAATACGTGGTACCTTATTGAGGGAAATCATATACAATAAAAGTTTGAACGTTTAGCTTCAAAAATGTTGACTTACAAACTAAGAAAATCGTGGTTATTGACCGAGTTTTAAGTACAATTTAAAAAACGTCCGGAATACCCGATTTTTGGGGGAAATTCGACTTGCGCGACATCTAAACCACTTCCGAAAAATCTGAAAAATACTTTACCCCATAAGCTTTCTAATTAAGCTTGAGAACCACCAAATTCGAAAAAGAAAAATTTTTTGGGACACCCTAGTGTACATACTTATGTATGTCTGATCATAATTTAGAACTACTAGTTGGACATATTCTAAAGCTGTTGCGAGAAATCTAAAAAAAATCTCAAAAATACATTACCCTATAAGCTTTCCAATTAAGCTTGAGCAACCATGAAAATCGAAAAAGAGCATTTTTTTGGGACACCCTAGTGTAAATACTTATACATATATGTCTGATCATAATTCAGAACTACTAGTTCGACATATTTTTGCCGCTTCGTAGCAGTAGTTAGTGCGTATAAAATACCGAAACGAAAAGTGTGATACGTGCGACGATTTTGTCGTTGCTGCAACTAGTTGCAATGTAATTATACCATTTCCAATTGAAATTTAAAATATATGAATTTAATTTTGAAAAATATCAATTGAAATTTTAAAATTCTATCGCACCGACCACGAATATTGTGAAATGATACGTCAGACGATACGGATGTAACCTCTCGGTATATTTACTCTATGTAAGATTGGACATTTAATATGTATTTTTTTATTTTCAATTGATAATAAAGTAGGAAAATTTTTAACTATAAATTACGAAAACTACACCATTTCCAATTGAAATTTAAAAAATATTCATTTAATTTTGAAAAATATCAATTGAAATTTAAAAATTCTATTTGAAATACATCAATTGCAATTTAAGAAACATCAATTGAAATTTGAAAGACATCATTTGAAATTTGAAACATGTTAATTGAAAATTAAAATACGGCAATTAAAATTTAAAGGACATCAATTATAATTTAAAATTCATCAGTTATTAAAACTATTAACCGATGTTATGTATTCGATTTTTAAATTTCTATCGATGTCTTTTATATTTCAATTGACGTATTTTAAATTGCAATTGATGTGTTTTAAATTGGTAACTAACCACTTCTCTCAGTAAATTTATGACATTAGGCTTGGTTGCATATGGACGTTGCATGTTGAAATGTATTGCTTTAATAAAAGCAGATAGAGACATTAGTTCAAAATAACCAACAAGAAAACAACAGCGGAAACTCGTGCTTGTGTGTTAAAATATTTGTGTGACATACAACACAAATGTATACTAACAATAAAAGATATCAAAATTGTTCAAACTACATTTCAATTTCGCAGTTCTTTAAAAGAACGACGTGACAACCTTAAGTCAACAGTTTTTGTAACTCCACCTTTTGTAAGTTAAATTACGTCGAACATTTCTCTATCGCACCGACCTCGCCAAGAAGAGAGTGAAATTAAACATCAGATGAGACGGATTTTACCTCTTGGTATGGGTCTCAAAAAGATTGCACTTTTGAATTTTTTTTTTGGTGAAAAATCTTAAAATTTCACGAAGCACTACGCAGCGAATTTTGACAAAATACCACCACCTTCATGCGTACAAAATTCAGGTTTCTCAGGAGCTCAAGCCAGCAGACCATAGAAAGTTCCGGCAATTCGTTTAATGGCAATTTTTCAAAAAAAAGTCACCTCCCCTCATGCTCTCATGAAGCGCATTTAAATCTGAATGGCTCCGTGAATACACAAATTTGTCGAATTTGGGGCTCAGTCAATTTTCATGCAATCCCTGAGAAACAAATGCACCCGCAACGAGCAACTGTCTGGTGCGGATTTTGGCTAAGCGCCGTGATTGAGCCTTACGTTTTTGAAGATGAGGCCGAAATTGCAGTGACTGAGAACGGCATTCGTTACAGGAACATGATAGCGGAGTCCTTGTGGCCTCAACTGGACGGCATGGATCTAAACGACATGTGGTTCCAGCAAAACGGCGCCACCAGTCACGCCGCGCATGAATGAATTAATTTATTGCAGGAACGATTTCCAGAACGAATTATATCAAGAAATTCTGATGTCAACTGGCCACCAAGATCATGCGATTTAATGCATTGTGATTTCTTTCTTTGGGGTTTAGTGAAACCTCGGATTTATGCGAATAAACCAGAAACAATTCCTGAGCGCAAATCCCAGACCTAACGCGCTATCGGTGAGATACAAACACATCTCTGTGAAAAAGTCATGGAAAATTTCATGAAAATAGTAATGGCCTGTTATAAGAGCCGTGTGGGCCAGTGGACGGATTTTGGAACTAAGTTCCTTATCGCATGCTGTGGGATGGGTGCTAAATGAACAAAAATTAAACAACTTTTTTTAACATTATTATGCTAATACCCACTATTATCAACAATATTGGGCACTTTTTCTTTGGTTTGTGTCTAGACTAACATATGTTGAGAAACTTCTTGTTTAATGGGAGGTTTTCTAGGCGGAGCCTGTAACCAATATTTTGTATATATTGTAGTTTTGAACCCAATAAAAAATAAATTTATAAAAGCCAAAGTGAAAGAAGTTTTAAAAAGAACAAAAAAAGTAAATTTTCTCAAAAAAAATACCTATTCATATTCTTAAACAAAGTACCTTTACTTAAAAAAAAACCTTATCCTAAAGAAAAGTACCTTTTCTTAAAAAAGTTACATTTTCTTACCAAAAATATCTTTCTTGAAAAGAGGTATTTTTTTAAATAAGTACCATTTCTTCAAAAAGTACATTTTCTTACAGCAAATTCCATTTTCTTAAAAAGTACCTTTCCTTTAAAGAGTACCTTTTTTGTGAAACAAAATAATTTTTGTTGAGATAAGTACCTCCTACTCTTAAAAATGTACCTATTCTTGAAAAAAGGACCAATTATAAAAACATTCCCATTTCTTAAAAAAAAACCTTTTCTTCAAAAAAATACCTGCTCTTAAGCAAAATAAATTTTCTTACAAAAATTCCCTTTCTTAAAAGTACCTTTCCTTAAAAATAAAGTAATACCTTTTCTTTTCTTGAGATAAGTAGCCTTTCTGAAAATAAGTACATTTTCTTAAGAAATAACCATTTTCTAAAAAGAGTACAACTTCTTTAAAAAGTACCTGTTCGTAAAAAAAAGTACTTCTTTGTAAAAAAATGCATACTGTTATGGCTTTTTCTTACAAAAAGTACTTCTTCTTAAAAATTTTACCTTTTCTTAAAAAAATATTAGCTTTTAATAAAAGAAGTACCTCTCTTCAAAAAACGACCTTTTCGGGAAAATTTAATACATATTCGGACAAAAAGGACCTAAGAAGATACTTTTTAAAAAAAAAATACATTCTATAAAAAAAATTTCTTAAAAAAGTTTATCATTTTACAAAAAGTATCTTTTCTTAAAGATCCATTTAAATTATAGTATTTTACAATGGGCGTGTTGGAACTAAAAAAAATAATAAATGGTTTCCCATTACATCCCATGAAGGAATCGGGGAGAGCTTCTCACCACCAACCAGTGAGCTGTGCGCTTTCTAGTTTTATACTCACTTATTGGGGCCTACAGTTTTACACCGGTTCCGGACGGTATTTTTGAGAAGCATTTTCATTGCTAAATACTCGATAGTGTCGCCGTCACTATGCGGGGTGACCGACGTCGAAAGAAATTTTATGGTGGTCAGAGCAGCAGGGATCGAACCCAGCATGTCAAGTACAAGAGGCGCGCACACTACCGATTGCACCACCGACGGCCATTGCACCACAACTAACTAGTACATAATATATAGCGAAAGGAACTTCGTTCCAACCGGCGGTCACCTGACGTGATTTTTTATACCCTCACCCATAATGATGGGAGTATATATCATTTAATACGTAAAAAAATTAATACACAGAAGGAGCCTTATTAGACCCTTAGTATCTTTGGACAAAATTCGTTTTAGGACTTTTTAAGATGTTTGAGCCATGTCCGTCTCTCTGTCTGGCTGGCTGGTCAACACAATAACTGCCGTAAATCTTTATCGGTCACCACGAAATTTTGTCAATGACTAGTATTTGTCAGTACTGAGTTTGGGCTTGAAAATGGGCGTTTTGACCACGGCCCTTCTGGTACCTCCCATACAGATCGACACATTTAGCACAAAATCATATTCCTTTCAAAACTTTCTTCTGGTAGATGTGATTAGCTTCAACTCACATACCGGTTAATAATCTGTAAATGCCTACTTAACTGGAGGAAATGGGCGAGATTGTTACGCCCATTCTGGTACCTCCCATACAAAAGAGGGTGTTCGTCCGAGTTGTCAATCCGATAAATCGCGTGAAACACTTCCGACCGAAATGAAATTAGGTGTAAGACTTCACGTTATCAAAGGTCAATCAACGATTAAAACAAGGGTGATTTTTTCACCGCCCATTTTGGTACCTCCCATACAAAAGTTGATTGGCCGAGTTGATTGTTCGGCACGAGAAGTCCCGCAAAACCAAACCAATTTTTATGAAAGTTTGTACTAGTCAGTATTTAGCCAAATAAAGCTCTCCCATAGAAAATGAGCTGGTTAGCCACACCCATTCTGGGACCTTCCATATAACAGTTGGGCGGATGACCGGTTGATCCACACGATAATTCTCATAAACAACAACCGATCTTAATAAAATTCGGTACTAGGCAATATTTTGCTAAAAGCTACTGTGTAACTAGTAACTGACTATTGTGCCACGCCCAGTTTGGTACATCCCATACAAAAGTTGGGCGTATTTGGGGTTTGCCAATTCCATATCTGCAATAAATGATCTTAATAAAATTTGGTACTGATCAAAATTTTGGCAACAACCCCAACAACCCATCCCCATTTTTGTACCTCGCATATAAATATTGGGAGGGAAACTAACTAATTTGGGTATTCAATAATATATAGCGCAATGCCAATCTGCTATTAAATATGGTCACTTTTGAGTGTGGGTGTTTTTTATTTAACAGCACTCCCACGCAATGGATGACTTAGGGTGAGGGTGTGATTAAGTGGGTTCATCCGACTGAAACTTATGTACTGGTTATTCCATACTTAATCGGAACGTACCTTCTTTACACAATGCAATGAAAAAAACACAACTATCTCGAAAAATACGTGTTTTTATTTTAAAACGAAAAAGTGCGTTCTTACTAAGAGAATTTTATGTATAAGATTTTTAAATTTCATTTGATGTCTTTTAAATTTCAATTGGTATTTTTCGAATTTCAGTTGATGTGTTTTAAATTTCAATTAATGTTTTTTTTAAATTTCTACTAATATTTGTTAAATTTCAAATGATTTGTTTCAAATTCCTAATAGAATTTTTAAATTTCAATTGATGTATTTCAAATAGAACTTTTGAACTTCGATTGGTTTTTTTTTTAAATTTCAATTGAAAATGGTGCAGAAATTGAGAAATTTTAAATGAACGTGGAATTTTCAGTTTCAATTTGATAGATTTCAAATGAATTGTGGAAATTTGTTGTTGGTAATCAATTTCAATTTCATACATTGAATTGTTATTCTCATTTTCAATTGAAAATAAAATATGAAAATTTTTAACTAAAAATTATATTAAAATTCAATAGAATGTTGATAGATTTTCTGGTAACCATTCTATACACCAAACTCGCAAACAAAAAAATGTTGAAAACAAACTCACCTCAACTCTGGACAGTTGTCTGTCGTTGTCACAGTTGCATTGTCAGCTGTTTCAGGCTTAAATTGGTAAAAATCCCATCACCTTGTAATTGTTTGCGAAGCGATTTTGAAATTCTTTTTCGAGCTATTTCGAGTGAAGCGTCGACCGATGAGTTTCCAGATACTGTCTATATCTGGATGTTCGTATGTTATTATTATTATTATTGTTGTTGCTGTTTGCTATGTGAGTATGCATGTATGTATGCATGTATGTATGTGGTAAGCGTGTTGAGAATACTGATTTATTTTAGACAATTGCAATTCATACAGACATAATCAGATTGAAATATGCTACACATACATATGTGCACATACAGCTATGCATGCATTTATAGCTGGATATCGTTCAACCACAAATCTCAAATGACGTCGTGAGATACAATTTCAATTCAATTCATTTTGGAATCGTAACGTATCAAATCGTATTGTATGATGGTACTTTTTTTTCTATAGTTTTGTTGTTGTTTTAATGTGTAATAAATGTATTTATGCATTCATTCGTACCTACTACATATGTATGTATTGTATGTTGGAGTACTTGTGGATACTTGTGTTCATATGCATTTTAAAAATATTTCAACTTGAACGTCTTCTTGCAAGTCTCTGCTGCAATCCACTGCTTTCTTAGTGTGTCCGTTCGTCTGTCCGTACGTCCCTGGAGTCCATCAATACCACCGACGCCTGTGTTTGGCGCAGAAGGAGGCGAAATCATACACACTCGCGCACTAACACACAACGACGTATCAACAACATCCCCACTGTCGAAAACTGGAATTATGCGACCGACCATCCAGGCAAAGATTTCGGTTTATGTGTTGATTTTTGTGTCGACCCGCGTGCATTTAACCAGAAAACGTGACGAATTTATTGGCTCAATTTGTTTTATTGTACCAACATTAAAGCACAAAGTTCTTCTCTTTTCATTATGAATTTTTCCAAAATCACAAGTATTTTCTTTTCAAACTTTTCACAATTTTTCCAATATTTTTATTTAGAATTTTCTTTTAAAAACATTTCTGTTCTTACAATGTATTTGTACTTCCTATGTAATGTTTACATTACATTACAACTTGACCGTCCGTCCGTGACAAAAGTTGTTCTGGCTGGATTGTGTGCCTGTAGTCACAACAACAACAATAACAACTTAATGTAATTTGCCCGTTTATGATTTTGATTTTATTGTTTCCTTTTATCTCACGCCCCAGACATTATGACCGTCAACGAGTAAAGCCAAATATCAACTAAATCCACTGGCACTCTGGTGCTACCAAAACTCACAAGCATTTCCAGTTGGAGTGCAATGCAGCCGCCGCTGGCGCTGTTGTTTTGGCTGAGGCTGCTTGCGTCTGCTGCTTACAGTGGATGGGTTGGATGGATAGATGGGTTGTTTGTTAAACACAAACCAAACACAACGCTCTTACACACACGCATAACCCAGGCAAAAAAATTGGCATAAGTAAAATTTATAAAGATCTCAATAGATTCGAAATTCGTCATATTTGAAACTTCAACCAGAGTTCGTAATTGCCCCCATGTGTAAATCATACACATCGCCGTGGGGAATGGGTAATGAATCTTTACCCCTTACCTACAGGTTATGGGGAAATTAATGGGTAGTTACCTACGACGATAGGGAATTGCCCATCACGAGTACCCATTACCCACAGGGTAATGGGAAAAATAATGAGTAGTTACCCACGACGTTGCGGAATTACGCACCACGGTTATCCAGTACACATGGGGAATGAGTAGGCGGCCCTGGCCCATTACCTACGGTGATGGGTAATAGCTTACCCTGGGTAACCCATTCCCATTTTTGATCGAAAATATGAAAAAATTAGAAAAAATATCTATATCTCAGACACGGAGCGTCGAATCGAAAAAATAACTAATATTTACGGGTTTCTAAGGGTTTCCATAAAGTGGTCCAATTCGTGGGGATTTTTTTTTTGCAAAAGATTGCCAAATTAAAATATGGGTATAATATGGTTATATATGGTCCTATGGAGGTAAAAAAAATATTTTGTTTGCCATTGGATGCACCGTTTTCGAGTTATAGCCATTTTTAATTTTTTTCTTATTTGGAGACTTTTTTTTACAAAATTCTTCCATACGAATTGGACCACTTTTATAAAAATTATTATTATTTTATGTATTTGTTTAAACATTTATTATTTTTGGTATTGGACACACCGTTGCCGAGTTATAGCCACTGTTTAATTTGGCGATTTTTAGAAAAAAAAATTTTCACACGAATCAGCAATTTTTTCAAAAAAATCACTAAATTGCCGATATGAGTTAGCGACTGTTCTAAAGCGATTTGTTATTTTATCGATTCGACGCTTCGTTTCCGATTTTTTTTGTAATTTTATCATATTTTCGATCAAAAATGTGTATGGGTTACCCTGGATAATCGACACAGGGTATCTAACTCTACGTTTCAGTGAAATTTTTTAAAAAAGGGATGCCTTATTAAAGATGTTCATTGGCTAAAGGATCCTATGGAGTAAAAAATATGTTTTTTGCCATTGGACGCACCGTTTCCGAGTTATAGCAATTTTTTTTATTTTAGCGATTTTCTTATTTGGTGATTTATTTTTAAAAAATTCTTCGTTACGAACTGGACCACTTTATATACAAATTATTATTAAAAATTGTATTATTTATTTAAAAATTTATTATTTTTGCTATTGGACACACCACCGTTTCCGAGTAATAGTCATTTTTTAATTAGGCGATTTTTAGGAAAACTAAATTTCCACATGAATTGGAAACTTTTTTAAAAAAAATCACTAAATTGCCTATAATAGTTAGAGATTTTTCTAAACCGATTTGTTATTTTTTCGATTCGACGCTATGCGACATATAAACATTTTTTCTAATTTTTCCATATTTTCGATCAAAAATGTGGATGGGTTATACCCTGGGTAACCGACACAGGGTATCTTACTCTACGTTTCAGCGAATTTAAAAAAAAACTGATGCTTTATTAAAGATGTCCATTGGTTAAAGGATCCAATGGAGGTAAAAAATATTATTTTTCCATTTTAGCGATTTTCTAATTTGGCGATTTTCTTTAAATAATTCTTCCATACGAATTGGACCACGATATATAAAAATTATTATTAAAAATTTTACAATTTTATTTATTTATTTAAACATTTATTATTTTTGCTATTGGACACACCGTTTCCGAGTTATAGCCAAATTCTGTGTTGGCGGTTTTTAGAAAAAAAACTTTCCACACGACTTAGAAACTTTTTTAAAGAGAAAATAACGCAAATGCCCACATGAGTTACCGATTTTTCTAAAGCTATTTGTCATTTTTTCGAGTCGACGATTCGATTCCGAAATATAAAATTTTTTCACATTTTTGATAACAAATATGAAAAAATTAGGAAAAATGTTTATATCTCGGAAATGAAGCGTCGAAACGAAAAAATAACAAATCGCTGCAGAAAAATCTTTAACTCATATTGGCAATTTAGTTATTTTTTTTTTGAAAAAGTTTCCAATTCGTGCGGAAATTGTTTTCCTAAAAATCGCCAAATTGAAAAAATGGCTATAACTCGGAAACGGTGCGTCCAATAGCAAAAATAATAAATTTTTAAATAAATAAGTAAAATTATAAAATTTTTAATATATAAAGTGGTCTAGTTCCTGTGGAAGAATTTTAAAACAAAAACGCCAAATAAGAAAATCGCTAAATTAAAAAAAAATGCCTATAACTCATAAACGGTGCGTCCAATGGCAAAAAAATATTTTTTTACCTCCATAGGACAATGGACATTCAGTGGATATCTTTAATAAGGCATCTCTTTTTAAAAAGCAAATCGGTGAAACGTAAAGTAAGGTACCCTGCACCGGTTACCCAGGGTAACACATCCCCATTTTCGATCGAAAATATGAAAAAATTAGAAAAAATGTGTATATCTCGGAAACGAAGCGTCGAATCGAAAATATATCAAATAGCTTTCGAAAAATCGCTAACTGATGTGGACATTTTAGTGATTTTTTTTTGAAAAAGTTTCCAATTCGTGTGGAATTTTTTTTTCGAAAACTCGCCAAATTAAAAAAGAGAAACGGTGTGTCCAATAGCAAAAATAATAAATTTTTAAATAAATAAATAAAATTTTAACATTTTTAATAATAATTTTTATACAAAGTGGTCCAATTCGTATGGAAGAATTTCAAAAAAATGGCCAAATAAAAAAAATGGCTATATCTCGAAAACGGTGCGTCCAATGGCAAAAATAATATTTTTTTTCGCCTCGATAGGATCCTTTAACCAGTGGACATCTTTTATAAGGCATCCCTTTTTTTTTAAAAATTTACTGCAACATAGACTAAGGTACCCTGTGTCGGTTACCCTGGGTAACCCATCCACATTTTAGATCGAAAATATGAAAAAATTAAAAAAATGGATATATCTCGAAAATCGAGCGTCGAATCGAACACATAACAAACCGCTTTAGAAAAATCGCTAATACATATTTGCATTTTAGCAATTTTTTATTTGAAAATTTTTTGGTTTTTCGCGATTATTTAAACAGAAATTATGCCGAATTAAGGACATCCCATTGCTTAAAGCCTTTCACGGATTTACAGCGATTTGTTACTTTAGAGATTTTAGCATTTGGCGATTTTTTTAAAATTTCTTCCATACGAATTGCACCAGTTTATGAAAAAAACGTAGAAACCCCCAAAAATGAAATATGTATTTTTTTCGATTCGACGCTCCGTTTCCAAGATAGAAAAAGTTTTCTAATTGGGTTACCATTGCTAACCTTCACTGGGTATCTTTCTTACTCTTTGTTTGAACCAAAAAAAAATCATTTCCCATTACATCCCATGAATGGAGTTGGGAGACCTTCTCACAATCAATGAGCTGTGCGCTTTCAAGTTGTACACTCACTGATTTTGACCTACAGTTTTACATCTGTTCCGAACAGGCTTTTCATGGCAAAGAGCAGGGATGAAAACCAACGTTTTCATGCACAAGAGCCGCGCACACCAGCCATTGCATCACGTTTGGACCATAGAGTGATATATAAAGAGTGTGCATGAGTATTTCAGTTCCACCAAATTCTCGCCGAAAGTCACTTGGCTAATGACAGTTTTGATACTTTTTCCACTTATGCCAAAATTGGTATAACGCCAAAAAAAAATTGTGTTCGTTCAAATCAAAACTCATTTATTGCATACAAATAAATAGTTTCCCATTATATCCCATGAAGGGATAGGGGATAGCTTCTCACAATCAGTGAGCTGTGCGCTTTTTATAATTTTACACTCACTGTTTGGGACCTAAAGTTTAACACCAGTTCCGAACGGAATTTTGAGAAACTTTTTTATGGCTAAATACTCGATAGTGTCGCCGTCACTAAGCGAGGTGACCGTCGTCGAAAGAAATGTAAGGTGCTCAGAGAAGGAATCGAACCCACGTTCTCATGTACTAGAGACGCGCACACTAACCATTGCATCATTTTAAAAGTCACAAGTGCCAATCAAATCCAATTTAACGCCAGTTTTCCAGTCGCTGAGTCTCCTACCCAGTCTATCCTGTATCAAATTCGCAACCATAAGGGCGATCAGCTGTTTCATCGCAACCCCCTGGTTTGGGCATTAAACGAACAGATATAAAAGAGAATATGTATTTTGATTCGATGCAACCAGCATCAAACATAATTAGGCTGTCATTAATATCAATCAAACGCTATTTAAACTTAGTTTGTTTCTAGTTGCTTATGGTTTGTTTTCCCATCCACTCTGTTGTCTATCAAATTTCACCTACCATTTCGATCAGCTGTGGCATAGATATCCGCTGGTTAAATCAGGGGGTATCCATGCCACAGTTGAACGAAATGGTAGTTAGGGATTTGATAGACGACAGAGGGAATAGCAGAATGAGCAGAAAGTAAGAACACTAAGTTTAACCCAGTGGGTATCCATGACAAAATTGATCGATTATGAAGTAGGAAATTGATACGAGTAGAAAACAGATTAGAAAGGCGAGATAGCGATAAACAACCAGAAGCTACCCATTTAGCAAATTCGGTTTAAATAGTGTTTGATTGATACAAATGACAGCAAAATTATGTTTTATGTTGGTTGCATCAAGCGAAAATACGCATTCCCTTTTATTTTTGCCCGTTTTATGGCCAACCAAAGAGTAACATATGACAGCAACTCAACTCGATGAAATGACCTACTACCCCGACGACTCCAAGAGAAAGCTAAGAGAGGGACGGATGTCCTATGGTAATATATTAGATTTTTCCCCAGATGTTTGGAGGTTTGATATAGATCGAATTGCTGTTACAAGTTGCATATAAAACCAACATAAGTAACATAGATTTTTCGTTGGATGCAACTAGTATCAAACATAATTTAGCTGTCATTAGTATCAATTAAAATGGGCTATAGGTATTTTCAAACCCCGGGGCCGACATTGTATCACTAGCGGAACTTCGAGCTGTGGCCGATATATTGCTCTCCTGGGTAATAAAGTTATACATCGCGTGTATAAATAACAACTACATACCTAGGTGATGAAAAGGCACCAGAGTGGTGTATTTTTTAAAGAGGTGGAAAGATCGCTCGCACTGCTCCTAAATACTTTAGGTACGGAAACCTCTAATAACTCCTATTGAAGACTTTGTAAGGGCTGATAGACGTACACTTGCGGGCGAGTATTGATGTAAAATAGTTATCTGGAGTACTGCATGTGTACTAACCCTCAGAAAAATAACTTAATTAGACGTGTACGCGGCTTTTGTATATGTGAATGTGGGTTCGATCTCTCTTCTAAGCATCTTACATTTCTTTCCGATCAAAATTGAAAACTATTAGCTATACACTCGAGATATGCGCAAGACGTCTTGAATGACCATTCAAGATATGTATGTTCTCTAATGATGTTGCGACAACAAAGTACTTCGGGTTACTGTCGACAAAGCATTCGTGTGTTTATGTGTGTGTACACAAAAACAGAGTACAATGTGAAGCCTAGTAGAAGTCGTAGTATTATCGTTTTTTTCTCTACAGCGTCACCCACATATACGAAAGATTTCTTTCAGAACACTGAAGTATTTGGTTGCCGCAACTTGTTTACAGTACATGTCTTCAAAAGAAGCAAATGTTTACTATACACCCACAGGAAAAAAATGGTTAGATAGCCGAATAAGCTGTAACCGAATTTAGAGGTTGTCTCAACCGAATTTGGAGGTTGTCTCAACCGAATAAGAGGTTGTCTCAACCGAATTTGGAGGTTGTCTCAACCGAATTAGAGGTTGTCACAACCGAATTTGGAGGTTGTCTCAACCGAATTAGAGGTTATCTCAACCGACTTAGAAGGTGTCACAAGCCGAATTAGAGGTTGGCACAACCGAATTATAGATTGCCACAACCAACTTAGAGATTGTAACAGAAGAATTTAGAGGATGTCACTACTGAATTTTGAAGTTCTGCTTGAACTGCTCGCTGATAATTGTGGACATTTTCCGCAAAATTAGACGTTTTAACGCAAAAGCCATAATTACAGTAGTTTAACTAACTTGATGATATTTATTAACTTGATATCAACGCGACAGCAACAATTGTACATTCTTAAATTTTTCAGCATAATATTTATTTAAAATTTTTTATTTATTAACTGAATTGATAATGCATTCGGTTGCACACGCAGAATTAATAGGAAATTCGGTTACAGCAATCAACTCTACCCCAAATTCCGTTGACTTTGATATTGATACCAACTTTCAGTTCGGTTGCTTCAATCGGATTTGCTAATAATTTCGGTTGTTGCATCCGTATTAATTCCAAATTGGGTTCAACTAAAATTTTAGAAAATGTTTTTAGTTTCTCTACGAGCTAACAGATCAGGGTTTTCTGCAAAATAGTGAAAAAATTAAACAGTCGGAACTGTAGTTGTCAGAACGAATATAATTAAAGCTTCAGTTGTCGCAAACAAGTCAATTATGAATCGAGGTTGGTTCAACCGAATTTCAGTCATTTGGTCTAAATTCAGTCACGACAACCTTAATTCGGTTGTGGCAACCGCAATTTGGATGGCAACAACCGAATTTACGTTGGCTGCAACCTTTTTTTAAACAATTAGTTCACTGAGTGTAGTGCTATCAATTTCCCTTGAGAGAACGTTGTATTCAATTGATATAAAGCTTATTCTGTTAAGCTGTTTAAAAAAGGTGACCTGAGTCTCTGTGCCAACTACCGTGGAATAAGCCTTTTATCCATAGCATATAAGGTTCTATTAAGTATAATGTGCGAAAGACTAAAACCGATTATCGCTGACCTGATTGGACCATACCAGTGTGGCTTTAGGCCTGGAAAATCGACAACCGACCAGATTTTCACGCCACGCCAAATCCTGGAGAAGACACACGATAAACAAATCGACACCTATAATCTATTTGTCGAATATAAGGCGGCCTTCAATAGCTCGATACGGAGGAAACTCTACGAAGCAATGTCTGAGCTTGGCATTCCTGCAAAACTCATACGCCTTTGCAGGATGACCCTGACGAACACCAAATCCGCAGTGAAAGTTGGTAAAGATCTTACCGAACCTTTTGAAACTAAGCGATGCCTCAGACAAGGTGATACCCTATCGTGCGATCTCTTTAACATCTTAATAGAGATTATTCTGAGAAAAGCTGCTGTCAACATGAATAAAACAATCAGCAGCAAAAGTCATATGCTGCTCGCGTATGCTGATGATATTGATAAGGAGTCAGGAAAAGTGGGTCTGACGGTTAATGAGGACAAGACAAAATTAATGGTTTCAACGAGCAGGGCCTCCACGCGATTAGACCAAAGCGTAAACGTTGATAACCGTTATAACTTCGAGGTAGTGGACGAATTTATATACCTCGGCTCTGCCGTAAACAAAAACAACAACGTCAGCCTTGAGATCAAGCGGAGAACTGTGCTTGCGAATAGATGTTATTTTGGGCTAAGCAAGCACTTTAGAGATAAAGCCCTCTCTCGAGTAACAAAAGACCAATTATACCAGACTCTCATACAACCTGTCTTGCTTAATGGCGCAGAATCCTGGGTATTATCGCAAGGAGACGAAACATCTGTAGGAGTCTTCGAGACAAAAATACTCCGAAAAACTGATGGCCCTATAGTGCACAACGGCGAGTATCGGCGACGCATGAACCATGAGCAGTATGAGCTATATCCCGACAATGACATAGTTAAGCGGATCAAAATAACACGATTGCGCTGGCTAGACCATGCCAGTAGAATGGATGAAGACGAAAGAGCACGAAGGGTTTTCGAAACCAAACTCGAAGGAAGACGAA
The DNA here is from genome assembly GCA_963931995.1 of Phaonia tiefii. Lineage (NCBI taxonomy): Eukaryota > Metazoa > Arthropoda > Insecta > Diptera > Muscidae > Phaonia > Phaonia tiefii. The sequence continues at coordinate 28,270,894 of OZ008369.1, forward strand.
AAATAGGAAGACCAAGACTCGGAAGGATCAGGTTGACGAATCTCTGCGTACACTCGGTATTGCCAACAGGAGAGATAAGGCAAAAGATCGAACTGGTTGGCGAAATATGTATGTTATCTTCGTTTTGTAAGGTCCCTGACCTGATAAGTAAGTAAGTTATTCTGTGATAGCTGGCATATACACTTGGATCGTCTATTAAATCGTCGATTATGAATTACTTTACCCAAACCCTGACCAAAAGCTGATGCATGGACCGTATCGGCTTGTCGCCAATGGCCTTAAACATCATGGCCGCATCATCCTTACGTTGCCAGAAAGTTGCTGTTCCGACTTCGTCTCGGTTATATGTGTGACAAATAATACCACCATCTTCAATTTGATTTATTAGGTCATATTTGTTTCATTCTTTAGGGTAAAGCAACAGCATCATGGACAGGATCATTACGCATTATGCTACTAAGCGCCCCTTATAAAATTCTTGCAAAACTGTTAGTTTCCGCATCAACTGCTCATGCACGGATCACATTATCACTCTCCGTGTAACCCTTGGGCAAGTCAAATAAAATTTTCATGTGGGTTTCGTGGAATTCGGCACTGCCTTCTACACCCTATGCAGAGAGTCTACATATATCCCCTACAAGCTTGAAACGTATCAGAAAAATTGGTAAATATAATCAAAGCAAACTATGACGGATTCAAAATCAAGGTTCTCCACAACAATCACCTATCGCCTCCAATCTCAAAAAATTCTGGGGTTAAATAGGGCTGCCTTACGTCACCACTGCTCTTCCTAATTGTGCTTGATGATGTGCTAAACGCAGCTCTAACGATAAAAAGAGGTTTGCCATGGAACTTGCTGATGACATCGCCCTTCTCTCCGTCAAGTAGTCTGACCTACAGGTCAAACTGGGTCTTCTGAGCTTAAACGCAAAATCTGTCGGTCTGCAAATAAAAACCAACAAAACAGAATTCATCTCCATCAGTGATGTCGATATAAACCTAAACATTTACGGTGAACCAATTAATCGCAATTCCCACTTTTACTACCTGCAATTAGTCTTGAAGGGGACCACACTCGACGTCACTTTCCGCATCAACAGAGGAAGACAAGCATTATTTAACTCGAACGTTAAAAACATCCTGATCTATGGATGTGAGTCGTGGCTCGTGGCCTTTGTCTACAGCTGCCTAGAGAAGATTCTGAGAATTTGATGGCCCAACCACATATCGGTGGTGCAATGGGTAGTGTGCCCGCCTCTTGTACTTGAGATCCTGGGTTCGATCCCTGCTCTGACCACCTTAAATTTCTTTCGGCGGCGGTCACCTCGCATAGTGACAGCGAAACTATCGAGTATATAGCCATGAAAAAGCTTCTCAAAATACCGTTCGGAATCGGTGTAAAATTGTAGGTCCCAATCAGTGAGTGAAAACTGGAAAGCGCACAGCTCAGTGATTGTGAGAAGTTCTCCCCGGTCCCTTCATGGGATGTAATGGGAAACCATGTATGTATGTATAACCACATATCTAACCAGGACCTACTGCTCACCCCACTACACAAAAAAAATATTGGCCTGTAAATTTCAATTAAAAATATAATGAATTTTTTCAAAAAATTCAATTAAAAATTAATTGAATTAATTAAATGTTTAATCAACTTTACAATTTATTTTAAGAAAATTGTTTTCAAAAATTTCACGTAAAAAGAAACTTTAAGACTCCCCTTCACTTTTCAACCTGTAAAACAAGAGTGCCTGCCCTAAATATGCAGAAGAGATGGAATGCGACAATGGAATGACTGTTGCTGCGGAAGGAGCAGATAAATTGAATGTTTCTCCAGAACCACCAGATGTACCTATTTTTTTTTGTATTTAATACAAATCGTTTAAACATTAAATGTTTAATATATAATAATAATTTAAGAAAACCGGACATTAGTTCCGATTATGAATCCAGATTCTAAAAAAATTAATTTTTATAGACATAAATACATGCGTATCTGCGAAACCTTGAATAAAATCGCTTTAAAAATAGAACATTTTATGTTTTTTCGTCGTCGCAGAAAAAAAGCAACTGTTTTGATTGGTTCAATTCAAAATTTAATCAAAAATCGCGAAAAAATCAATAATTTTTTTAATTAATAAATGTATAAATAAATCAATAAATGTTTTAATCAAATTTACAAATCTTTTAATTGAAGTTTTTTTGACAAATTTACAAATTCCTTTAATTAATATTAGCATTTTCGTGATTACACCAAAATCAATTAAACAATTAATCAAATAAACAAATTTTTTAATTGAAATTTATTTTTATTTTTTCTGTGTAGATATAACGATACAACAACGCCCCTTCAGAGGGCTCGGACACACACTACGCAAAGACGACGAGGAAATTTGACGCCGTGTACAATGGTTGAAGCCCCTGGGTTCAAGAAGTCGAGGCGGACCAAGAACATCGTGGCGCCGCACGATGGATGCCGATCTAGACTCTGCCAAGTGGAACAGTTTAAGAATCTCGTGCCAATTTCAATTCTTTTGTTTCGGTCTACGCTCTAGCCGGAGTTAAAGGAACTAATATATATATCTGAATGATGATGATATCCATTCAGAGCTGATTCATAGTAGATTTTTAAGCAATGGCACAAACTTCCAACAGCATAACCATGCCATGCAAACAACGAATTACATTTATCATTGTCCACCATAGGAGGTAAGCGACTGATTCTCTCTGCATTACCTTGAAATAGTAAGTAATGTACTGTACCCCAAGATAATCATTGCAAAGGGTGTTCTCGCATCTTCTCTTTCATAGATTCGGTTTTTCATATTGTTTTGGTTTAGCTGATCCAAATAAAATAAAGGGTTTCTCAACAGAGACGCTACAAAAGTAAGTCGATAGGGACAGCAAACGACGCCATATTTTTTCCCGCTCTTTTGACATTTCTCTTCAGTAAGGTTTGCCATTTCATCATGGAAAGACATACGAACCAACAACGTGTCGAAATTATTAAAATTTACTACCGAAATTTGGAGTCAGTGGCCTAAACTTTAAGAGCGGTACGTCCAATTTATGGTCTTCAGCGATGAGGCTCATTTCTGGCTGAATAGCTTCGTCAATAAACAAAATATGCGTTATTGGTCAGACAGCAATCCACACGTAATCCATGAGTCATCATTGCATCCCGAATAAATTACGGTTTGGTGCGGTTTATGGGCCGGCGGCGTCATTGGGCCGTACTTCTTCCGTGATGATCAAGACCGGCACGTTACTGTGAATGCGAATTGCTACCGTTCAATGATAACCGAATATTTTTGGCTCCAATTGGATAATATGGACTTGGAGGACATGTGATTCTAACAGGACGGCCCCACATGCCACACACCGAATGCCACAATCAATTTATTGGAAACCAAGTTTGGTGAATGTGTTACCTTACGAAATGGCCCAGTCGATTGGCCGCCTCGGTCGTGCGATTTGACGCCGTTAGATTATTTCCTGTGGGGCTACGTCAAGTTTATGGTCTATGCCAACAAGCCAGCGACGATTGATAACTTCGTACGAATATCGAACGTGAAATTGCAGCAGTAGCGGCCGATTTATGCTTGAAAACCGTCGAAAATTGGGTTCAGCGTCTGGACTTCTGCAAGAGTGCCCGTGGTGGCCATGCAAAAGAAATCGAGTTCCATACATAGCATCGAACGTACTTTCACAGGAATAAAGAATTTCATTGGTATCTACAACCGGTTTTGTTTTATTACAATAAATTAGTACAGCGTAACTGGGTAAAGAGTTTGGAGTTGACGATTTTAGCAATGGACGAGAAATACGCTACTGGAACTTGTTTCATTTTACCTACAGCGGTTAAAAGACAGATAAACCTTTAAACGTGTGTTCAAAAAATATCGATAATTGTTATATCATGACTGTTGCTTTAACGTTGATATAAATACACTCCGAATATTCTTTATAAAAATCCTTTGCCCTCTCTTACTCTGACTTTCTTCGCTGGGTTATGTCACACACAACAAGGAGACGACACTACAGCAGCAGCAGCAACAACTCTCTCACATATCTCGCAAAACGCACACTTCCATACAACACTCAGTTCGCAAGAGCGATGTATCGAAAGGGGGCCCAACCAACATGTTTACCCACAACAGGATAAAGTGTCTTTTTCACTGTTCGTTGTATTTTTGTTTTTCCCTAACAACATCTCTACTTCATAAACAAGATTTATCACTTTGTTATGAATCGAGTGAAATACGAAAAAAAAATAAATATGAAATCCAAAACAAAAACAAATCTATAAAGAACCGAGAGTTTGAGTCTACAACTTCAAAAATACTTGCAGCCTTAGCAGCAGCAGCAGCAGCGAGAGTATTCGCTATTGAATAAAGGTCACTTAATATTTTTTTTTATTTTATTTTGATTTTTTTTGTTGAATATTTTTGCAAAACTATAATAAAAAGCAGACGCTGAAAAATATTCGTAACTTTTAAACTCAAATTCACTTGGGAATTTTAGGTATCGAAACAGAAAAACTAGTGATTTTTTATGATGCTACAGTCGGTGGAAAAGGAAAGAGATCGAAACATTTGTATCATGTAGGAGAATTTTTAAAAGTGTGCCCAATTCTTTTACAGAGTTCATGTTGCATTGAATAATTCTTACCTCAAAACGACAAATTGTCCTTCTAGTATAAAATTTAAATTCGTTTTTTTAATACATCCCTTTGCATAACTACTGCCAAACTTTCAAGCAGTTTGTATTTGACAGCCATTGAAGGCGAACAACTTTTGTATTGTTAAAAAGAAATATAAAGAGTGGTGAATAACGTTATTTAAAGAGGATTTAAATAAACTTTATGTAACCGCTAAATATTGGGCCAGTTAAGGGGCGTAACATATTTTTTAAGAGGCGCCACTCGTGTTCAAAAGAACTCATTTTTACACTTGCTCAGGCGACTACTATTTCACTAAAGGGCATGTTAGACAATTAGAGAAATCGTTGGATTTGCCAACATTTTCATTTACGGAGAGCGAATGGACTAGTGTCAACTTGAAGAGAACGAGTTGCAGAAACAATTTTGACAGGTCTGCAAGATGTCTATAATTTTTTTGATTTCCTTAAAAATATTATGGAATCAGGCGTGAGGGAAGAGAGCAAATTTCTTTTAGCGGCTAAATTGGATTTTTTTCGTGTTTTTGCCTGGTAGAGCATTAAATGCAGATTCAAAAAAAAAAAGTTTGCGGAAGTCCATATTATCCGAAATATAGATCTCCAAAGCTTGAATGTATAATCGCGCAAAACTCTGCCATTTATTATCAGATCCTGATGACAGAAATTTCATAAATCGTTAAATTTATATCAAATTCCCTCTGTAATTTAAGTCGATGTGTGACAAAATCAGAAAAGTTGCGCGAGTTTTTAGAAATATTTTTTTTATTTTGGTATGTAAAAACTACAACAACGGACCACAGAAATAAAAGACAACAACTACAACGACAAAAGACAACAACACCAAAAGACAAGCACAACAAGTTGATTAAACGAAAAAAGTAAGGTTAAAAAACATTTTTTAAATGATCCCTCAATGGGTTAATAAAAGGAAATATATTTATACACAGAGTTATAGAGCTATACAAGGGCTTTGTAATGATATATATTTCAAGCAGATGCGATGATAAATACCTGAGATATGACCGATTATATACTCAAGCTTTAAAGGCCTATATCTTAAGAAGCTGGACCTAGCGCAAAAAACACTTCTTTTTCAACTCAGCGCAAAAGCGTTTACCGTTAGTGAAAATTTGGTGCAGATCTGATTTTGCTGCTAAAATAGTTTTATGACGAGGGATGTTTACTGGATATATTTATAGCTTTAGTATTTGTATATATGTATTATACAGTTCTGTCAAAATCGGTTAAATTTTGAATTTGTAAAAACAAGTTTTTATATAATAAATTAAATTTTTATGTGACAAATTCGATTTATTTAGAACCACATGTCGTCCAGATCTATGCTCTCCAGTTGAGAACACAAGAACTCTGTTATCATGTTCCTGTAACGAATGCCGTTCACAGTCACTGCATTTTCGGCCTCATCTTCAAAAAAGCAAGGCCTAATCGCGCCGCCTGACCAAAATCCGCAGCAGACAGTTGCCCGTTGTGACTGCATTTGTTTCTCATGGATCGCACGAGGATTTTCTGAGCCCCACATTTGTGTATTCACGAAGCCATTCAGATGGAAATGCGCCTCATCGGAGAAGATTACTTTTTTTGTTGTAAAATTGGCATTGACTTCGCTTTGCTCCAGTACCCATTGAACGAGTTACCGGCGCTCTCTATGGCCTGCTGGTTTGGGCTCCAGAGTAAGCTGAATTTTGTACGCATGAAGGCTTCGTGAAATTCGTGGTGTTTTCGGCGACACTATCGGTTACAGCAGCAATGTTTTTAATAGACTGGTAGTTACCTTGACGTACAGGAGTCTTACTGTCCATAACTTGCACTTTCTCGACTGAATATTCTTCAAAGATTGCGAGCGGTCTCAGCATAACTTTACGAATTTTTGTAATAAGTTTTCAGAATTACAACGCGTTGTTCTTTCGTAAAGCGCTCCATTTTTAATAATCGGTATAAACATATGTGACAGCTGCCAAATTTCAGAGTTTCCACGTGCACAAAACAATACACTACATTTAAAAAGTGCAATCTTACTGCGACATCCTTTAGTATACTTGTATCCAAACACATTGTGTTTGCTATTCAATATTAAATGTTGGAGACACAATGATTAATACTTACTTACTTATCCTGCTCCGAACAACCCCGGGGGATCAGGGACCTTGGTTGGTTGGTTGAAAAGGCTCACTTAGGCCAACGAAACCCATTGTGATACCTGCAGTTTCCTGTATAGCAACTATTGACTAGTCGTCTAGCCGATTTGCCATTTCAATGAATTTGCCTATAAGACCTACAGGAATATCCTGTAGGCCTACGGTGCTAACTAAATGTGTTCCGAATATCCTACTCCTCAGTCCTGAAAGAGCAGAGCAATCCAAGAGAAAGTGTTTCATCGTCTGATCGTCCTCTTCCATGCAGCATCTACAGAGAGTGGAGTTTCTATGTAACAATCTTAGGGCGTGTTTTCCTACAAGGCAATGTCCCGTAAGTGTTTCTATCATTGTGGATAACCTGCCTCTCGGCAAGTTAAGCAGTTGCCTAGTCCTCTTCCTGTCCACCTGTGGCCAGAGGACCCTGGCTTGTTTGCAAGTTGAAGTAAGTCTCCACTTGTTCTTGAACATATTATAGGCCCACAGGCTGATCTGCAAACGGCAGGTAGAGATTGGCATACTAACACTTTCTTTTGGCGGAAGAACCTGTGCCGTAGTGCCCTGTCTAGCTAACGCATCCGCTACGCAATTGCCTGGCATGTCGCTGTGTCCCGGTACCCAGATGAGCCTGATGTCGAAATACTCTGCTATCACCCTGAGTGATGAGTGACATTCTTTCACCGTCAGGGACGTAGTAAACAAGGCTCCCAGGGATTTTATAGCAGCCTGGCTGTCTGTGTCGATACACATTCTCCGGAAGGTTGCGACTCTACTTTTCAGTAGTTCAGCAACCTCCAGTATGGCGGTAATTTCCGACTGAAATTCTCTACAGTGATCAGGCACCTTGAAGGAGATATTTATGTATAGATCCGGTTAAAGCCAACTTGTTCGTCCAACTTTGATCCATCCGTGAAAAATCTGATACTACTGGTATCCCCTTCTAGTGACTTTTCCCAGGTATTCCTGTTCGGAATACAAGTCCTTAGATTTGTCGCTGGTAGAGGGTAGGGGATACAGTAGTCCGTTTTTACGGGGATAGAGTTGATCCGGGGTAGTAATTCAGCGTGTCCGGAATTCCCCGATATGAAAACGCCACAATCTCTGATTCTCACCAGGGATGTAGCGGCTGCCGATTCGGCCATGATATCAGGAGTACAGATGTTCAGGATAGCACTAAGTGCAGTGCCTGACGTCGTTCGTTCATCAAGGAATTTAGAACATATTTCTTTTGGAGAGACCTCCACCAAACTACGGTGCCATAGAGAAGTATTGGTCTGACTATTGCCGAATAAATCCACATGGTGATCTTAGGAGACAGTCCCCAGCGCTTCCCTATCGCCCCTTTACAGCAGTAAAGAACAACAGACGCCAGGGACCTTACAACGCTAAGATAACATCGCCAACCAGATAACATCGCCAACCAGTTCGATCTTTTACTTTATCTCTCCAGTTGGTAATACCAAGTGTACCCAGGGATTCGTCAACGTGATCCCTCCAGCGGAGTCTTGGTCTTCCTATTTTTCGCCTTCGTTCAAGTTCGGTTTCGAAAACCCTTCGTGCTGGTTAGACTTCATCCATTCTACTGACATGGTCTATCCAGCGCAACCGCGTTAGTTTGATCCGCTTAACTATGTCGATGTCGGGATAAAGCTCATACAGTTCATGGTTCATGCGTCGCCGATACTCGCCGTTCTGCACTATAGGGCCATAAATCTTCCGGAGTAAAGAGGGCTTTATCTCTAAAGTGCTTGCTTAGGCCAAAATACCATCTATTCGCAAGCACAATTCTCCGCTTGATCTCAAGATCCGAGGTATCTAATCGTGTGGAGGCCCTGCTCGTTGAAACCATTAAGCTGGTCTTGCCCTCATTTACTTTCAGACCCACTTTTGCTGATTCCTTCTCAATTTTAGAAAACACCGCAGTATCTTCTCTAATTGTGCGCCCAATGATATCGATATAATCAGCATACGCGAGCAGCATGTGACTCCTGCTGCTGATGATTTTATTCATACTGATGGCAGCTTTTCTCATTATGACCTCTATTAAGATGTTAAAGAGATCGCACGATAGGGTGTCGCCTTGCTTGAGGCCTTGCTTGGTTTCGAATGGTTCGGTAAGATCCTTACCAACTTTCACTGCGGATTTGGTGTTCGTCAAGGTCATCCTGCAAAGGAGTATGCGTTTTGCAGGAATACCAAGCTCAGACATTGCTTCGTAGAGTTTCTCCCGTATCGGACTAGCGAAGGCCGCTTTATAATCGACAAATAGGTGATAGGTTTCGATTTGTTTGGAGAAGACCCACTTAAAAACAATGCTTAATAGGTTGTACTATATATAGTTGTATCACAAATATGGTTGTGTTTGTTGATAACTGCTGAAAACAAAAACGTTATGGACAACAAAGAAGAAAAAAGAACCGAAGATCTTAAGTTCATGAAAACACTGTTTGCAAACATGTACGAGGTTCCAGCATAATGTTGCTTGAGCCGATTTTTTATCATGTAGGAGTCCAGGTAGGATCCGCCAGCAAACTTCAACCTGACGGCTAGTGCTGAACACGTGCAGATAATATGTTCAGTGGATTCTTTCTCATCGTTACAGCTATTACAGAAGTCATTACCCTTGAGCTTGAGTCTCGCCACATGACTACCAATTGGACAGTGTCCCATCAAAACTGAAACAAGTATTGATGCCTTGGGCCTGGCTAGAAATCTCCTTCTATCCAATATCGGCCTGATTCTTTATGTGCGCACACAATATGGGCCCCTTTTCCACGTCTCCAGTATCATTATATAAACATACTTGCAGGATGTGCATACAAGTTGCCAGGGGTACTCCAACGCCTTCCATTTCCTGTGGATCTTATATGAGATGAGTATCATATTGCTGGGGCATCTCGTTACGAGATCTGCGTTTATCCTGGATAGATATTGAGATCATGACTACTGATTCCAGGGGCTTGATAGAGAGTCTGATTGCCTGAAAAGACATTGACCTCAATGACTGCTGGACTATTATCCCGCAGCCAGTCGGTCAATTCTCTAATAGCCAAAAAATCCGCCTGATACATGATAGTCTACCCGAAAGCCACAGCCCTAGTTCTCTAGTGTACTCCCCGCATCACACCTGATCATTAATTTTTAACCCAACCGTGTAGAAATTCACATTTCCCTCTATACCAGTAATTTCTTTTTTCCAGTGATCCTTTTTCGGTAAGAGAGTGTGGTATTTCCGATCAACTACTGGTTGCGCTTTCGAGTAGTCAACAAATGCGCGGATATTGGGGGTAGTGTTACGTGTGTTACGCCCCCCCACCTGCGTACGTCCCTTGACCAAAATAACACCCAGGTACGAGTAGTTGACATACTCTCCAAGCTTAATTTCCTAACCATTCAACGTGATAGGTCCCATACCTTCGGATAAAAAGTACCACCTCGGTCTTGGTCGGGTTTATACCCGCCCATCTGTTCAGTGTCCGTAAGCTACCCAGAAATATGTTCTTTAGAGTACTGGGATACTTGCTCCTTATAGCTATTGTCACGTTGACCATAGAAACAACAATTTCCCACCCACATTTTCGAGAGTGATCAGTATTCCATTCAGTACAAGGTTCCACAGACAAGACCCTTTGTTCAGGTGTGCCTCTGTTAACATACCTGATAGAAGTCGAGTTGCCCAATTCAGTCGTTTTACATCTATTGGGTAGCATTTCGTATACAAGCCCTATTAGATCTCCATAAGATTCACCTTTAGGGCCTATAGGCCCAATTCAATCGTATTAGGCGTGATGTTGAACGCACCTATATTGTCCACTGCACCTATTTGATCCACTGTTACGAACCGGCACAAAAACTCCTTCGGATTGCTGTTTAATATTACCAAAGCTGATGGTCGAATGTGTGTAATCGCGGCATCCATCCCGCGGAGAACTTTTTAATATCCAAATATTCATGTAAAATGTGATATACCAGTTCAGTTGAGGTGGCTACAGCCTCAGCCACCTCACGCACCTTTAGTCTCCGATGGTGTAATATCAATTCATGGATTTTATAGACGATTTCTGGCGTGATGACTTCTTTTGGTCGACCTGAACCTTCGGCGGCACTTGTGCTGGTACGACCACCATGGAATTCAGTAAGCCACTTTTTAGTCATGGTAAGAGGGCTACAAAGCGCACATCTCACTGATTGTGAGAAGCTCTCCCCAATACCTTCATGGGTGTTATGGGACACCATTTTTTTTTAAGAGAGCTCTGCGGCATAGAGAACTGAAATGTTGGACCTAACGAAGCTATGGGCATTGAAAGTTGCCCAGTGGGGGCATACTATGCTAGTCCAGAGTTGAACTCCCAAAAAAAATTGAAACAATCATATCTCATAGGGAAGAACCACTCATCATTGTAGGATGGTGACATGTTTTGCGGACTGATCTAAGATGGATAGTGGGGTTTAGTCAACGTCACTGGGTATAACACTATCAATAGATCTCCCTGTTTTTAGCAATATCTTCCAAGCGGAATTAGGTGCGATATTGGAAGTGTGTCGTCAGTAGCGAAATCACGCTATCGTAAAGAAGAGTGTGACAATTTTCTCGGGTAGCCAGGCGGCGATAAGGGTTCTATCCTCAAAAAAGAATAGATCGATACCGGTTCATGAATGCAGGGCTGTGCTAGACAAGATGGTAGGAGACGATGGTAGGAGAGTCGGGTTCCTGATGACTCTAAACAGAAATATAATAGCCAGAAAGACAGCTGTCATAACCGGTCACTGAAAGATTGGTGCACATGCTGCTAACATTGGAGTACAACACTGGAGTTGCTGTCGTAGTTGCGTCGACGAGTTTAGGGCGGAAAGCACTGAGCACTATCTCCTACAGTACACAGCCTTGGCAAATATAAGGAGTACAACTTTGGGAACCCAATTTTTTGACGGAATATCGGAACTGGGGATATCGAACTCAGTCTACTTCTAAAATATATTAGTAATACGATTTGGGTATAGGTGGGTAACCGCAATCTATTACTGGCACATTCTTTTCTTTATTTTCTTTTCAGGGTAACGTGGCAATTCAAAACGGCATCACTGCTACTTGGGTGAGCTTTCTTGGAAGGAACTCATAGGCACTCTAACCTAATCTAAGGTTACTGAGCGTAGTCCGCATAGTATTTATCAAGTCTGGCCTTGGTTTCGGTGATGGGTTTAATCGAAATTCCTCGTTTTTAATACTCGTCGAAGTTCACGAGGTTGTCTGCTTTCAATAGCTGTGAGAACAAACTTAATGTCGCAGGTTGCTTAAAATTCTACAGTTGACTGGTGTCCCACAACATCCCATGAAGGGATTGGGGAGAGCTTCTCACAATCAGTGAGATGTGCGCTTTCTAGTTTTATACTCACTAATTGGGACCTACAGTTTTACTCCGTTTCCGAACAGTATTTTGAGAAGCATTTTCATGAGTAAGTACTCGATCACTAAGCGAGGTGACCTTCGTCGAAAGAAATGTAAGGACGTCTGAACAGGGATCGAACCCACGATCACATGTACAAGAATCGCGCACACTACCCATTGCACCACCGACGGCCACGAAATTCTACAGTAGTGTACTAAGGACAGGAGCAGTGATGAGTTTTATGTTACATAGAAGAGATATCTCGGAACGTCATATTCCTTCCGGAGCGTTGAACCTGAAAATTTATCTGATGTAGGTAGACTAGGTAGCCTAGCTACGCGGTCCCCCCCCCCCCCCCGTTTTTTGAGTTTTTTGCCGCGCCGCTGCCTGATTATGTAGGATACGGCGCGGCGGGGTGATTTGGTGGCGTATAACTCTTTGTTTAATCTTTCATATCGATCAAGTAATGACATTGATCTGATTTACAACACGTTGCAACTACAACAAGCAAAGAACTATAATCGGCATACAACCACAATCAGAATATTTCCTAATAACAATCCGCTTAACTTCACAAGAATTAACGTATGGAGTTAAATGACAATTTGAATTTTGCAGAACAACAGCCAAACGAAATTCCATACGCTACAACAGTCCCATTCCCTAACAGGTTACAGCGCACATTACAACTAAAGGGTTTTCCAATAAGGCCTGGACAACTTCTTTTTTAAATAAAACGCAAACCATTTGAGATATTTCCAAAACGTTATGATCGACTTGAAATACAATCAAAACAATTATGAATGGAACTCGACTTTGTTCATATGAACCCAGATGTTTTCGCCATAAAGTGGCCTGGCGATGCCCAGTTGTTGAGAACGCTGCGGAATCGACTGATTTGGATTGTTTTCTACGGACGCCTGAACGGCAGCGATATTTTCGTCACTTCGACCAAACCGTTGTCTCACTGGCACGGCAGAATCACACAATGCATATGTAGACTCAAATTTTTGCACTAAACTTGTAAGTGCTTGCCTATTAGGGCGAGAATATCGACCAAAAATTGGAGTTAATGCTCTTAAAGTTGCGATCACCGACTCCGAATTTCGGTAGAACATTTTTATAATTAGCATACGTTGTTCGTTCGTGTACTTTACTATGATGAAAATGTTGAGTTTACTGAAAAAAGGAAAGTAACAGTTAGATGATCAGTGAAATTGTGCGTTCACAAATTAAATTCAAAGTTTTCAAGTACCTATTGGAAACCCGATTTCTTAATAATTTGGACAGCCGCCGCCGCCAGTTTTCCCAAGTTCCTACGCCGCCGCCGAAACAGAGACAATCAGCGTAAACCTCTAACCTGGTGTGGTTATGCGGCGTTGAAGACATAAGATATATAATCCTGATATTCCAAGATGTGACTGAAAAAGAGAAATATATTAAACCCCGGCGAACCAATTATGAAGTACTTTACAAAAAGATCCTCAGATCATTCAGCGTAACTTCCTGAAATTGTGTTAGATCCAACATGAAATAAGATCCCAAATATTGCATTCTACCCATACGTTAGGCCGGATAGTAGCATTCTCCCACAACTCTTGCAGTAATAATGAGCTGTGACTCCAAGACTAGACGTATGTCTGCCTAGTATCCCGTGTCCGGTGATCCGGTGATAGAGATATATTTAATTAGATACGTGGAAAAGTTCATATATTCACGGAGCATTAAAACCGCCATCGTATATTTACATTTTGTTACAGTCGACCTATTGTCAAACTTGCAATTTGTCAAACTTTTTGCAAATTTGTCAAACTCCATATAAAAAAAACTCAGTTTTTGATTCCACAGTACTGCACGCTGACAAATCTCCCTTTTTTGTCGTTTGGTGCGGTTTCGTGCATCTCAATATTATACTTGAGTCGAAACTAGGGATGCTAAACGGGATTGATTTTAAAAAATCCCGGGACTCAGGGTTTTCGAAATTCGTTTTTTTTTAGGAATCCCGGGATTTTCCGGGATTTCGGGATGATATTTTTCCATTTTTTTTTGGGAACAGGTATATTTTACGGCTTACACTCCAAAAAACAACCACACGGGGGTAGAATACGTTATTCTAAGCAAAAAAAGTAAATAATAAAAGCGGGGCAAATGCATAGTTTCGGAGTTATGGGGGTTATGGCGTTAACGTACCGTGTAAAGCCATTGACATCAGTTTTTTGTATAAAACAATTCAAAACAAACTCATAAAATAATGTCGCACTTTTTGATAAGTCGCTTAGTTATCGAGTTATCGGATGTTGACATTTAACAAAATTATCAATTTGTTTTTAATTTTCTCAAACAAAAACTATTTTAAAAAAAGCGCACGATTTTTCGAATATTTTTTTCAAACAAAGACAAAAATTATTTAAAAAAAATTTTAAAATTTTTGTTTGAGAAAAGTAAACATCCGATAACTCGATAACTAAGACACCTATCGGAGAATGCTACATTATTTGTTGAGTTTGTTATGACTTCTTTTATACAAAAAAGTGATATCAATGGCTTTACACGGTACGTTAGTGGAAAAAGAATCTGAAATGTCGGGGTCCATAACCCCGAAACTATGCATTTGCCCCGATTTTGTAATTTTCTTTCTTTGCTTCTTTGTTCTACCCGACGAAATAAATCTTGTCATTTTTGGGGAGTACGCCACATAAAAGACATAGTACATATTCCAAAATTAACTTACGTTAAGATGTGTTATTAAACAGTTTGTAGAGCCGCCATTGGTTTTTAAACCCTTTTTGCACAATTTGCATTTTGATTGAGGTGCACCTTTCGACTCTTCCAAAAAATAACACCACACTGAACTTTTGTCATTGCTTTTAGTTTTATGTTTTTCAAAATTAATAATAATCCCGAAAAATCCCGGGATTTACTTAATAAAATCCCGGGATTCGGGATTCATCAATCCCGAAAAATCCCGGGATTCGGGATTTCCCGTTTGGCATCCCTAGTCGAAACACATAAGCTCTGTTCGAGTACTCGGAAATTTGTGCAAATTTGTGCAAATTTGTACAAATTTTTACTGAACTCTGTTCGTTTACTCCAAAAGTCCAGTAAATGAGAGCCAGAGAGCGAAAATTTTGACAGTTCGATGTTAGAGATTTTGCAAATTTTGGTTGGAGAAATTTTAGCCAGCATAAAATAACAAGATAGAACAACTGTTTGAAATCAGCTGTTTTATGTAAAGAAACAAAACACACAAATAAATTAACAACGACAGAGGTAAGTACAAATTATTTTGTTTAATATTTTATTCAATATATTTGTGAAATTTAGAAACAAAATGGAAAACAATAATGTGCAGTGGCATTCAGGAAATTCTGGTGAACCGGCGACATCATTATTGGACAACTGTGGCAGTAGCAAAGGTATGGAAATACACGCCAGAATGTATGTATGTGGCAAAGGATACAATTTCTTTCAATTCTATTGGAACTTGTGGTAACTTCCAAAAATGTATTTGTTGGAAGAATTTGTAAGTACAATAAGTACAAAATTTCTTCCAAATAAAAATTACAGCTTTTGTTTAATGAAATGCAAACAGAAAAATCAGCTGTTTCCTTGCACACATAAACATCAGCTGTTTCATTGCAAATTATTACTGGAAGTCGTTCGCGTACTTTATTTGCAAATTTTCATAAAGAGAGTAAAATTGTTGTTTCTTGCAAATTTTTACTGGGAAAGTACTCGAACAGAGCTATAGTGTTTGTTATTCAATATTATATAATTGAGACACAGCACAGGCTATAATATAGTATGTGTTTGTGACCCAAATATGGCTTTGTTTGTTGAAAAGTGCTGTAAACAAAAACGTGATAGACAACAAAGAAACAAAAACGCAGCGGATCTTTAATTCATGAAAACAAATGCTTGCAAACATATACATGGTTTCTGCAATATATTGCTGTAACTTTTTTTTTTAGCGTGTGATTGCGTTAAGGTGTTACAAACTCAATCTCAACCCTACACTACCCGATAATTCTGAGTAATCTCTCGCCGCCCTGTGAAGCAAACACAGCGATTTCACGTAATGTTTGATCCCAAACAGACGAAGGTACTAATATTATGTGTACACAGCCAACTAAAGATGTGGGCTCGCTCATGATATGGGTTAACACGTAAAAACTGAAGTCACTACAAACATTTTCGAGATACTTTATTCCAGTCGCTCTTAAAATACATCTCTCTCTCTCTCTCTAGCTACGTGTTTCTCTGCCCAGATTCGACGCTCGCTAAAATATCTCTTGGTTTTTGCACTCCCTCAAGTGTTACGATGTGTTGTGTTATCAGTTCCATCATCGCTTTTGCAGTTGGAAAGACCAACTCCAAAGTCGTTGATGTGGTTGTTGTTACAGTTGATGGACTGGAATGAAGTTTGGAATAATTACACAAGTGTTTTGCCGGCATCTATGAGAGTGTTTGTAATGTTTTGATATATGTATGGATGTATTTACATGTATGTATGTAAGTATTAACATAGATACAAATATGTGTATGAACTCTTTAAGAGAGCATATGTATAACTATGTTTCTATAGTCAGAGATAGCGGGAAAGAGAGGGAGCTCTCCGTCCAGACATCAGTTGCAATTACAAGAATGCCGCAAACATAACTTTGTTGTTGCAATAATACTACATACATGTACTAATGCATTAAACAAACGAAACACAAGAAGAAGAAGAACATCGACATTGGCTGCATAATCTGGCCTAGTGGGTGGATGAATGGTTGGTTGGGTATTGGTGGCGGGTGGACGGTTGATGGTGGCTGGTGGCTGGTGTAGCATGCGGCGCTGTTATTATATCATCAGAGGAACATATGAAACACAACAAATAAACACTCGGTATGAAAACAAAATACCACTTGAATTGACGATAAAAATTCATTTGTATTGTTTGTTTAACAATGTGCCAAATAATTGTATTAACAACTGCAACAACAACTTCATCGCAAGCATTAACAACAACAGCAATGCCCAGAGTCAGATAATCAATGGGTCATCTTCTATTCAATGAGCTCAGCATGACCATCAACCACCCAAAACCGAGTCACCCTTCTTCCTCCCAACTGCTGCCTAGGATGAAAACTTCACCAATATCCGATAGTCATTCGTTTGAAAATGCAAACCAAATTTTATTGTTTCTATTCGTAACTTATTAACCCTCCTCCGATATGGAATCCGTGCTATATGTACGTACAGTATATTTAGTTGAGGAAAAGTGAACTATCATTCCGGGACAGACGGACACAAAAGTGTTCGGCATGATGGGAAATGTTTGTAAAAAATAAAATTTTTAAGTTTCAAGGATGCAATCAAAAATACACAATTTTACTCTGTATAATCAGAGACCGTATTTACCCACCCATGTGAAACTCAAACACATCACCGTGGGGAATGGGTAACGATCGTTTACACATTACCCATAGGGTATGGTGAAAAAGTGGCCGTCGGTGGTGCAATGGTTAGTGTGCGCGGCTCTTGTACATGAGATCCTGGGTTCGAACCCGGCACTGACCACCTTCAAATTTTCTTTCGGCGGCGGTCACCTCGCATAGTGACGGCGACACTATCGAGTATCTAGCCATGAAAAAGCTTCTCAAATTACCGTTCGGAATCGGTGTAAAACTGTAGGTCCCAATCAGTGAGTGAAAACTGGAAAGCGCACAGCTCAGTGATTGTGAGAAGTTCTCCCCAGTCCCTTCATGGGATGTAATGGGAAACCATTTATTTATTTATTTATTATGGTGAAAATAAAGTGTAGTTACCCACGACGATGGGGAATTACCCTTCATGATTACCCGTTACCCATAGGGTATGGGGAAAATAATGAGTAAGTTACACACGATGATGGGAATCACGATTACCCATTTGGCACAGGGATGGATAAGCGGCCTTTACGCATTGCCCACGGAAAATATGTTCAAATAGAAAATATAAAAAAAAAATTAGGAAAATCGTTTCTATGTGGAAAGCGGAGCATCCAATTGAAAAAATATTTTTCCTATACTCTGTGGGTAAACGTTGCTAACCATTCCCCATGACGATGGTGGGTAACCCGGGGTAATACATTAGTCCCGAAATACGAACCTTGGTATTAAATTCGTGTTAAACTTTTATAGAATTTGTTGGATGTATCAAAATCTTCGTTTGGTGAGGGCGGATATAATAGTGTAAACAGAGAAAATAGTAATGGAAACTTCTACTTCGTCGCCTTTTGTCAAATGCTTAGTCTTTTATCACAACTTTAGTTTTCTTGTGTGTATCTACGAAGTTGCGCAAAACTTGTCATCCAAACGTAAGAAGCTATAGTTTGTGCAAATTCCGGTAAATTTCAATTTTGATTTAACATTTGTGAAGAAACTAGATACAAACATACGTCAACAAAACCAGGACCCCTAAACTCATCAAGAGCGCGGAATATTTGATTCAATTCGTAGCTGGTGTTGGCGCAGCGTCAATTTCAGCGCATATTTCCGTGTAGTAGACACCAACAGCAGAATATCGCGGCTGTGACTGAAAGTGTCGCAAAGGACCATGGAGTGTCGACCAGACGACGTCCCATGGAATAAGCGGTCTTTACACAGAATTGTGGTGAAACACTTGAAGATATTCCCTTACAAAATGCTGACAGTGTATCAGTTGTTAGCTGTTAACCGGCACACCCGTGTAGATTACAGCCAAAGAACATCGGGTTTCAACTTTTGTATTACCTTGTATTAGAGTGTTGAAAAACCAATATGTTCGAATAACCGGGTTTCGGTGTATTCGAAAAATCATTTGTTTTTTTGAAAACCATATTTTGGTTTCATAGAATGATAAAAGACTGTAAACCGGTTACTTGAATTGATTTCAACTGAACTGAGTTGAATTGAATGGAGTTGAATTGAATTGAATTGAATTGAATTGAATTGAATCGAATTGAATTGAATTGAATTGAATTGAATTGAATTGAATTGAATTGAATTGAATTGAATTGAATTGAATTGAATTGAATTGAATTGAATTGAATTGAATTGAATTGAATTTAACTGAATTGAATTGAATGGAGTTGAATTGAATTGAATTGAATTGAATTGAATTGAATTGAATTGAATTGAATTGAATTGAATTGAATTGAATTGAATTGAATTGAATTGAATTGAATTGAATTGAATTGAATTGAATTGAATTGAATTGAATTGAATTGAATTGAATTGAATTGAATTGAATTGAATTGAATTGAATTGAATTGAATTGAATTGAATTGAATTGAATTGAATTGAATTGAATTGAATTGAATTGAATTGAATTGAATTGAATTGAACTGAATTGAACTGAATTGAATCGAATTAAATTGAATTGAATTGAATTAAATGGAATTGAACTGATTTGAATTGAACTGAATTGAATTGAATTGAATTTAATCGAATTAAATGCAATTGAATTGAATTGAGTTAAATTGAATTGAATTGAATTGAATTGAATTGAATTGAATTAAATTGAATCGAATTGAATTGAATTGAATTGAATTAAATGGAATTTTAACTGATTTGAATTGAACTGAATTGAGCTGAATCGAATTAAACGGAATTTAATCGAATTAAATTGAATTTAATTGAATTGAATTGAGTTGGATTGAATTGAATGGAAATGAATTCAATTGAATTGAATCGGATTGGAATTCAATTGAGTTGAATTTAATTGAATTGAATTGAACTGAATTGAATTGAACTGAATTGAATTGAATTGAATTGAATTGAATTGAATTGAATTGTATTGAATTGAATTGAATTGAATTGAATTGAATTGAAATGAATCGAATTAATTTGAATTAAATGGAATTGAACTGATTTGAATTGAACTGAATTGAGCTGAATCGAATTAAACGGAATTTAGTCGAACTAAATGGAATTGAATTAAATTGAGTTGAATTGAAGGGAAATGAATTGAATTGAATTGAATTGAATTTAATTGAATTGATTTGAATTGAATTGAATTGAATTGAATTGCATTGAATTGAATTGAATTGAATTGAATTGAATTGAATTGAATTGCATTGAATTGAATTGAATTGGATTGAATTGAATTGAATTGAATTGAATTGAATTGAATTGAATTGAATTGAATTGAATTGAATTGAATTGAATTGAATTGAATTGAATTGAATTGAATTGAATTGAATTGAATTGAATTGAATTGAATTGAATTGAATTGAATTGAGTTGATTTGATCTGAATTGAATTTGATTGAAATGAAATGAATTGAATTAAATTAAATTGAATTGAATTGCATTCAATAGAATTGAATTGGATTGAATTGAATTGAATTGAACTGAATTGATTTGTACTAAATTAAGCTGAAACAATTTTCAAATATGCAGTGGAAAGGAAATTTTGATATTAAACCACAAACCCGGTTATTTCGATCATTCGAAGAACCGGAAAACGGTTAGTAGTGTTGAGACCGGTTAATCGGTTTCCCTGGTTTACGCGGCTTTTCGTTTCCATGATTGAAGAATGAGTTCGCAACAGTTGTTATGTTTGCAAACATACATACACCCATAAAATGCCTCACTTGCGTGTTAAACGAATACGTAGTTGATTTGTAAACAATGAAGTCCACTACGGTAATCCTTTGGATTAGTCGGCACTCACAGCATGTTTCTCTATCTTCGTGTTCTAGACGAAAGAAATTTGATTTGGGTTTCACAATCTTGTCGTTTTAAGGCGAATGAAAACATAGAATGTTTCAAAACTTTTCAGTACAAATTTTGGTTTTTCTATTTCAAACATTGAGTCAGACGAACGAATATTTCGACTTAGTGAAACTCAATTTGAGTCGATTGTGTGTGACTGATTTTCTCTCGCTTAGCTTTTCGTTCGAGATTGAGAAACAGGCTGTAACTTTTTGTTAATTTGGTTTGAATTCTGAAAAACAATTAAACAAACAATTTAGAGTTTTTTAAAATTTCATTGGTTTCAATATATTGTCAACATCAGGATAGAATGAAGAGGGATTTGTTAAATACAAATATTTTTAAATTCTATAAATGTAATAAAACCATTTAAAAATTATATTCGGTTAATTTTTATTAACTGTCAGTTAGAGAATTCAATAACCAACCATTCTAGTTTATTTCACAAAGGGTACAATTTATTTGATAACACAAAGGAACCGCTTTAATTCGCTTAATATCGCTTCAAACTGGTGGTAGTTGACAGGAGGAGTGTTGATTTTTAATTAACTACCAGGGATGTTCAAAAGGACACTGAGCTTTCAAGCCGCCCTTGTATGTTGGCCATGGACTTACAGGCTAGATACACTCTGGGTAGAGACACTCCAGCATATGCACACTAGGCGTGGTGAGGCCCGGTAGGTTCGCTTTGCACCTCCTATTTAGTCGATCAACCTAGGGTTAATTTGAATACTTTTATTCGACCAGCTAAGTGTTACTCATCCTGTAACATTCTCTGTTATGACGTTTTTGCAATATTTCGTGACGAATACATTTACACCAGACTGTAGCCACACATGTATGTGATATGGATAATGACATTTCATTAAACGCAGTACATATGTATAAGAATTTGTATTTTCAACACGTCCAAATTCAAAATATTTATATGCACAAACATATGTATAAATTTTTTTATAAGTATGAAAATTAAAGCGGGAAATTCTCAAAAAGAGGGAAATTCTGCAATTATCGTATAAAAATCTTCAGCTGGAAAACAAAAATAATAGCTCTTCAAGCCCTAGTGTGTGATGAGGACGCTTCTTCCCAATCATCTCAATCAGTTCATAAAAATTAAATAAAAGACAAATATGATCGGCCAATATTGCAAAAGTATCTGTGAAAACTCACACACACACACACACACACGTTTTTATGCATGTAAAATCAAAAGCCTTTAATCATTTGCGTTATTTTTGGACCTGAAATTCCAAAAAATAAATAAAAACCGACGAACAACTTATGCGTCTGGTCGACAAACTGGATTTTAAACTCTTTTTTTGCAGTTTGGTTGTGTTCGCTTGTTAAGAGCCACTCGGCCTGACTTGGCTTGGCCAACTTGGTTGGTACTACGGGTACACGAAACACCATGAAACCAAAACCACCAAACTTGTCTCACGTTGTGTTGTGTAGTTTTGTTCTTACCGCTAATCTGTGCGCCACCGCCACCACCAGCACCTTCGTACATACAGCCGATCGATCCAAAGGATCCTGTTGCTGTCCATTCTTAGCCATTTGGCTGGCCAACGATGTGAAGCAACAACAAAAATAAAAAGGCACAAAACTTGTTTAAGGCCTCAGGGAAAGAGCAGCGGCAGCAGAACTTTAGCAGTGGACTGTAGTCGCTGGAACAAGATGTAGGTACTGCTCCGCACCAGATGGAAGAGCATCATCATTAGGCCGCATAATAACTAAGTGCAATGTGGCGTCTCTAAATATAACCATTCAAGGCTATTGCCATGACTCACGATACATGATGATGGGAACAACGAACATAGACAAACTGGATGGATATGAATTGCGACATGGTGAGAATAGTAAAGGAATTCCATTCCTTGTTTAAAAAAAATTCGATTATTCCTAGAGTTCAACTGCTTAGAGAGGGGTGTGTTCAAATTTGGACAACATACAACACTTTAGGTTTAAGTGATGTGACATTCAAAAGTTGAATTACTAAAGACTTTTTGAGGATGTTGAACTCCCTTTATGCGTAACTAATCCTTCCGGGAGTGGAATCAACTTAAGGCGTGCTTTATTATACCAATTTCCAACGATATTGATGGTCGACAAGTTTTTTCAAAATGTTTATTACACTGATAGGGAAAGCTTTACGAGTACGTTTTGTACATCTCCTCAACAAATATGTTCATCAAAATTTAACTAACGTACGGATTCGGTGCTACCACGAAAATTATTTCATTGACTAAAATATATATATAAATTTTCCCATATAAGTATAACTATATTCCCATCCCATGAAGGGACTGGGGAGAGCTCTTAATCGGAGATCTGTGTGCTTTTTATTTTTAGACTCACTGGTTTGAACCTACAGTCTTATACCGGTTCCGAAGGGTTTACTTTTTAAGATAAGCTTTTTCATGGTCACCATACGAGGTGACCGTCGTCGATAGAAATCAGAGTTCACATTTACCCCTATGTGTAACCCATACACATCGTCGTGGGCAATGTGTAATGAATGTTTACCCATTACCCATTACCCATAATTACCCATTAGGATTACCCATTACCCTCAGGGTAATGGGGAAAATAATGGGTAGCTACCCACGACGATGGGGAATTACTCATCACGATTACCCATTACCCTTAGGGAAATGGCGGAAAATAATGGGTAGCTACCCACGACGATGGGTGATGTGTTACCCAGGGAAACCCATCCCTATTTTTGATCGAAAATATGAAAAAATTAGAAAACAATTCTATATCTCGGAATCGGAGCGTCCAATCGAAAAACTACAAATTTTTGCCGGTTTCTAAGGGGTTTGCATTAAGTGGTCCAGTTCACATGGAAGAATTTTTTTTCGAAAAATCGCCAAAATAACAAAATCGATAAAATAAAAAAGTGGCTATAACTCAGAAACGGTGTGTCCAATCGAAAAAAGAATAATATTTCTACCTATTATAGAGTCTCTAACCAATGGGTGTCTTCAATATGGCATCACTTTTTTTTTTAAAAAAAATCGCTAAAACTAAATTTTAGTTTTAGCGATTTTCCTATTTTTGCGAGTTTTGCGAGGAACGTGCAAAAATTGGTTATTTTTCCGATTGGATGCTCCGTTTCCGAGATACGGACATGAGATCGGTATAGCGATTTTTTTTACTTGAAAAACTTTTGTTTTAGGAATTTTTTTTAAAAAAGTGATGCCATACTGAAGACACTCTTATTATTTTTGGGATTCGACGCACAGTTTCCGAGTTATAGCCATTTTTATTTTAGCGATTTTCTTATTTTTTGCGATTTTTCGACGAAAAATTCTTCCGCAAGAATGAGACCGTTGTATAAAAACCCTTACAAACGTGCAAAAATTGGATATTTTTATCGATTGGACGCTCCGTCTCCGAGATACGGACATGATATCGGTTTAGCGATATTTTTATTTCAAAAATTTTCTTTCTAGCGATTTTGACGACATTCATTGGTTACAGTCTCCATTGGAGGTAAAAAATTCATTATTTTTGCGATTCGACGCACCGTTTCCGAGCTATAGCCACTTTTTTATTTTTAACAACTTTCTTATTTTGACAATTTTTTTTAAAAAAAAATTAATCATTACGAATTGGACCACTTTATGAAAAACCCTTAGAAAAATTGAAAAAATTGGTTATTTCTTCGATTGGACGCTCCGTTTCCGAGATGTAGACATTTTTGCATATTTTCGATCAAAAATGTGTATGGGTTGCCCTGGATAACCCATTACTCATCGTCATTATTTTTCCCATCTCTCTGAGGGTAATGGGTAATCGTGATGAGTAATTCCCCATCACAGCTCACTGGCTGTGGGAAGCTCCCCCAATCCCTACATATGATGTAATGGGAATCCCTATTTTTTCTTTTCTGTGTGACGCTGGGATTTTGGTCACTATTTCTCGACTGGAAGATAAAGAGGAAATATATTGATATAATTCTAATAGAAAATATCAATTAGTGCGAAGAGTACAACTATACCTATATTACAAGAATTGGCCTCGTGTCAAGAAAATACTGCAATATTTCCCACTTCAAAAGTGTTTTTTCCACTTGAAACAGCAACGGCAGATCTACAGCGATAGTACTGCATGAACTCGTAGGATACAAAGAGAAGTAATTGACTGCTATGGGGTATTTGTTGGTTGCCTTTCTTGGCATTTAGGGTACGTTCAATAATATCACTCGTAACGGCAAGAATATTACGATAACAGAGACTGGCGATAACAGAACCCGGGTGGGAAAATTGTTGTTTATCCGGATGAATGGGAAGTATTCCTGTACCCCAAGGGACATTTCCAGCGTTGACTACGACCTTTGGGTATAAACTAGGAGTAAATCTGGCCAAATCCGAGCTGGTCCTATTTGCTCCTCGAAGGTATACAATACCTACCTAGTATATTATCACGATAAAAGGGTCTGAAATTAGACTTGAACGGTTGGCGCGCAGGGCAACTGGGTGTTATTTTGACCCAACTTAGTGGAAAGGAAAAAGCAGACGATGACCCTATACATCTGTAAGCGGGGTATTTTATGGAGGTAGCAAATGCGTACACGCTGAAAAATATCGGCCCAGCAACATATTGCAGGAACCATGTACATGTTTCCAAGCATTGTTTTCGTGAATAGAAGATCTGCTGCTTTTTGTTCCATTATTGTCTGTCACGTTTTTGTTTTCAGCAGTTTTCAACAAAAAATCCACATTTGGGTCTCAAACACATACGGCCTTATTCGTAAAAAGTTGTGAAAGATTTGAGAGACAGTTTATCATACAAAAAACGTATCTCAAACCTCTCACAGCTTTTTATGAATAAGGCGGATATATTATAACCTATTACTTATTGTGTCTCAAACATGTTATATTGAATAGCAAACTCAATGTGTTTGGGCACAAGTATAGTACATTCGCAACAAGCTACAAACACGTTATATTTGCATCCAAACAACAAAAAAAGACAACGTTTTCAGCGTGTGGACGTCCCGGGACCTGAAGTGAATGAGTTTAAGAACTACACCATTTCCAATTGAAATTTGAAAAAAATCAGTTGAAATTTAAAAATTCTGTTTGAAATTTGAAATATGTACATCAATTAAAATTTGAAAGAGGTCAATTGAAATTTAAAATACTACAATTGAAATTTCCATTTCCAATTGAAATTTGAAAAAAAATCAGTTGAAATTTAAAAATTCTGTTTGAAATTTGAAATATGTACATCAATTGAAATTTAAAAGACATCATTTGAAATTTGAAAACTAATATATAAATTCAGTTAATAATAATTTGAAATTTCAAGTAATGAATTTTAAGTTTTAATTGATGACTTTTAAATTTCAATTGATGTGTTTTAAATATCAATTGATGTATTTAAAATTTAAATTGATGTCTTTCAAATTTCAAGTGGTGGTTTTAAAATTTCAATTGATGTGTATCAAATTTCAAATAGAATTTTTAAATTTCAATTGATGTATTTCAAATTTCAAATAGAATTTTTAAATTTCAATTGATGTATTTCAAATTTCAATTGATGTCTTTCAAATTTCAAGTGGTGGTTTTAAAATTTCAATTGATGTATGTATGTTAAATTTCAATTACAATTTTTGAATATTAAAATATAATTTTCAAATCAAAATTTTTATTTTTTCGGCCTTTTTATTGGTACTTTTTTATTTTATTATTCAAGCTCAAGACCGTCTATATCTTTATAAATAGAGATATAGTTTTGTAAAAAGAAGATGTTTTGTAAATGCATCCTTCATCAGCGGTTGCTTGGAATGCTGCAAAACATCTTCTTTTTAAAAAACTATATCTCTATTTATAGAGACATAGAAGGTCTTGAACTTGAATAATAAAATTAAAAAATTATTTTCAAATTTCAATTGATAGTCTTCAAAATTAGATTTTTAAATTTCAATTGAAATGGTGTAGTAAATGAGTTCGACACAATTCTATGAAAATTTGACATACATAAATTGAAATTTAAAAAACATCAATTGAAATTTAAAAGAAAACAATGGAAACTTAAAATACATCAAATGAATTTTAACAAATATCAATTGAAATTTCAAATACATCAATTGAAATTGGAAACACATCAATTGAAATTTAAAATACAATTTAAATTTAAAACACATCAATTCAAATTTGAAATACATAATTTGAAATTTGAAATACATCAATGGAAATATAAAATACACCAGTTGAAATTTTAAAATCTAACATAAAATCTGTTAATAATTTTTACGTTTCATGTGACGAATTAAAAAATTCAATTGATGTCTTTTAAATTATTTTAATTGATATCCTTTAAATTTCAATTGATGTCTTTCAAATTTCAATTGATGTCTTTCAAATTTCAATTGGTGGTTTTAAAATGTCAGTTGATGTATTTCAAATTTCAAATAGAATTTTTAAATTTCAATTGATATCTTTCAAATTTCAAATAGAATTTTTAAATTTCAATTGATGTATTTCAAATTTCCAATATAATTTTCAAATTTCAAGATATTTTTGAAAATTAAATTGATATTTTTGAAATTTGGAGATATTTTTTAAAATTAAATTGCTATTTTTCAAATTTCAATTAGAAATTGTGTAGTTTTTCACTAACTATTTTTATCATAGATATAATGACAATAAATAATCAATATTCTTCGAGCTTGAGGTCAGATTTGCTGTTGTTGTATGTATTTTCCTCGATATTTCGCTACTCCTTTGTGTAGCATCATCAGGAGATATAAACATGTCTTCAAGCTCGAAGAATATTGATTATTTATTGATAAAGAAAAGGTCGAACAACAGAATAAAGATATAATGACGTTATATTTTATTGTTTGTATATATTTGTGGTATTTACACAAAAATTTTAACGCAAAACTCGAAATGCCGTTGTTAATTTATTGTTGGATGGTTTGAGCCATTGCCTCTACCTGGTATTATTAAAGCAATAATTTCCAACATCCAACCGCCCATCTGCAGCACACCAAGTGCCATCAATTTACTGGGAGACCCGGCGTCTCTATTCATTTTTATGTTATAGCTGTTGTTTGCCAGTAATTATTTTTGCATTCTCTTGAAACTGAGAAGGTAAAATCCGAACAGAAGGAGTATATAATTTCTGTGCTGTTAAAGGGGAATTTTTTCCATTTTCCCTCCTGCACGATTACTACTTTTTCGATCCCTGACTTAAGTTTTGAAACTTTGGCATTTTGTTTTCCAGTCATGATTTTTTAAATCATTTGAAACGTAAAAACAACAATTCTCGTATTAAATACAAAAATGTTAACAAAAATTCTCTGTAACCTTTCGCTGAACTTATGGTACAACAATCCCATCATTTCAAAATTCTCCAACTCATTGGTCACTCGTCCACTTATCACACTTATTACAAAACGACGGAATGTAATTATACGCCGCCATAGCCACAATTGGAAACGCCAGATGGAATTTCATCATCAACGACGGAAAGTCATACCGAAGTTGGTGTATTTACATAATCCATGGAAGTATATTTTGACGAAATTGAATCTACTAAAGGTTCAGTGGTTGTGGGATCCAGAATTTGATGAAGAAGAATTTATAAGAGGAGCAAAACAGGTAAAACGAAAGAAATTTGAAAGCAATAACGGCCTTATAATGTGGGAGTGCCATTCACAATGGTGAAAGAGTAGAGTCTCAGTATTTATATGTGGTGGCTGGATGTGCTAAATATATTTAGTACAGCAAAGACATAATCCAATATTCGGCTCCTCTATGATTCGGCTTCTTAGTATAAATAACAACCGAATATATTTGAACCACCATTTAATCATTGAGTTGAAATAACAACACGTTAAACTGCCCAACTTGACCGATTTTGGCAGTATTATCCTCCTTTTTTACGAGATTGCCTTGGTTTTTGGTGCCTCATCCAGACTTGAATCTAAAATAGCAAAATGATTATATTGATAGTATTTGCTTTACTTTTCTTATTTTACATTTAGTCTTATTTTAACATGTACAGTAGGGTGTCCCAAAAAATGTTTCTTTTTAGATTTACATTGGAAAGCTGATGGAGTATAGTATTTATGAGATTTTTTTCAGATTGTTCGGAAGCGGTTTAGAAGTCGTGCAAGTCGAAATTCGGCAAAAAATCGAGTATTATACCCTTTTAAAACTTTATTCCCATTATATGAATTTTCTTATTTTAGCGATTTTTGAAAAAAAAATTCTTCCATACGAATTAGACCACTTTATGAAAACCCCTTTGAAACTGCAAACATTGGTTATTTTTCCGATTGGACGTTCCGTTTCCGAGATAAAAACATGAGGGCGTTTTAGCGATTTTTTGTTTGAAAAATTTTATTTTTAGCGATTTTTTTATAATTTCCATATTGAAGAGACCCATTGGTTAAAGGCTCCTACGGTCGTAGAATTTTTATTATTTTTTCGATTGGACGCAGCGTTTTCGAGTTATAGCCACTTTTTTATTTTAGTGATTTTCTTATTTTAGCGATTTTTGAATAAAAAATTCTTCCATACGAATTTGACCACTTTATGAAAAATCCTTAGAAACCAGCAAAAATTGGTTATTTTTTCGATTGGATGCTCCGTTTCCGAGATACATATATAAATTTTTTCTGACTTTTTCATATTTTTGATCAAAAATGGGGATGGGTTACCCTGGGTACACATTATTTTCCCCATTCCCTGGGGGTACTGGTTAAACGATCGCTACCCATTCCCCACGGCAATAATAATGGGTTACCCTGGGTAACTGGTAACCCATTACCCACGAAATGCGAAACCTGGTAACAACTAAGAATTACATGCAGAAAAAACGGTCCCAGCAACATATAGCAGGAACCATATATATGTTTGCAAGCTTTGTGTTCATGAATTGAAGATCTGCTGAGTTTTATTCTTTAGATGTCTCTCAGGTAATTTTTCAGCAGTTTTCAACAAACAAAACCACATTTGGGTCAGAAAATCATAGATTATAGCCTGTTAATCATTGTGACTGCACCATGTAATATTGAATAGCAAACACAGTATGTTTGTACACAACTATACTATATTTGCGACAAGCTACTCACACGTTATATTGGCATCCAATCAAAAAAATACAGATTTTTCAGTGTGTAGTAGAAACAGATTTAATCTTGGATTCGAGTGGTAAGCTGCCTAGAGTTTAGAAGGTATAAATTTATATTATAATTCAATAATTTTATTGGAAATTTTTGATCTTATATTGGATACATTTTGCGTAAATGAAAAAAAATTTCAGTCATATTGGACTTATTATTTTTGATATCTTGGGCGAACAGATAAAAACCAAATGCGAAAGTTTTCCTTAATTCATTGTTTAAAGCAAATCCGATGCAAAAATAGCAAACAGTTTGTAATATTTTTAGTTACATACAATGGGTAAAATGCTTTCACATTTTATAACTCAGAAACAGTAACTGCAAATTCCAAAGTTTTTTTTACAAGATTCATTGGAATTTATCCGTTTTCTAATGTGCACCCTTAGTTTTTTAAATTTTCATAGAAAATTAAGGTAAATCCGATTAAGAAATTGCCAACAATTTATAATATTTTTAGTATTATGTAATGGGTCTAACATTTTAAAAGGGTGTAACACCGACACAGTAAATGAAAATTCCAAAAAAAAATTTACAAAATTGCTTGTAATTTATCCGTTTTTTAAAGTGCATCATTAGTTTTTTAAATTTTCATACAAAATTTAAAAGTTATAAAGCGTTATTTACAAAATGTATCCAAAAGTTACGAAACTATGTAATAGAT
Source organism: Phaonia tiefii (assembly GCA_963931995.1). NCBI lineage: Eukaryota > Metazoa > Arthropoda > Insecta > Diptera > Muscidae > Phaonia > Phaonia tiefii. The sequence continues at coordinate 28,301,642 of OZ008369.1, forward strand.
GGTACACAATCAGAACAATCATTCCAAAAACTGGTGGTTTATGCACATACAATACTAGTTTGAACGCATGGCTTTAAAAATTGTGAAACTAAGAAAATCGTGGTTTTTGACCGTGTTTTAAGTAAAAGTCAAAACACATCCGGAATACTCGATTTTTGCGGGAAATTCGATTTTCGCGCCCTCTAAACCTCTTCCGAAATATCTGACAATTCTCAAAATTACTTCACCCTAAAAGCTTTCAAAGAAAGCTTGAGAGCAAAAATAAATTTCTGAACGAAGTTCCTTAACACAAGTTGCGGAATGGGGGTTAAATGAAATAAAATTAAACAAATTTTTTTTAACACTATTATGCTGCAACCCAGAAATATAAACTATGTTGATTACTTTTAATTTGGTTTGTGTCTAGACTAACATATTGTTACGAATAAGTAAAAGCTTTTGCTTACTGTTAATGACTCTACTAACAGTATGTAAACAACAGGCGGTTAGTGCTGCGCCTGAAAGTATGCATTGTAACAACGTACCAGCTCGCTAAACCAGTAGCATGAATTCACCTTAGTAAAGATAATTCTCCTGTGTAGGAGAATGTTCTACAAAGATAAACAACAACAACATCTATTTTCTAGAAGGTTCTTGAATTCGCTAGATATATGTACCTTCATTTGTGTATGGTGAGTTGGTATAAATAGCGGAGGTCTTTGGAATGGAGAGTTCAGTTTGTGATAAAACCCCGTAAAGTAAGCAACGCGAATTGATAGTAAAATACAAGACTTGTTAACGTGTTATAAATAAAGTAAACTGTTGTACTGTATAAATAAATAAAAGGAAGTGATACCGTTGTAATTATCGTAATTAAAAACGAACCTTGTTTTATTATTGGGAATAAAACAACGCAAAAAGGACGAATAAGGAAATTCGTAACATTGGTGTCAGAAGTGAAATTACGAATTAAGGACAACGATGAAGTTTGAAGAACTCAAAGTTGAACAGCTAAAAAAGGAGTTGAGCAAATTGGATCAACCGACAGCTGGTAATAAAGTAGAGCTGCAGAGGCGATTAATAGAAGAATTTAAACGCCGAAACATCAACATTGACACATATCAGTTCGAGTGCAAAGACGAAATGGAGGTTTGTGCAAAAGAAGCAACTGGTAATGTAGATGTTTCTACAATGTTTGCTGCCATGATGGCCAAATTGGACGATAATTCTAGAATAATGGACGAGAAATTGAGCGAAAATTCTCGAATAATTAACGACAAACTGAATGAGAAATTTGGTGAAAATTCTAGAATTATGAACGAGAAATTGGACGAGAATTCTAGAATTATGGACGAAAAACTTGAAAAGAAATTTGGCGAGAATTCTAGAATTATGGACGATAAATTAAGCGAGAATTCTAGAATTATTCAAGAAACATCAAATGCCACAAATGAGAAACTGCAAGAAATCTCCGAAGTTGTGAGCAATATGGAGATTCAAGTGAACGATAAATTCGAAAAGGTTGAAGAAAAAATCGAGGAAATGGGGCAGAAGATTGAAGAAGTCGAACATAAGTTCGAGGAAGTCGAACGGGAACTAAAAAACGATGTAAGCGAATTGCAAAGGAAAATGAATGAACTTCAGTTGCAAGAGGGTCCGGTGCGAGTAATTTCTGAAGGCTCTAGTAGATTGAAAGCTCCCAGTTTCGATGGCTCTACACCTTTCGATGTTTTTAAATTCCAATTCGAAATGGTCGCAATTAAGAACTTGTGGAACAGCAACGACAAAGCCGTTGAGCTAATTTTAGCACTGAAAGGCAACGCAGCAGAAGTCCTTCAGAGCATTCCCGTCAGTGCCAGAAACAACTACGAGGATATACTGGCTGCGTTACAACGCAAGTATGGTGGCGATCACAAGAAGGATTTATATCGCATGGAATTGAGAGGCCGAGTGCAAAAGCATAATGAAACGCTTCAGGACTTCGCAACCGAGGTGGAACGTTTGGTGTTGATGACTTATCCTGGTGAGTCCCACCAATTCTTGGATCAATTTAAGATTGAAGCATTCGTCAACGGCATCCGTGATCCTGACATAAAATACGTGACTTGTGCCACACAAAAAGCTACATTCGCCGAAACTGTTTCGTTCGCATTGGCACAGGAAACAGCAAAATTTGTGTCCAAGCCTCAAATACAAAGAGTTAGAAAAATTGAAATGGAGTCGGAGGCAGGAGATTTGAAGGGTACCATAAACGATCTTAAAGAAATCACCCAAACCCTCAGCAAGGCGTTACCAGGCGGAAGTAAGCCCAGACCAAAGTGCTACAATTGCGACAAACCTGGTCATATTTCACGAAACTGCAGAGAGCCACGAAAACGATCAAGATCGAGCTCACCCCAACGTGGCAATAAACGGGTAAATTTTACTACACAAAATGAACCTCCGTTAAACTAAAACGAGCTAGCCCAGAGGGGCATGGACTAGCTCCCACAACCGAGGGCCCCACGATCTCCATCTCAATAATACAACAGAAAAACAACAACCTCACTGTCTACGGAGCTATCGGTGGTCGGAAGCGCATATTGACTATGGACACAGGCGCGTCACAATCTATCATCAGATCTGATTTGATAAATGGACCAATAGAATCGTTACATGGTGTAAGACTCCGCACAGCAACGGGTGAACCAGCAACTGTACATGGTAAAGTTAAATTGAAGTTAGCCATTGCCAACATGAGCATCGAACACGTGTTTATTGTCGCCGACATTGTAGATGAAGTGATAATTGGCGCAGATTTTATGATTGCCCAAGGCCTCAAGTTAGATATGGGGCAGCAAATTTTGACGTGGGCTAATGTGGAAATTCCTCTCAATGTGGGATACGACAATACAACACAGATTAAAAGGCTGATCGCTTACAAAGATGTAAAATTGCCACCAAAATCAGAAACCATAGTATGGGCCCGAATGGAGGGAGATTGTGAGATCGGCGGTTTGTGGGTAGTTCAACCGGCAAGTATAAACAACTATAACATCATCACTGCCAAAGCTCTAGTAAGAACTAATAATGAAGGATACTTGCCTGTACGAGTTCTAAATTTGTCCAACAACGAGGAGGTGATCGGCGACCGCACAGAAATTGCAGAATGTACACCAGTCGAGGCGGTCATCAACTGTGAAGTTAATTCTGACTGCAGCAAACTATCAGAAAAGGAGCAGAAAGTGCTGGAGTCGCATCTCAGTGAGTGGGTGCGAGAACTAAAGCCTTCTGATAGGAACAAAGCAAAGCAAATACTGTGGAAGCATGCGTCTGCCTTCGCCCTGAAAAAAGAATGCCAAGGTAGAACATCAATGGTAAAGCATGACATCAATACAGGGGAAGCGAGACCAATAAAACAGGCGCCCAGAAGTCTTCCACTTGCAAAAAGAGATGAGGTAAAGAAACTGGTAGCTGAAATGCAGAAGGATGGTGTAATCGAACCTTCTTCAAGTCCATGGAGCTCGCCGGTGGTACTAGTTAAGAAGAAAGATGGAAGTACCCGATTTTGTGGATTATAGAAAGCTCAACGACGTCACCAAAAAGGACAGTTATCCACTACCAAGAATTGATGACACATTGGATACGTTGTCAGGAACAAAATGGTTCTCCACGCTGGACTTGCAAAGTGGTTATTGGCAAGTAGAAATCAGCGAGAAAGATAAGGAGAAAACTGCATTCAGCGTAGGGGATGGTCTGTGGCAGTTTAAAGTAATGCCATTTGGACTATGTAACGCTCCAGCCACCTTCGAGCGATTAATGGAGTGCGTGTTGAAAGGACTTCATTGGCGAACATGCTTGGTGTACCTAGACGACATCATTGTCATGGGGAAAACATTCGATGAACACCTGAAGAATCTTAAAGAAGTCCTTCAACGTATAACCGCGGCTGGGTTGAAACTCAGCCCGAAGAAGTGTTCTCTGTTCCAGAAAGAAGTAAAATACTTGGGACATAGAGTGACAGCAGATGGCATTTCCACCGATGAAGACAAAATCCTGACAGTGAAGGATTGGCCACGACCGCAGAATCTCCATGAATTACGCAGTTTTCTAGGACTCTGTACGTACTACAGACGGTTTGTGCCGGGTTTCGCCACAGTGGCTGCAAGTCTTCACGAGCTGACAATGAAAAGTCGGCCGTACTGTTGGAGCGACAAACAAGAAGAGTCATTCCACCAACTGAAGCAATATTTATGCACGGCTCCTTTGCTTGCATATCCTGTTGCTGGAGAGAAATTCGTGTTGGATACTGACGCGAGTGGTTACGGAATAGGTGGCGTGCTCTCGCAGGAAATCAATGGCCAAGAAAAAGTTATTGGGTACTACAGCAGAATACTCTCAAAGCCAGAGAAAAATTATTGTGTTACGAGACGAGAGCTACTGGCCGTCATAGAGTGTGTCAAACACTACCACAAGTATCTGTACGGCCAGCGTTTCCAGTTAAGAACCGATCATGCGGCGCTAAGGTGGCTACTGCAATTTAAGAACCCCGAAGGCCAACTTGCTCGTTGGATTGAAAGACTGCAGAGCTATGACTTCAGCATTGAGCATAGAAAAGGAGGAAAACACGGTAATGCTGATGCCCTGTCACGTCGTCCATGCAAGCTGGAATGCAAACACTGCTCAAAAGCAGAGGTGAAAGAAAACATCATTGACGTACGTCTGCTTCGACTAGAATCCAACGAAGACTGGTCAACAGCACAAAGAAGCGACCCTATACTGGCAAAAATCATTTCTGCAAAAGAAAATGGTGAAAGACCAACACGCAATGACATCGCCTCAGAGAGCCCCCTGATGAAAGCATACTGGGCCCAGTGGAACAGCCTAAAATTATTGGATGGTTGCCTATACCGGTTATGGGAAAGTGAGGATGGTAAAATAGTCAAAAAGTTAATAGTGGTACCTTCCTCCAAGGAAAAAGAGATAATGACAGAATTCCATAATGGCCCGAGCGGAGGACATCTAGGAATAACCAAGACCATTGAAAAGCTAAAGCAACGGTTCTACTGGATTGGCTGTCAACAAGCGGTAGCCGATTGGATAGCAAATTGCACCCAATGCATGACAGCTAAGGGACCAACGCGAAGAAGTCATGGCCACATGCAGCAATACAACTCAGGTGCACCCTTTGAGCGTATAGCTATGGATGTGGCTGGTCCATTTCGCGTCAGTAGCTCTGGAAACCAGTACGTCTTAGTGGTTATGGATTACTTCAGTAAATGGCCCGAAGTATACCCTGTTCCAAATCAGGAAGCGAAGACTATAATTAAAGTGTTTGTGGATAACTGGATATGCCGTTTTGGTGTCCCCTCGGAGCTCCATTCGGACCAGGGTAGGAATTTTGAATCGACCATCTTCAAAGAAATGTGTGAGTCATACGGTATTCGGAAAACAAGAACAACACCATTGCATCCTCAGTCTGACGGAATGGTTGAAAGATTCAACCGAACTCTTGAAGAATACCTAAGAAAAGTAGTCAGCGCAGATCAAAGAGATTGGTATGAACACATACCGAAGTTCCTTTTGGCACCCATGACTCCACTTCGCGAACACCCGCTAAAGTAATTTTCGGAAATGAGCTGAAGCTGCCTGGAGGTTTGGAGTTCGGTACCATACCAGCGTCTGACCCTGCGAACAGTGATGTCAATTACCATGATACGGGGGATCTTAATGATCTCCATGAATTTGTGCGCAACAAATTAAAAATAGTCAGTAACAAAATGAAAGCCAGATACGACCGAGCGGCAAATTCAGAAGGATTTCATGAAGGCCAGCTAGTTTTACTGTTCAACCCACAGCGCAAGAAGGGTTTATCTCCAAAACTTCAGACTCACTGGGAAGGCCCTTACAAGGTTGTCAAATGAATAAATGACGTTGTTTATCGCATCCAGAAAAGCCAAAGTCCAAGAGCTAAAATGAAAGTCGTGCATTTGGAAAGACTAGCTCTGTATGGAAAACGGAGGGTTGAGCCTGCTCGGGACGAACAGGCTTACGTGGGGGGCAGTGTTACGAATTAGTAAAAGCTTTTGCTTACTGTTAATGACTCTACTAACAGTATGTAAACAACAGGCGGTTAGTGCTGCGCCTGAAAGTATGCATTGTAACAACGTACCAGCTCGCTAAACCAGTAGCATGAATTCACCTCAGTAAAGATAATTCTCCTGTGTAGGAGAATGTTCTACAAAGATAAACAACAACAACAACATCTATTTTCTAGAAGGTTCTTGAATTCGCTAGATATATGTACCTTCATTTGTGTATGGTGAGTTGGTATAAATAGCGGAGGTCTTTGGAATGGAGAGTTCAGTTTGTGATTAAACCCTGTTAAGTAAGCAACGCGAATTGATAGTAAAATACAAGACTTGTTAACGTGTTATAAATAAAGTAAACTGTTGTACTGTATAAATAAATAAAAGGAAGTGATACCGTTGTAATTATCGTAATTAAAAACGAACCTTGTTTTATTATTGGGAATAAAACAACGCAAAAAGGACGAATAAGGAAATTCGTAATAATATGTTAGAAATTTTCTTGTTTAATGGGAAGTTTTCTAGGTGGAGCCTGTAACCAGTATTTGGTATATATTGTTGTTTTTTCAAAATAAGTAACTTTTCTTAAAAAATTACATTTTCTTACAACAAATTGCCTCTTCTTAAAAAACTACCTTGTATTTAAAGAGTTCCTTTGTTGTGAAACAAAATAACTTTTCTTTACCTATTTTACCTATACTTGAAAAAGGACCAATTCTAAAAAAATTTACATTTCTTAAAAAAAAACAATTTCTTCTAAAAAATTCCTACTCTTAAAAAAATACCTTCTCTTACAAAAATTCCTTTGCTTAATAGTACATTTCTTAAAAATAAAATAATACCTTTTCTTTTCCTGAGCTAATTAGCTTTCTGAAAACAAGTAAATTTTCTTAAAAAATAACTTTTTCTTAAAAACAGTTCCACCCACCTCTTCTTAAAAACTACTTATTTGTAAACAAAACTTCATTCTCTTATGGCTTTTTCTTACAGAAAGTACTTCTTCTTAATAAGGGTACCTTTTCTTAAAAAACATTAGATTTTAATAAAAGAAGAACCCCTTTAAAAATTTACCTTTTCGGGAAAATAAAATAAAACAAAAAGGATCTACAAATATGCTTAAAAAAACATTCTAGAAAAAAAAAATTTCTTAGAAAAAGTTTATAATTTTACAAAAAGTATCTTTTCTTAAAGATCCATTTAAATTATCGTATTTTTCAACGGGCGTCTTAGGCGTGTTGGAACTAACTAGTATGTAATATATAGCGGAAGGAACTTCATTTCAACCGGGAGTCCCCTGATACCTCATGTAAGTTTTTATTAATGAGACATAAGTATATTTGGATATATTATGGCTTCATTAGAAATAACAAATATTCCCATTAATTATGGAAAAAGATTTCTCATTCATGTGACCACCACGGCTGGCTTTCGCATTAGCTTATCCAGTCAGTCCAATTGTTCAAGGATTTGTTCACTGTTTCTGGTTCTATCACACGAAGAGCTCGCCCACTATTAGACTTCAGGGCGTAAATCTTTTCTGGAGTATTCGGGTTTAACGGCACCCCACAAGAAAAAGTCTAAAGGGGTCAAATCGCAGCTCCGACGCGGCCAATTGACATCAAAAACGATGTACAAGTAGCAAAAAGTATGTACAAGTAGAGAAGAAAAAACCGGCGCAATTTGGCAACTCCACTATAAGAGAACCAAAAAAGTCGACGCGATTCACTCAAACCCATTTCTTTCCCGCGTCATAACTTGATTATTTTATACTTTTTAAATACTTTATGTAATTTTATTTAAACACGGTTGGAATTTCTATAGTTAGAAACAATAACATCATCAGAAAAGTACTCGTGTATTGAAATATTCAACGAAGAGAGTCAGAGAGAGAGCGGAGAAACGACGCGCTTCACTCGATTTCTTTGTTGGCATTCCACTCCATGAGTAAATTTTCTTCTCTATACCATAGTTGCTTTATGCAAGTTGACAGTTAAAATTTTTCTTCACTCGAATGACAACAAACAAAACGAGTGAAACCCTAACCATTTTCTGCTCTCACTCTCTCTCTTTGAGTGAATTGCTACCACTTTTTGGTGCGCACATCTTCTCGTCGTCTAATTCTTGATCGTCTTTGTTTACCGAATTACCGAATTTAGTGCGCAAACGTTCGATCATTTGATCAGTTGTGCCATTCTGCTGAAACCAAAGATTATCCAAGTTCATATCTTCCATTTCAGACCATAAAAAGTGCGTAATCATAGATATGTAGCGCTCGCCGTAGACTGAAATGAGGTTTCCAGCAGCATTTTCAATAAAAAATGGACCAATGATGCCACTATTCCAAAATTCACACCGAACTGTCAATCTCGTTGGTCCGAACCACACGACGATGGGGACCTTTACCATGCCAGCCTCACGAACTTGTTTCACAAACTTGGGTACAGCACGCGCTGTGGGTTCTACATTTTGGGACAAAACTTGTTTTTAACAAACGCACAGTTTGGGCAATACATCACTCACTTTGAAAATAAGTTTGCAATATTTCCCAAAGTTCAAGCATAAAGCGACTCGTTTTGGTTCTCTGAAATATGATACTGACTGATAGTCAATATTTCGAACAGAAACAATCCAAGAGTGTCAAAATAACATATATTTTAAAAAGATAGCTGTCTTTGGACCACCCGATATTTTTATTAAATTTTTTATTTATAATCAAAAATTCCCATTTTTACCCATTCTGTCCCGGTTTTTTGGTCAAAACCAGGTGGCTAGGTTAGACATGGTAAAATAATACAGGTAGTTTCGTTAGAGCAGCTGAATTCCCATTCGAAGTCAAATTCATATGTATTGTGCTTTTTTGCAACATTAAAAGTTTGTGTACACATGTATTAAATTTGATAGAAACGAAAGACAAAACATAATTCATGGTGCCTTGTTGTCGTGGTGAGTTTACTTTATATATTTGTACCATAAATAGGGATTATCATAGAGTAATGTCATATAGAGCTGCCATTCTTCTCATCTGACATTTCCTTTCACACTATTTGTGGTGCGGTCGGTACGATAGAGAGTTATTTGACATAAACTAACTTACAAAAGGTGGAATTAAGAAAAAAAAATTACTTAAAATTTGCATGTCGTTTTGATGAAAGCCTGTGAAATTTAAACGTATTCTGGACTTTTTGTAATATTTTATTGTTAGAATATGATTGTGGTGTATTTACACTGAAATTTTAACGCACTAAACGAAATGCCGGTGCTGTTTTCTTGTTGGTTGGTTTGAGCCGTTGTCTCTACCTGGTATTATTAAAGCAATGCTTTCCAACATGCAACGCGCATATGCAACACACCAAACTTAATAAATTTACTGAGTCAAAACGTTTCTCTATATGTCATTTCTAAAAATTGGCTGTAGTAACTCACATCTTTTTTAATCAATTTTCAAATTGAATTCGTTCCAGGCCGCTGTTGTCCTAACCGATACTATTCGTCAACAGAATTCTTCAAAAATTGGCAAATTAACCACACCCATTGGATATCAGCAAATTAGTAGAGACATGCTGCTGTCACGAAACGACACTCGCTTGAAATTGGTGCGATTTGAACCGGAGCATTTGCGCCGAGCCATACCCATGAAAGTGGCAACACGCGTTAACTATGGTAAGTGAAAAATGTTGTGGTTAAATACTATAGATTCACCAACTCGCTCTTTCACCAAAGTGAAGCGAACTTGTGGAAGTTGGTGTTAATGTGAAGGGCAGAATTCTGTTACTGAGGTTTAATAAACAAACCTGAAATTGTTACTGTGAATGTATAAAATATGTTAATATTGAACATTGTGAATGCACAAATTGTTCGCACAATTTATTGTAATTAAACAGAAAAACCGCAGACAGAAGTTCGATTCCTCTCGGAAGAAGCATAAAGTGAAATATCAGATGAGACGGATAACAAATCTATAGTATTTTAATCTATCCAGAGGGTAAAGCGGCTTCAAGCGGATTTTCGGGATTATCGACGTTTTTTCTTATGGAGTTTGTCATTTATAATCCCGAAAAAGCGATAATCTTGGTAGGTGTCACTGCAGTTTAAGTGTCTTATCTAGAGAATTCAATAAACCGAGTTTTCTGTTTCTTCGAGAAATTGGGTTTTTGAAAACCGCATCCATCGGTTTTGTGTTATGGAAACGGAGCAAAATGAAGAAAGGACTTTTGTGTTAGAGAGATTGAAAAAGCGCCAACTGTACTTCTAAATTTTGAATGCCAATATTTCCGGTCTTTGAAGGGATATTGGTGAGAATTATACCTTAAAAAAGGTAAAGGTCTTTTCTATAATCGAAGCCTACCAAAAAATGGCTATAATAGGGAATTTTCCTTAGAACACAAACAATATACCCTCGCGGACTTCTTCGATATAGAGGGTGCATTCAAAATGTGAATCAGAATCACTTGAAGATCTAGGCTTGGCAACATTCCTCAAGAGTTGGATAGTGACAATGCTACAGACCAGAATTATCAACGCCTCTATAGGCAACAACGAGTCATCAAAGCGAGGGAATAGGAGAACTCCACGGGATGGAGTCATCTCTCCCCTACTTTAGTTACTCGTGATCAACAAAATTATACTAAAACTGGACAATATGAGGATCAAAACCGTGGCGTATGCGGATGACGTGGTAATCATGGTATCTGGTTCGTTCCCATTCGTGTTGAGCGAAATTAAGAATGGGATCTTGAAATCACCTACCGACTGGGCCACTAAGAGTGGTCCTGAAGTGAATCCTGGGAAAACTGAGGTCATGCCTTTTACCACGAAGACCAAGATACCAAAGTTTAATCGTCCTCGGCTAAGTGGAATAGAGATTCCACACTCAACACACACCAAATTCTTGGGCGTCATTCTAGACCCTAACCTATCCTGGAAGCGTAACAGCCGCCCGCGAACCGTTGCGTACTACGCTTGTCGGAAAATGTTCGGAAGCCGATGGGGTCTCCGACCGAAAATGGTGCTATGGATGTATACTAGTATAATCAGACCTATACTCTCCTAAGGAGCAATGGTGTGGTTGCCTGTCGCGGGAAGACGTCCACCATGAAACTGTTGTATAGAGTTCAGAGATCAGCTTGCATTAGAATAACAGGCGCAATTAGGATGTGTCCACCTGCAGCCGTTAATGCAAAGCTTCATGTTACACGAATTGACCTCCACATAACTACTAGTAAGGCCTGGAGCACCATCCGACTAAATTCTCTTGGAATCTGGAAGAGCCACGCATATGGAGATTCGCGAATACTACAGACAATCCCAAGATAACTCAATAACCTCCGATTACTGCACCCCCTCATTGACGTTCGATGTCATATTCGATGCCAAGTTTCCCAGAAGAATAGAGTGGGATAAAGGGGAACCACTGACAGGTTTTGACATCAAAGTATTTACGGGCGGGTCAATACTGGAATGTGGAACCCGTTCGGGTGTCTTCTCCAAAGAGGCAAGTTCAATTTATCAATCAAACTCCCAGACAAGTGCCGCGATTTCCAAGCGGAGGTACTGGCCATCAAGGAAGCCTGCGCCGAACTTGTACTACAACGGAGAACAGAGCGCATTGGAATATTTGTTGATTGGCAGGCGGCTCTCCTATCACTTAAATCTAACAACACGGCATCTAAACTCGCTAGTGAATGTAGGGGAAAAACTTGTCGAGCTAGGTCGACTGGCCAATGTGGATCTTACTTGGATACGAGGCCACAAGGGTCTACTTGGGAACGAAAGGGCACACGAACTAGCGACGGCAGGATCCTCTTCCACCGAACTCCATATGGTGTCATGCGCAACGCATATAGGGTCGGTCAAAAGAGGTATTTTACTGCACTACCTTGAACGAGCAAAGGCCAGATGGGATAGGACGAAAACGTGTCTCATATCCAGAAACGCATGGCCAGAATATAACATTCACCGCACGAACTCCCTGATTAGCTAAAATCTGGGGAACATATCAAGGCTAATTGCCGTGCTAAACGGGCACTGGCTAATCGGTAATCACGCAAGACTGCTGAATCAACCATATAATGACCACTGCCGCCTGTGAAGACCCACAAGAGGAGAAGACGGTGGAGCATCTCTGCAGTTGTCCGACTCTAATGAATAATCGCCTAAAGACTATAGGTCGTCCCTTCTTACACAACCTCACTGAGATACACGAGATAGATCTAGGGGATCAACTGAGTTACCTCAGATTAACAGCATGGATGTAGACACTGTACATTAGACTGCCCGGAGTGATGTGGTATGCAAAACGGTGTCCCAAGACACTAATTGATGCTAAATAGTATATTTAGCAACCACTTGAACCAACCAACCAACCATGCACTAAACTGTAGAATTTATAAAGGCCTTTATAATGATACCCATTTCAACCAGTTCGGATTATAAATACCTGAGATATGAGCGATTATATACTCAAGCTTTAAAGGCCAATATCTCATGAATTTGGACCGATCGCGGAGAAAAGAAACTTTTTGAACTCAGCGCAGAAGCTTTTGACGGTCGTGAATTTTTGGTGTATATCAAAGAGTTGGTGCTAAAGTAAATTTCTTCTTCTATTTGCCGCAGATGCGCAGGCGTATTCTTTCCACTTAGCATCTCTGAATGTTCCTTGAGGAAGGTAATATAACATTCCAGCTGTGCTTTCGCGGTGCGCTAAAATTTCCTAAGCAATATTGTATACATTTTAATTCAATAAATCATAAATATATTAAATTCTTACTTTTCCTTTTTTGCCGCTTTCATTTTGTGCAAAAGACCTCATGTTTTCGTTTTGTTTTCCCTGATTTTGACAATCTGCTAGTGTGAGGTGAATTATTTGTTAAGTGGTGAATTTTTCGTTGTCACCGTGTTACCTGAATACCAGATACAAACAATGGTGACAACTTTGTAACAATTTTTGGTTACAATTTTACTGTTACAACATACACAGAACTAAGAAGATGTACAAGTAGAGAAGAAAAAACCACCGCAATTTGGCAACCCTAGTAGAAGGTCCATACAAGGTCCTTTCGAGCCATGGTAATGTGCGCGGCTTTTGTGCATGAGAATGTGGGTTTCCTTACATTTCCTTCGACGACGGTCACCTCGCATAGTGACGGCGATACTATCGAGTACTTAGCCTTGAAAATGCTTCACAAAGTACCGTTCGGAAGCGGTGTAAAGCTGTAGGTTCCAATCAGCGAGTGTAAAAACTAGAAAGCGCACATCTCACTGATTGTGAGAAGCTCTCCTCAATCCCTTCATGGGATGTTATGGGACATCATTTTGCGTGCGATTTGACGATGCCGTGCTATAAGGCCATAGGCAATAAAGCCATATGGCCTTAATTCTCATCACTGTGAGAAATTAGACCATATGGCTTTATTACCACAGAGCAATTGCAATAAAGCCATTAAGGTATTATTTCACCTTTAATAATTTTCTATGTGCTACTTATGTAGTGTATTTGATTTCTTTTATTGGCAAGAAAAATTTAATTCAGTTAACAGAAAATTTAAATATTTACATACATATGTATTTTATTTTCTACAATAATTAACAATATATAAATATGGCATCCGTAATGATGGCACGACAAATATGACACAATGTATGTGTTCCGTTTTTCTCAGCTCTTCCTTTTATTTAAAATGTTTGCATGGATCAAACAGTATTTGTCTGTCTTTTTCGCAACAAACAATACATGACAGATAATGTTGCTGTTGCATTTCTGCGTCAGTGCCTTCTTCTTCGCTGCTATTTGCATCTGATTCAATGTCGTCAGCGCTGTCAATTGTATTTATAAAATCTTCCTCAAGCATACAGTTCTTCATTTTGGAGAACTGTGCGAGTACAGTACTCAGGGTTATTTTCTTCTCCCTTAAAAGTCGATATCGATTTTGTATGAAAATACTTCGCTTTTTTCGTAAGAACTTCTGGGAGTGTATACAGATGTGCATCCGGAAATTGCTTTAAGGAAATCACTTGATTTGGTCGCTTCTAAATCGCATAAGAAATGCAGAAGAATTCCAGAAATCCGTAAAAATTACCATGCTTTAGAAGCTTCCTACGGGGCGCAAGAGTAGCGTGCCGCGCGCGGGCGCGGAATGACGCGGGCGGGCGCCCAGCCTCCCCCCCTCCCTCGCTTGGTCCGTATCTCTTCAACGGTTGACTCTGACAACTCATTCTTTACGTGGACAATATCCAATTTTAACAATGGATTGTACGGGTATGGCGTTATTTCCACTTCTATGTTAAACTCATATGGTGTTATCACACTCTCGTGTTGGTAATAAAGTCATATGGTCTCATTTCTCAAAGTGGTGAGAAATAAGGTCATATGGCTTTATTGCCTGTCGCCTTATAGCACGGCATCCGATTTGACACCTTTCGATTATTTCCCGTGTGGCTACGTGAACAATGCTCGAAAAAGTGACCCAAAATGGGGCGTCCAGAATACGCTTTGTCATGAATAGCCGCGCTGGCCATATGCCGGAAATCAGTTTCATATATTAATGTCAGGTATTAATCTTTCGAATAAACAAAATTTTTTTGATTAAAATTAAATTTTTTCCGAAATTTTTTACAATTTCAATTTCTATCGTACTTAAAAAAACACCCTTTATATAGCAATTATGATTGGAATTTTATATATCCATTAGATTAAGCAATCCAACTTAAATCGTAAGCTTATTAAGAAATCTCATATATGGTATTTAATAGATTCGAATTCAATTGATTATTTTACTATAAATATTTCCTAATAATTATAGTACACTTTTCTTCTGTTCATATCCTGTTTCTTCTCATTCTTCTTTTTCATTATCTGCTAAGGTCGCAAATACTGTTTCATCGATATGCTGTTCGTGGGTCTACGCAATACCAAAGATTTTGATACTCCCCAAGAAGCGGTGGAGGTTAAGCAAGTATTGGATACCCTGGATTCTGATCTAAAAACGCCATTTGAAGCTTCAGCAGTGCCACATCGTATTGTATTCGCAGAGATATTCATGAGATTTCGAAGGGATTATACGGAAGTTGAAAATGACTTTATGCTTATGAAAAGAGGCAATCGTGATGATAAGGATTGGTCAGTGGCTTTCTATAAAATTTTAACATTTGACGTCCTTAACTATGATCCGCCGAAGAACTGAGATAGATATCGTGCCGCGTGTCATTACATGTTATGTCAAAATTTATTGTAAATCTTAAGAATATAAAATAAACATAAAAAAGTGATGTGCAATGATGTAGAGAAACGAAATTTGGCTAAATGTCAGGGAGATATCTTCTATCCTAGTGTGTATGTAGCAGTAATGAAGAAACCCAGTAAACCAAATTTGCCGACAATGTCTTATATCAGACAATTCTGAACAATATCTGAACTCTATCGAGAATTCTTACCGAAATCGTTATGAATTCTGTTCGATTTGTCTGAAGATTTTTTATTTACTATGTACCGAAATACCTGGACGCATTCATCCCGAAGTCTGTTAGACTTGTCTGTGGGATTTTAATTAATTTTTTGTTCAGACTTCTCTTAACGAACTCGCAACGAATTCTGAATTATTTATCTGAGGTAGTCTATTCGTTTATAATGTTTGTTATTTGCATCATATTTTACAGTTATTGTGTTCAGACATGTCGGAACTAATTCTGAACGAATTCTTAACTGTTTGGCTGAGGTATTTTTATATTTCAAATTCTTGTTTTTTGTTTGTTTACATTTACAGTAATTGTTTTATTTTTCAATGCATTGTAGTTTTGTGATGTTACCTTATTTAATTTTTTAGTTGTCTTTAAGCATTCAGGGCTACTGTTCTTTCTTATCGTGTATCAACAAACAAAAGTGACAATTAAATTCATAAAGGAATATTAACACGTTTTGGTATAAATTGTTTGAAAAAGAAATAATTTTAGCTAAATTTGTTTACTTAAACATGTTTCGTCAAGCCTTCAGAAAAAAAAATAAATTTTTTTTGCACATTTCATATGTAACAAAGAATAAAGACATATGGGCATTTCCACAGAAAGGTCAACCTTTTGTCACATCACATCATTCTCGATAATTACTTATATTTTAGGACCAGTTAGTTTGATTGTCTTCTTATCTTTTACTAAGTATGTAGTTACATACATCCTGTATTTTGGAAAAGAATAGACGACAATCGAACCACATGGTCCTAAAATATAAGCAATTAACGAGGGTGACGTGATGTGACATAGGGTGGCACTTTCTCTGAAAATGCCTATATTTATATTTAAAACAACCACACTTTTCAGAAATAATTGAGACACTAGTAACAAATTTGCAACGAATCGTCCCGCAAAGCCTCAGAATTTACCAAGACATTAGCCCAGAATTCGGTCAGAATTCGGTTCGAAATGTCGGCAAAAACATCAGAATTTAATAAGATTTAATTCGATCCGAGAATTCAGAATTCGATCCGAGAATTCAGAATTCGATCCGAGAAATCGAAATATCCTTTCTAGTTTCCCAAGACTACAGTTCAGAATTCGGTCATAAATCGGTTCAAAATGTCGGCAAAAACATCAGAATTCCCTCAAAGAAGAAGTTCAGAATTCGTGTCAACCCTCTCATATGTTTGTAGTTACGAACTCGGTAAGAATTCTGATCTGAAATCCGAACATGTTGCCGATTGTCGTAAAGAATTCTGAACTTTTGGTTAGCTGTAAAGGTACCTAGTGTGTCAAGACATCGATCTTCAGGTTTTGCCGGCCTTTCAGCTGGAAGTTTTCACCAGAATCAGCCAAAAACTGAAAACATTTTGTTGAAGTCCCTTTCTGCTTTCCAGGTCATATATACACGCTGAAAATCTGTCTTTTTATTTTTGTATGCAAGTAGCAAGTATAGTATATTTGTGTCCAAGCACAATGTGTTTGCTATTCAATATTGCATGTTGGAGACACAATAAATAATAAGTTATTATAAATGTGTTTGTGACCCAAGTATAGCCGTGTTTGGGATACAAAACAACTGTGGTTGCTGCACTATTTACTCTCTATTGAAAGTAAGAGAATAAAAGAGGTACAAGGAGAGATTATTCACAGTCAAAGTTATATGTGTAGCTGTATTTCTGCATTATTTTTCAGTCACCCCGCAGTTTCAAAAGTAGCTAGTGGTTCTATGTAGTCAATTATTTCGTTAGCGAAACGCCTGACTAGCTACTTGAGTGGCTACATGTAATGCTAGAGTTCGCCTTTTGATTATTGTAAGTATGAAAACAAAGGGAAAAAACAATTCACCGAACTGTTATCCCGTTATGATTTGTTGGTTGCTTGGTTATTTTTGTGTGTTGGCGTCAGTTGCTATTAATCGTTCGTAGAAGTATCATCGTGACAGCGTACGTGGGTTAGAAGTATAAAAAAGTGAATTTTAATATTTAGAATGGTAAAATGATAAGCAACAGACAAATGAAACGCTTAATACAGAATGAAAAGGATCAAATTGTGCAAAAGTTTGAAAATGTATGAAAAAATGGTGGTGAAGATATCGAAAAAGATTTATTCATAACATTAATTCATTATGGTCCGGCGAATTCATCAAGCGGATTGTACTAGTCAAGTAGTTAGTACAATGTTGTTAGATATTTCGTCAATTCCATGTAACTATCGATCTGCATGGTACATGGTAGTGCAGAGGATAGCCACTGACTACCGCCAATGACATCCCCATTGTTAAATTCGTCAGTGTAAAGCATTGCTGGTAGTCTGGCGGGTAGTTAGGGAAATAACTAAAAATTCGTTAGCTACGTCGACTGCAGGGCAGTGATTCATAAAAATTCTTAAATTCTAAATTGCAGATGAAGTGTGTGTTTCTTATATCTGTTGCGTTTTATTTTCATGTATTCAGACGTTCGCTGTTTGGTGTTTGCTAATCAATATTACATTTTGGAGACAACGATTAAAATGGTATAATATATGTGTTTGTGTTAGGGGACGTTTTTAATCTTGTAGTATTTTTTTATTAATTGGTTATAAACGTGGATTTATATTGATAAAATTATTTATAACACATAATGTATGTGTATAGGGTAGGTCGTTATAGAGGAGTTTCACTGTACATTGAAATCAAACAGTAATTTGTTTCTTTTATATTTGCGAGGAAATACGCACATTTTTCCACGTAAGTAAGGGTTTTTCTACGGAGACGCTACAAAAGTAAATCGATAGGGACAGCAAACGACGCCATATTTTCCCCCGCTCTTTTGACATTTCTCTTCAGTAAGGTTTGCCATTTCATCATGGAAAGATATACGAGCCAACAACGAGTCGAAATTATTAAAATTTACAACCGAAATTTGGAATAAGTGGCCCCAACTTTAAGAGCGCTACGTCCAATTTATGGTCGTCATAATCGTCCTACCAGATCAACAATTGAGCGTCTAGTGGAAAAATTTGAATCCACAGGCACAGTACAAAATCTTCCCGTGCCAGTGAGAAAAGGAAGTGCACGTAGTGTCGAGAATATTGCTGCCGCTGAGGCTTCAGTTCAAGAAAGCCCAAACGTGTCTCTCACACGTCGTTATCAAGCGTTGGACATCTCTGTGACGTCGTTGTGTCGAATTTTGCGAATAGATTTTGGCCTACATCCTTACAAGATCAAATTGACGCAAGAACTGAAGCCGCTTGACCACCATAAGCGTCGTATGTTCGTGAATTGGGCTGAGCAACAACTTGAAAATGATTCGGATTTTCATCGGAAAATCATCTTCAGCGATGAGGCTCATTTCTGGCTGAATGGCTTCGTCAATAAGCAAAATATGCGTTATTGATCAGACAGCAATCCACACTCATTGGGCCGTACTTCTTTCGTGATTATCAAGACCGGCACAGTACTGTGAATGCGAATCGCTACCGTTCAATGATAACCGAATGTTTTTGGCCGCAATTGGATAATATGGACTTGGAAAACATGTGGTTCCAACAGCCACACAGCGAATGCCACAATCAATTTATTGGGAACCAAGTTTGGTGAACGTGTTATCTCACGAAATGGCCCAGTCGATTGGCCGCCTCGGTCGTGCAATTCGACGTCGTTATATTATTTCCTGTGGGGCTGTGTCAAGTCTATGGTCTATGCCAACAAGCCAGCGACGATTGATGAACTTCGTACGAATATCGAACGTGAAATTGCAGCAGTATCGGCCGATTTATGCTTAAAAACCATCGAAAATTGGGTTCAGCGTCTGGACTTCTGCAAGCGTGCCCGTGGTGGCCATGCAAGAGAAATCGAGTTCGATACATAATGGCATCGAACGTACTTTCACAGGAATAAAGAATTTCAATGGTATCTAAAACCGGTTTTGTTTTATTTAAAAAAAATAGTTTGTAGCGCTCTTATTGTAAAACCCGTTATATGAAGGTTGGGGGGGGGGAGACACGCAAATCCTTCCCTGTAAGTATGTGGATGTTTGGGATGAAACGCACACATGTTTCCACGCAAAACCATACATGTTTGCCAGTAAACATTCAAATGTTTCCATTTAAATACACGTGAGTTTGGGACTTTCAAACAAATGGATGTTTGCAATGTATTTCAATCATATACATGGTTCCTGCAGAATATGTTTCAAAGTCAGTTTTTTCCAGCATGCATAGAAATAGTATTTCAAAGCTTATGATATATCATGTCAAAATTTTGTTGGAAGAAAACATTTAATTCTTTTGAAAATAATGATTATGGCAAAAATAACGAAATGTTTCAAAAATTAGAAACAAAGTAAGAATTAGCCGATCCTAGGATCCCCAGAATCAAAATATTTCCCCCCATATAGACTTGAAAATCATTTCATAATTTATAATATATGTGGTTAAATTTTATTGTAATTCCCAAAGGTACCGGTCAAATTCTACTACAAACATATATTTTTAAATGCCAAACATGGAGGTTCCTCATCTAAGACGCATTGAACTCTCAAAGCTTTTTGGAGATCGGCCACATCGTCAGCTTTACTTAGGGATTTTATCATATTTATGTAGTGTTGATTTTCTTTTAACAATTGACGTTTCTTGTTCTCCAGCAGCACGGTCTGAGCTTCTGCCAAAGCTTGGCGACGCCAAAAGTTCTTCATCAGTTGCATTTGTGCTTGCAACTCATCCTCGTTAAGGTCAATATGAGCTTGAAGATCTAAAACTTCCAGTTTAAATTGTTCATCCTCAGGGTCTTGTTGTGGCAAGGGTTCTTGAAAATCACCCCACAAGGTGACTTTTTCCGATTCGGTTTGTAACTTTCTACAGTTGGCTGAGAGGGATAGTAAAAGTTTGCCATATTTCTGGATTTTCTGAAGTGCCTGTGACAAAGATGGCATAAAGTTAGGAAAGAAAGCTACGAAAAATAAGATATGGGTTCAGTTTTACAGTTGGCGATTCTCCATTTTGGGCCAATATCACAAAATCTAGTTAGAACTGACTAACAGTTAATATTATTAAATTGCATGCGAACTAACAGCTAAAACTTTGAAATCTTAACCCAAGTCAAATATTTAACTTAAGTACATACTGTAGAACCAGCCCTTACATTTCTTTGCTATCCTACCTTACAAATCCCATAGCATTCGGTCGTCAAGACCTTAAGCTTTTCGTGTGTCTGCTCGCGATCCTGTTTCAGTCGTTTTTCGATTCCTCTGTATATTTCCACAAAATAGGCGTGTTCTAATTGCAAGTCATTGATTTTGCGTTGGGCCTCCGTATCCACCCGGGTTAATTCCTTTTGCAAATCCTGTAGAACACGTGAATTTCTTGATTCCGTTTCGGTTAACTTTTGGGATTCGGTGACAAAATTTCTCTGACGATGCATCAAATAATTGAGTTTTTCATACTTATGAGCATCTAAGGAGGCGCTCAGCATTGCTCCTAGAAACTCCACCAATTGTTTGTGTAAACTATTCATTTTCTTTGCAATGGAGTCACGCATATCATATCTTTTTATGATTTCACCATTGACGCCATCATTCCGCTTCTCCATAGAATTATTGTAGTCCTGGAAAAGTTGCCTTTGCAAGGACACATTGGTGGCATTCAATTTCTTTTCGAACTTTTGTTCATAACCGTCTTGAATTTCCGATAACTCGCAAGTTTTATTGTAGAAATCATGCAGCATTTCCTTAGTTTGTGTCTCATACTGAAATTTCAAATTATCCTGAAAAGCTTGGAGAACACCTGGTAGTAGCAATTATTATTGTATGCAAAATGTCCTTTATAAGCTTTAAATAACCTTTTAGATAGTCCAACATTTTCAGCTGCGTGCAGAGGCCGCGTTGACGCATTTGCTCAGTAACCGCAAAGTCATCGAGTATAGATGTTATCTTTTCATCTTTTTGAGCCAGTACACGATTGGTTTTACTCTCCCAGGACTTTAGGGTCAGAAATCCTTTTAATTAATCACTGCATTAAAGGGAACTGCTTTACTACTCACCTTCAGTTCTTCTCTCATTTGAACAAGCTTTATTTGCCTGCACATATCCAGCCACATTTGTTGACCCCTCCTGCTACTTTTTCTAGATAACTCCAATTCCCGTCTCAGATGATCCTTTGCAAAATATGACAAACCATAACCTTCTTTCCAAAGCACAAATTAATTAACATTCTCTCATATGCAACTTACGGCAATTTCCAATTTCCGAAATTCCAGCATTTCTTTCATCTGAAGCTCTGCACGCTCAGCTTTGGTCATTCTTTTCTTTCTGGGTGGTGCTGGTGGTGGGGGAGGAGGTTCATCCATTAGGTAATCCACATATGTGGTGGCACGTGTAGGATTTGGTGCGGGGGCAGCAGTCATTGTATTCACGAATCTGGATTTATAACAAAATAAAATTATTAATATAGACCAATTGTTGCTGATGTTTTAAACAATCATAAAAATAAATGGAAGTTTATGTCACTTAATGCCGGTTGTCTATTAGTTAAAAAAGATTGGATGAATTTAATAGGCAGCGTTGTGTGGTCGGAACAAAACGAAGGTCGTGCGACAAGATTGCCGCAAATTATTTGTCACACGGATACTAATGACACTATTAGATGTAGTGTTATGTACATGGGAGGTCAATTATGCCGCACTTCTTGAAGGGATCGGGACCGATAATTGTTACTTAATAGTATTTAAGCTTTCAGATGACGATTGTGAAACTCTGCGTAAGACAAACTGATTGGCATCTACATTTTTATAACGACTCCGAAGGGTTTTGAGAAAGAAATCTAACAAAATGAAATTTTGCGCCATGCGGACTTTTTTTTCATGTACAACACAGTGCAACACGAAAAAATATCACCATATACGTACACCACTACGTGATAAAAGACAAAAAAAAACCGTATCTCCCAGTTTTGCACAGTCATGGACTTTTTTCATGGGCCCCCATCAATTTGGGGCCTCGGTGTCATTTTTGGAAAAAAAGGTGACCACTTTGTCAGGCTCATATCTTGCAATTCGTTCAGAATTTTTATTTACTCTCTCAGAAAAGTTGTAGCTCTTGTAATATAGAATAAAAATTGTGAACATATAAAATCAAAAAAACTTCATTTTCAACGACAAAATTGCAAAAAACTTTAAAAAAATGTATTTTGTTTAAAACCTTTTTTCCCCTGTTCAGGTCCATAGGTAGCAAACCGTTCAAACCTCAAGGAAACAGTCAACCACAAAAATGTACCTAAGATCTCCGTAAACAACTTTCTAGAACATATGAACTTCCTAAGAATGATTTTTAACACCGTTTAGGTAGCCGCAATAAAGAAAAATTTCCCGAAAATTTGTTAATTTCACTGTGTATAATTTTTTAAGTTATGGAAATATAACCATATACGGACACCACTACGTGATAAAAGACAAAAAAAAAACCGTGTCTCCCAGTTTTGCACAAAGTCATGGACTTTGTAATGGGCCCCCAACAATTTGGGGCTTCGGTGTCATTTTTGAAATAAAGTGATCATTTTGTCAGGCTCATATCTTGCAAATCGTTCGGAATTGTGATTTACTCTCTGAAGCAAAGTTGTAGCTCTTGTCATAAAGAATAAAAATTGTGAACGTATAAAATCAAAAAAAACTTCATCTTCAAGGACAAAATTGCAAAAAAAAACTTTCAAAAATACGATTTTTTATAAACTTTTTTCCCCTGTTCAGGTCCATAGGTAGCAAACCGTTCAAGGTAAAAGGAAACAATGAACTACAAAAATGTAGCTATACGTTTTCTTTCTAGAACATTTAAACTTCCTAGGAATGATTCTTAATACCTTTCAGGTAGCCGCAAACATGAAAAATTTCAAGAAAATTTTTTAATTCCACTGTGTGTAATTTTTTAAGTCATGGAAATATAACCATATACGGACACCACTACGTGATCTCCCAGTTTTGCCCAAAGTCATGCATTTTTTTTATGGGCCCCAAAGATTTGGGGCCTCGGTGTCAGTTTTGCAAAAAAGTGATCATTTTGTCGGGCTCTTATATTGGAAACCGTTTGGAATTTTAATTTACTCTCTAAGGAAAAGTTGTATCTTTTGTCATAAAGAATAAAAATTGTGAACATATAAAATCAAAAAACTTCATCTTCAAGGTCAAAATCGCAAAAAAACTTTAAATTCCGACATTTTTACCTTTTTTCCCATGTTCGGGTCCATAGGTAGCAAACCGTTCAAGATTCAAGGAAACAATCAACCACAAAACTGTACCCAAGATCTCAATAAACAACTTTCTAGGACATATGAACTTCCTAGAATTGATTTTAACAACGTTTAGGTAGCCGCAAAAGTGAAAAATTGCGCGACATTTTTTTAGTTTCACTGTGTGTCATTTTTTAAGTTATGAAAATATAACCATATATGGACACCACTACGTGATAAAAGACCAACAAAAAAGAACCGTGTCTCCCAGTTTTCCACAAAGTGATGGACTTTGTTTTATGGGCTTTCAACAATTTGGAGCCTCGGTGTCATTTTTTGAAAAAAAAGTGAAAATATAACCATATATGGACACCACTACGTGATAAAAGACCAAAAAAAAAGAACAGTGTCTCCCAGTTTTGCACAAACTCATTCACTTTTTTTTATGGAATTGTAGCCTCGGAAAAAAGTGACCATTTTGTCTCCCAGTTTTGCCCAAAGTCATGAACTCTTTTTATGGTCCCCCAAAGATTTGGGGTCACGGTGCCATTTTTGCAAACAAGTGATCATTTTATCAGGCTTTAGGTCCATAGGTAGCAAACCGTTCAAGATTCAAGGAAACAATCAACTGCAAAAATGTACCTAAGATCTCAATAAAAACAATGAAAATTACACACAGTGTAATTTATTAATTCAATCTATTTTATAAATAATATTTAGTCCACTGATCGTTGTACATTGGAAATCTATAATAGTTATAAATGCTGGAGATAAAGAGACAAAACCAAAAATGCTGAGTTTTCGAGCAAACTTCGACGAATTTTCAGTCGAGAAAGTGCACCTAAAGTGTAAATCATTCGGAGAGTGGTCAACAAATTTGTAGAAACGGCCAGAAACACAAAACACCCAGAAGCAGTTATGGACAGTAAGACTCACGTCAACTTACCT
This sequence comes from Phaonia tiefii, assembly GCA_963931995.1. Taxonomy (NCBI): domain Eukaryota; kingdom Metazoa; phylum Arthropoda; class Insecta; order Diptera; family Muscidae; genus Phaonia; species Phaonia tiefii. The sequence continues at coordinate 28,326,277 of OZ008369.1, forward strand.
GTCGGTCCCTTGAACAGATTGCTGCTATTCCGACCATACAACAAGTGTCGCATCAAACATCAATTCGGCATCAGTATCAACGATCTCAAATTTCACGAAGCACAACACAGCTAATTTTGACAAGAGACCTCCACCTTATTGCGTACATAATGCAGCTTGGTTGGTTGGTTGGTTCACGTGGTTGCTAAATATACTATTTAGCATCAATTGGTGTCTTGAGACACCGTTTTGCATACCACATCACTCCGAACAATCTAATGTACAGTGTCTATATTCAACCTGTTAATCGGAGATACCTCATTAGATCCCATTGATCTATCTCGTGTATCTCAGTGAGGTTGTGTAGGAAGGGACGACCTATAGTCTGTAGGCGTCTATTCATTAGAGCCGGACAACTCCAGAGCAGATGTTCTACCATCTCCTCCTCTTCTGCGTCTTCGCCGACACAGCAGTGCTCATTATATGGAAGATTCAGCCGTCTTTCGTGATTACCGATTGACCAGTGCCCGGTCAACCCAGCAATTAGCCTTGATATGTTCCCCCGATTTTGACTAATCAGGGAGTTAGTCCGGTGAATGATATATTCTGGCCATTTGTTTCTGGACATCCAACACGTTCCCGTTCTATCCCATCTGGTCGTTGCTCGTTCAAGGTAATGTAGGAAAATCCCTCTTTTGACCGACCCTATAGACGTTGCGTATGACACCATATGGAGTTCGATGGAAGAGGATCCTGCACCGACTAGTTCGTCTGCCCTTTCGCTCCCCAGAAGACCCTTGTGGCCTGGTATCCATGTAGGAACCACATTAACCAGTCGACCGAGCTCGACAAATTTTTCACTACTTTCACTAACGATTTTAGATGCAGTGTTGTTAGTTTTAGTGGACGTCGGTGTTGCAATGGGTAATGTGCGCGCCCCTTGTACTTGAGATCCTAGGTTCGATCCCTGCTCTGACCACCGTAAAAATTTCTTTCGACGGCGGTCACCTCGAATAGTGACGGCGACACTATCGAGTATTTAGCCATTAAAATGCTTCTTAAAAATACCGTTCGGAACCGGTATACCGTTTCACTGGTTGTGAAAAGCTCTCCTCGATACCTTCACGGGATGTAATGGGAAACCGTTTTTTTTTGTTAGATTTAAGTGATAGGAAAGTTGCCGAGCTATCAACAAATATTCCATGGCACTCTGTTGTCCGTTGTAGTTTAAGTTCGGCGCAGGCTTCCTTGATAGCCAGTACCTTAGCTTGGTCGCGCAGCACTTGTCTGGGAGTTTGACTGATAAATTGAGCCTTGCCTCTTTGGAGAGACACCCGAGCCGGTTTCACATTCCATTTTGGATCCGTCCGTAAATACTTTGGTGTCCGAACCTGCCAGTGGTTCCCCTTTATCCTACTCTATTCTTTTGGGAAACCTGACGTCGAATACGTTATCGAATGTCAATGAGGGGGTGTAGTAATCGGTGATTATATTGAGTTCTCTTGGGATTGTCTGTAGTATTCTCGCATGTCCATATGCGTTGCTCTTACAGATTCCAAGAGCATTTAGTCGGGTAGCACTCCAGGCCGCACTAGCTGTTATGTGAAGGTCAATTGGTATAATATGAAGCATTGCATTAAGGGCTTCAGCTGGACACGTCCTCATTGCCCCTGTTATGCCGATGTAAGCAGATCTCTGTACTCTAAACAACAGTTTCATGGTGGACGACTTCCCCGTGACAGGCCACCATATCATTGCTCCGTAGGAGAGCAGTATAGGTCTGATTATACTAGTATACATCCATAGTACCATTTTCGGTCGGAGACCCCATCGGCTTACGAACATTTCCCGACAAACGTAGTACGCTACGGTTACTTTCTGTGTGCGGTGCTCTATGTTACGCTTCCAGGATAGTTTAGGGTTTTGAATCGCGCCAAGTACTTAGCGTGAGTTGATAGTGGAATCTCTATTCCACTTAGCCGAGGAGGATTAAACTTTGGTATCTTGGTCTTCGGGGTAAATAGCATGATCTCAGTTTTCCCAGGATTCACTCCAAGACCACTCCCAGTGGCCCAGTCGTTAAGTGATTTCAAGGCCCCATTCATGATTTCGCTCAACACGAATGGGAACAAACCAGACATCATATTACCACGTCATCCGCATACGCTACGGTTTCGATCCTCATATTGGCCAGCTATAGTAGTATTTTGTTGATCACGAGTAACCAAAGTAGGGGAGAGATGACTTTACCCTGAGGAGTTACCTTATTCACTCGCTTTGATGCCTCGCTGTTGCCCATAGAGGCGTTGATAATTCTGCTCTGTAGCATTGTTACTATCCAACCCTTGAGGAGTCTTTCCACGCATAGATCTTCGAGTGATTCTTCTATATCCCCTGAGCTCACATTATGAATGCACCCTCTATATCCAAGAAGACCGTGAGGGTATATTATTTGTTTTCCATTATTTGTTTCTCTTTTAGAAATGCAGCCTACTCAGGTGCTCAAACCAGCAGACCATGGAAAGCGCCAGCAATTCGGTCAATGGGTAATGCAGCAAAGTGAAGTCAATGAAAATTGTTTATAACCCTTATCTTCTAAAAACGGTTGTGTGCGAAAATTTAATCTAACAGAAGGAAGAATGAGGCCCGTAAATTCCACCGAAAGTACAAAGCCAAGCCAGCGGAAATTGATCAGGGTCGCCCGTTTGTAGAAATAAGGATGGAAATCTTGTCACAGATGTGCAGAATATGTTGGGAATATGGAGAGATCACCTCTCTGCTTTACTTGTCCCAGGAGACTTAAATATAGATGAGGGTGTGGATCACATACAGGACGATGGCGTCGACTGCCCCGTCCTAGACAAAGCGAAGTTAGATATGCAATTTCCCGGTTGCTGGCGGCTATAAGTTGGAATGTTCATACATCAGCCCATATGGAAAAACTGGCTAGATGAATGCATGTCCGAGTCTTCCAATACTGTGGCCTGTTTTCAAAAAAGGCGATCCGAGTTTATGTACCAACCATCGTGGAATTATCCATCGCATACAAGGTCCTCTCGAGCGTAATGTGCGAAAGACTAAAGCCGTTTGTTACGGACCTAATTGGACTGTATCAGTGTGGTTTTGGGCCTGGAAAGTCAACTATGGACCAGATATTCCCATTACGACAAATCCTGGAGAAAACGCATGAAAAACAAATCTATACCTACCACCTCTTTGTAGATTATAAGGTTGCTTTCGATAGCCTGATACGGGGAAAATTGTACCAAGCTATGTCGGAGTTTGATATTCCTTCTGAGCTAACACGCCTTTGTAGAATGACACTGACCGAAACGAAACTTTCAGTAAAAAATGGTAATGATCTCACCGGACCATTTGACACGAGACGAGGCCTCAGGCAGGGCGACACCCTATTATGCGATCTTTTCAACATATTAATTAAGATCATCGTGAGAAAAACTGCAGTCAACACGAATAAAACTATCAGCAGCAATAGTCACATGCTGCTCGCATACGCTAATGATTTAGACATCATTGGGCGAAGTCTGCTGGAAATTACTGCAGTGTTTTCGAGAATTGATCAGCAACAGTGGGTTTGGCAGTAAACAAAATTTATGGTTTCGACAAGCAGAACATATAATTTCGAGGTAGTCCACCAATCGATTTACCTCGGATCTTCAGAAAACAGAAGCAATAACGTCAGCCTAGAAATCAAACGGAGAATTGTGGTTGCAAAAAAATTTAAAAACGGTTTCCCTTTACATCCCCTGAAGGGATTGGATAGAGCATCTCACAAACAGTGAGCAGTGCGCTTTCTGGTTTTACACTCGCTGATTGGGACCTATAGTTTTACACACGTTCCGAGCGGTATTTTGAAAAGCTTTTTCATGGCTAAATACTCGATAGTGTCGCCTTCATTAAGCGAGGTGGACCTAGTCGAAAGAAATGTAAGGTGGTCAAAGCTGGGATCGAACCCACGTTCTCACATACCAGAGCCACTAATCATAGTACCATCGGCGGCCACCTTATTATTTCGGTCTAAGCAAGCTCTTCATAGATAAGACCCTCTTTTGAGAAACGAAGATCCAACTCTCATACAACCTGTCTTGCTTCAGAATCTTGGGTCATATCTTATGCTGATGAAGCATTACTGAAAGCCTTCGAGGGAAAAATGCTCCGAAAAATATATGGTCCTATAATAGAGGTATCGACGACGGATGAACCACGAGCTGCATAATCTGTATCCGGACATCGACGTGGTTATACATATCCAAATAGCGCGGTTAAGCTGGCTAGGTTATGTCAGTTGAATGGATCAGAATGAACCAGAGCGAAAAGTAATCGAAGACGTTCTTGGAAATCATCACAAACTAGGACGGCCAAGAGTCCAGTGGAAATAGTATCAGGTAGAAGATTGTCTGCGAGAGCTCGGTGTTACCAAGTGGAGGAGAAAAGCTAAGGATAGAAACATGTTATCCATATTTTGTGACTCCTCTGGATTGTTTGAGGTCACCTACATAAGTATGATTTTTATGAATACGTTTCGTAAATTCGTAGATTTTTATGAAAGCTTTACATATTATCTATGAAATTTACGAAAAATTTCATAGGATTAATGAAGAGTGTTTCATAAATATTACGAAGACAGTTTTTTCAGAGCGACTCATGGAAACAACCAGTAGATGGAGCCTGTTTAAAAAAGAGAAGTTCGCATTTCAATAAAGAGTTGGAGCGTTCGCAACGTAGTATTAAAGGTTAAACGCAATTTCCCTCGGACGTCGATCACTCCACTGTCCACCAATTGTTCTATAATAAGGAATTGATATAACTTTTGTTTTAATCTATGTATTGCATTTGCATATATTTTTATTGTATAGAAAATTAAATTTTCCCAATAAGCACAAAAATTTCGAAAATTCAAATGTTTGAATATTGTTTGAATTTACACTTGAAATCAAATAAATTAATCACCAAAATGCCGAAAATTCAAGTGTTTGAGTATTGCTTGAATTGAAACTTGATTTTAAACTTCGTTTTCAAACCAGTTTGAAGTTTTTTGAAAATATTTTACTTGAAATTGCCATCAATAATATTTGTCAGCTATGGGGATATTTAATAGCAATTTAATATTTGAATATATCGGAAAATGGACTAAATCAAAAACGGTGACTCTCAGGTCAATTCAAGCAATAGGGTAAGTATTGATTTTGATTTTAATTAACAAAATGCTACATTTTGCAGCGCTTAAGTGGAAGAGCTACAAACGAAACTCGTCTTTATATACCACTTAGACATGGACTGCAATAACCCTTTTAGCGGCCCAGAATCCAATCTAGACGAGCCATAAAATGGGTAAGTAGATATCTAAATATCGAGGACCTAATTATGTTAATACTAATTCTATCATTGCAGATAATCAAAGGACAAATTTGCAGCTCCATTAGATGCAGAGTTTCACAACTCATAAAATTTGATATCTTAAATTAATTTTTATTTACAAATTATCCGTTCGCTCTTCCTAATTTATAGCGTTCTGTATGAATCATATCAATTTATATTCCAGTTAAATATATGTATTCCTAATTATGGTCAATTCCAAGAAACTGTGCTCGTTCTAAATAGGGGGTTGAAAATAAAATACATGGCTTGAATTAGAGTATATTAATACTGATTTAAAGCTGGAATTAAACTGTAATGCCTTCCTTGAACTCCAGTGCACGGACTTACTTATTTTGATTTGAATTCAACTGTAAGTCGAGCCTTGAATTCAACTGTAATTACACTTTAATATTCGAATTGAATTCAATGGTTAATTTCACTGGAGATTGCTATTTTTTACAGTGTTACTGAAGTATAATTCAAAACTGGAAATTGGAAAATATGGCTGGAATTCAACTTGATTTCCAAAACAAATGTTTATTGGGTTATTTTATATAACTAATTGGTTTTGAATATAACTCTGTGTGTAAGTTTTGAAGTCATGGAAATATAAACATATACGGAATCCACTACGTGATAAAATACAAAAAAAAGGACCGTGTCTCCCAGTTTTGCCCAAATTCATTCACTTTTTTTCTGGACCCCCAAAGATTTGGGGCCTCGGTGTAATGTTTGCAAAAAAGTGATCATTTTGTCAGGCTCATATCTTGCGAATAGTTCGGAATTTAGATTTACTCTCTGAGGGAAAGTTGTAGCTCTTGTCATAAAGATAATTGTGAACATGTAAGATAAAAAAAATCATCTTCAAGGTCAAAATCGCAAAAAAAATTTTCCCTTGTTCAGGTCCTTAGGTAGGAAACCGTTCAATATTCAAGGAAACAATCAACTGCAAAAATGTACCTAAGATCTCAATAAACAAGTTTGTGGAACATATGAACTTCCTAGGAATGATTCCGAACACCGTTTATTTCAACATTGAGATACTATGCTATCTCACCGACCGCAGCAGCACAGGCAAAGCAGAAAGCTCAGCACACGCAACAAGGCACGCAGCACACAATATAAGCATCATTCCTAGAAAGTTCATATGTTATACAAAGTTGTTTATTGAGATCCTTGAATTTTTAACGATTTGCTACCTATGAACCTGAACATGAGAAAAAAGGTATAAAATCGAATTTTTTAAAATTTTTTCCGATGTTGACCTAGAAGTTAAATTTATTTTGATTCCATTTGATGACAATTTGTATTCTTTATGACAAGAGCTACAAGAGCTTTCATTCAGAGAGTAAATCAAAATTCCAAACGGTTTGCAAGATATGAGCCTGACAAAATGATCAGTTTTTTGCGAAAATGACACCGAGGCCTCAAATTTTTGGGGGCCCATAAAAAAAATGCATGACTTTGGGCAAAACTGGGAGACACGGGTCTGTTTTTTTTTTGGTCTTTTATCACATAGTGGTGTCCGTATATGGTTATATTTTTCGTGTTGCACTGTGTAATAGACCGTAAATGACCTCCATGCTCATCCACGCATGTACGACACCTGATCAGAAAATTATTTATTTATTTCTTTATTCAGTCTTTAGAATACAATTCTTTACAGACCAGAAAATATCTTATCAAATAATTCTTATATCTAGTTGTAAATTAAATCTAACATATTACTAAATTTACCAATAGGCATTGCAAAATCCAAATCATATTTCATATTGATTAAATTAAATTCCTTTAAAGCTCTTGTGATGGGTTCAAACATAGCATAATTTGTTCTATGAACTGATACATTAAAAAATTCTTTAAATCTAAGACGTCTAAAAGGAACATTGAAGCCAATTATACTAAGAAGAGATGGACAATCAATTTGACCAGCTATCAATTTATATACAAGCAGTATTAATCTCTTAGATCTACGGTTAATAAGCGTATCTAAATGTATCATTGCGGCCTTAAAGGTTGAAGTCGGGATCACCTCAATTATTGTTTTAATGGACTGCTTCAATTCAGACGAATTGTTTGGCTTCGTTTTGTACTCCTCTTGTACTCGACATGACACCATACAAAAAAAATCTGGTGCAGTCAGGTCAGGTGACCTTGGAGGCCAGCGGATAGTGGAGTTTCTGGATATTAATTTGTTTGGAAAATTTCGTTGGAGGTCCGCAATAACCGGTCTGGCTATGTAAGAATTTGCTCCATCATGCTGGAACCAAATTCTGTTGAAACGGATACGTCTTGGGCGCAGTTCTGGTAAAAAAAAAACTATTTCAAAATTTTTAAATATCGGTCCCCATTAACAGCTTCTATTACACCTTTTTTTTCAAAGGTGTATGGTCCCCCACAATGCAGCTTGACACAGTGACTCGTTCTGGGTGCACCACAAAGTGTCTTGTTCCGGCCTCCCGATCATGGAGTATTTCTGGATTAGACTCACTCCATATATGGCAATTTTGCTTGTTCACATTGCCGTTTAAATCAAAATGGGACTCATCAGACATAAACAAGCAGTTTATCAAGTTGTTGTCTCCTTCGGTCTTTTCAATACGTTGTAATGACCAACTGCTAACTCCAATTTGTGCCGATAAGTTTCGAGTCGAAATGCTTGGATTTTCCTGAATTGACGAGTTTACAGCCGCGATTGTGTCTTGAACCCGAACATAGGGATCTCGATTGTACGGTCATCGTGCTATACATCCAGATTCGGCAAACATGTTTACCCACCTCATAATGGTCCATTTACTCGGGGTAGTGCCGCCAAACTCCCGGCTAAATTGCCTAGGACGGAAATGTTTTCGGATTATTTTGATGTAAGTATTGTAAAAATAATCATCAAAGAATGTTACGATGAAGGCAGCAAATGACTGAAACATAAAAACAGTTAGGGACTAGAACTATTGAACTGAAACTGAACAGGTCCGATAAGGTGTAGCTGAAATACCGTTTAAGGTCTAGAACTAGAACTATTGAACTAAACCCGAATAGGTCATATGGTGTTAATTAACACCTCGGATAGAGTTGAAGGCCTTCGATGCTATTGCTCTTATGGATAAATTAGCTTACAGTTTCAATTGTGAGTTAATAATAAAAAAAACACCTCGGAGGACAATGACATACAAAACGTAAGGGTTCCTCACTTACACTAGTTCTAGAACCCCCACAAGGAACCACACGCTGAAAACAAGAGGCCTCTGTAACATGTTCTCCCAAATAAATTTTGCAGTAACCATGTATATGTTTGGAACACATTCCAAAGCCTCACGTTTGCAAATCCTAAACTCACTTATATTTCAATGCAAACATTAACATGTTAAATTGCAAAGATGCATACTTTCACTTGGAGCCATTCGTGTGTTTCCTCCCAAATGAACGATTGGCGACTTAATGCATGAAACTAAAACGCAACAAATCAGTCAACATAAACACTCAATTCATTTGAAAACGTATTCAGGAATATTTATGAATCACTGACTGAAAGAATAATGCAAAAATGCAGTACACTGTAACAACATTAACATAGGCTGAGAACAGTCTTTATTTGTCCACCCTTTAGTATTTTGCTCTCGACAGAGCATAGCGAAAAAAGACGTAAATTGTCGACCAAACACAGCTGTATTTGTATCACAAACAAAGCTATATTTGGATAATAAACACATATATTATCACATTTTAATCCTGTCAAACATGTAATATTGAATAGCAAACACAATGTGTTTGGTCACAAGTACACCATATTTTCGATAAGTTCCAAACACACCATATATTTGCATCCAAACAAGAAATAAATTCAAATTTTTCAACGTCAGCCACGTAACTGATTTTGAACCAGTTTAATTTTCTGTAGGGATTTTACTAAAACTAAAAGGTGTCTCAGTAGGAAAAAACTGTTTTTGAGATAAATTTGATTTTTTATTGGATTGTAAAGAAGACTTGTTCCGATTAAGTATGTAGTAAAATATCCGTAAAATGGCCCCCACGACTCTGGTGACACGTCATAACTTTTTCACAGAGATGTGGCTGCATCTCACCGATGACGCTTTGGATTTCAGATTTGAGCTCAGGAATTGTTTCTGGTTTATTCGCGTAAACCCGAGATTTCACAAAACCCCAAATAAAGAAATCGCACGGCATTAAATCGTATGATATTGGTGGCCTTTTGATATCAGAATTTCTGGAGATAATTTGTTCTGGAAGTCGTTGCGGCAATAAATCGATAGCTCGATGCGCGGTGTGGCAAGTGGCGCGGTCTTACTGCAACCACATGTCGTCCAGATCCAATCCGTCCAGTTGAGGCCGCAAGAACTCCGTTATCATGTTCCGGTAACGAATTCAATCTTCAAAAATGTAAGGCCCGGATACACCCCTGCCCGAAAATTGGGGGACTTGTTCTTACCCCCACGCAGATAACACATGGGTATCAGCTGCACATGCTAGGGGGGAAAAGGGGTGACGTATTTAAAAATGCGCGGAGATATACACCGATGATTCAAATTGGAGGACATGTGAGCCAAAACAAAGATACCATGGAATTGCATAGCAGGTGTTACTGAAATTCATCAAAAGTAAAAATTACACTATTATAATGTTTTTATACCTGTTTTTATACCAATAAAATTCACCTCAGTGCCCATAAAATTGGTCCACGAATTTTATTAGAATTGATTTATATGCTAAAACAAAATTTTGTGTTGTAAGGGATGTTTTGGGACATAACTCCGGGAAAAGATCTCCGAGACGTATGAAATATAGCAAAATGAAGAGATTGCTCCAAAGTCAAAATTTTTTTCAAAACCGATATTTTTTTAATATTTAGTTCAACCCAACTGTATTTAATATACACAAAACTTAAGTGCCATATTAAGTAATTTAATTAATTAATTTAATTAATTTAATAATTAATTTAAAACAAAGAAAAATGGTTTCCATTACATCCCTTGAAAGAATTGGGGATAGCTTCTCACAACCAGTGAGCTGTGCACGTTCTAGATTTACACTCACTTATTGGGACCTACAGTTTTCCACCCGTTCAGACTGGAATTTTGAAAAGCTTTTCCATGGCTAAATACTCGATAGTGCCACCGTCACTAAGCGAGGTGACTGTCGTCGAAAGAAATTTTAGGGATCGAACATGTTCTTCGTCCCACGAGTCGCGCAAACTACCGTTGCACAATATTCACACTGGAAATTTAACTTTTGCAGCAATGCAGCGACGAATGGCTAAAAAGATGTTTCGTTGCAGGAACGACTAAGCCGTCAGATGCAAGAAACATTTCATTGTACGAACGAAAATGTAACATACCTGCAACAAGGCGTTTTTCTTTCAGTGTAATCATTCTGTTGTTATCATATCAGTGTTGGTCAGTATTGCTACTAATATCCCAGCGGCGGAAGTCATGACCTGGAAGGACTGAAATCATGACCAAACAGGCCTTCTTTAAAATACGGAGGGCCTTCCGTACACTTTACCTCCTCCTATCTTTTTAACATTGCGTGAGATTGGGAGGCAAGGCCTTCCTTACCCATGGCCTAACGAAGGCCTTACTTTACTTTATTTTTGTTAAACAAAACTAAAATTAAAATAATTTATTTAATCACAAAATTGTTATCCTCTTCTACACATTTATTTATAAATATGTATGTATTAGGGTGGGTCAAATTGTATGGAACGATTTTTTTTGGTGAAGCGTATAGCAAAAACGTAATCTATAGGTGATTCTGAGAAATTTTGCTCAAGATACCATAGCTCTAAGTCGGATTTGGAGCCCCCCAAAAGGTATTTTTATCACCTTTCAGAATCTGCATTGATACCTGTAGTTAAAAGTTAATTTTAGCCTATTTTTCGACAAAAAATTCCTAATATCTCTACTAAAAATAAAAAATACAGATTCTGAAAGGCGATAAAAATACCTTTCAAACAAGACCACATTGAGAAATCTACTATAATTCTATCCGATTTTATGACGAATTTAATTAAATTACTCTATGTATATATGGAAAAATATCTATTTTGAAATTTTGGGGGGCTCCAAATCCGACTTAGAGCTATGGTCTCCTTCATCAAAAAAAAATTAACCCGCCCTAGTATGTATCTATCTTAGAAAATTTTACCACGCCCAATTTCAAATTGAAAATTTTAAAAATACCCTGAAAAATATTAAATAAACAATACGAGGGCGGTTATATGAAATGCAACACTGCTCCCATGAAGTACCACCTGTAAATAGACTACAAGCAAGTTCCGTCATTTACTTTGCGTTTAACAGCTGTTCAAAACATACAATCATACAGCAACCAAGGATAAGCTTGACAAATACTATGGGGACTGCACCATCGATTTCAATGGTAAAAAATTGGTTTATTGACTTTCATCGTGGTGGTAAAAGCACAAATGACGCTGAACCTTCTGGACGGCCAATTGAGGCCAACCCGAAAATGTCGAAAAAATCCACGATATGCTGTTGGCCGATCGAAGAGTAAAAGTGCGTGAGATTGTTGATGTCATAGGCATTTCATATAACAGTGTGGTTTCGATTTTAAATGATCAGTTGGGTTTAAGAAAGCTGTTTGCAAGATGGGTGCCGCGTTTGCTCTCAATTGACGATAAATGCACGGATGCACACGTGTGTAGTCTCAATGCCAAAATTCCATGAATTGGGCTACGTCTTGGTACCTCATCCGCCATATTCTCCTGATATACCACCCAGTGATTATTTCCTATTCCTAAACCTAAGGAAATGGCTCGGTGCAAAGAGATTTAGCTCCAACGATGAAATTATTGATCAAACAAATGCCTATTTTATGGACTTCGAAAAATTCTATTTTTTGAAAGGGATACAAAAATTGGAGAAACGTTGGACTAAATGTATTGAGCTAAAAGGAGATTATGTTGAAAATAATTTTTTTTTGCAAAAAATCTGTGTTTCATTCACGGACTTATTGATCCGCCCCCGTATAATTTTAAAATTTGTATGAAATTTTCTAATTAAATTACGGTTAAAAGGAATCGGAAAAGAAATTTCTCAAAAGTGTAAAAATATTCTTCTTGTTTATATCTGATGAAACAATGCATGCATTCCGCAGGTCTTATTTTAAGAAGGCGTTACAAAAGAACCATTCCCGCATGCCTTATTTGTGGAAGGCCTTGCAACTTCCATCGCTGGGGTTTCAACCAAACTGCCAACACACACACAGACCAAAGAAATATTACCAAGAATTCATATATTGCCAACTTGCCTCTATAAAAATGTCGCGCGACTGTGGCTTTGGTGTAAACAATTTGTGAATTGAAACATTTAAGTAGGGGTAACACGTGTGACAAAATGATATGAAATAAGTACCCGAATTTTATTAAATTAAGCAGCTCTATGTCTCAGTCTATATCGCACCGCATTTCGCGAGTACTATTGTTAATCTACAGATAATCGCTACAAAATCGTCAATTACTACCAATTTATTAAAACCGTTAATGGCAGCCAACACATGAGATAAATAAAGCTAAAGCGTTTCTCGCAAACTTTACAATCATATCAAAACAACAAAACGCCGACGCCAACAAGCAAATAACCGATAAGCTTCGTTTTTGTTGGCGTTGTTGGTGTCTTTCGTGGCATGATCGCAATCGTCGAAATCCATTTTTTTCGGTTTCGAAATCATACAAATAGTAGTAGTAGTAGCGTCGGATTAACCGTTGTCGTTCGTTCAGCAGCGCTAATACCTGCTATGCCATCAATTACGAATACGCTCGTAACATAAGCGTTATTCGAGCGAGTAAGGAACGCACTTGTGTTCAGTCGTTGTTCGAGACTCAAAAGCTTTAGACGGGTATTGCAGCAGCTGTGGCCAAACCAAAAAAAAAAAAACACACATGAAGAAGTAGTGAGTGGATACTAAGCAAAGTTAGTGGTAGTAGTAGTTTACAGCTCAACTTGTTCGCTTAAAGACAACAAAAAAGCAAAAAACGAAGAAAAAAAACAAAAACGCGTTTCAACATAGATACTATTACTAAAGTGCATGATAGAAAGTGTTTCAGGAACTACTGTGATCAGCTGTTAAACAACAAAAAGAGATCTGCATTATTTCAAGGTAAGCGAGATACCCAGAAGACAATACCTACATGTAAAGACCATTTCCAGTGGTTTAGTTAAAGAAAAATCGACTGGATTGTCAGGTCCACAAAAAGGTTACCAGCTTAAATATCAAAATTTGCATGCGGATGCAGTTTGTGTGGAAACCGAAGATGTCTGCAAACGTTTCTCTTTTGCTGGATACAAGTTTTAAGCGTATACATGAAAAGGGTGTTGATTTTAGAGTGCCATTGTTTGGAATTATAATGAAAAGCATACAATTTTAAAAAAAATCAAGTAGAGAAAACCTTCTACCTTTAGTGTTGCAAGAACTTACCTTCAGTGTTGATACTAAGGTAACTTCGACTGATACACTTCGCATATATGTAAACTTCATTGGGTGTGTGTTTATGAGAGATCTGCCTTTTTTGCAACACTATCTTAATTTGAAATTCGAATCCCACGTCATTCCGAAGCAGATGGTCAATTTGACATTTAGAGCCCCGTATTCAGTTCTTGCTAAATTTTCGTAAGAAATTTTGTCATTTATATCTAAACTGAAAATGTTGTTGCGGAGAGTTACCACCTGTCTTTGATTTACCTTGCAAATATTTCATTCATAATTCCTCACCGCACTCCGTTTTATTTTTAATCCATGCGGTATCACTTTGGCCCAAAGATGAACATGCCGGAACGCCTTGTTACTCTAAAAACCTCCCTGCCCAAAACTGTAGCAACTTCTGTGGTCGCAGATGCCAAAACCGTTAGAGTGTCTGACGACTTCCACAAGGAATGGTAGCTGAACCGGAGGAAAAACCAATTTATTAGGATATAGACGGTGGTGACATGGCTTTGCAATTCGATGGTCATCAGATATTCTACTTTAAGTAACCTGTTGTATTCTTGTTTCGAAGTGATATTTTTGTTGAAAATTATTTTTTCTTTTGGTATGAAATTTTAAAATTTTAATGTCATATTTTTTTACTTTTTCAAAAAAATCACATTCATTGCATTCAACGACATCTGAAAATTACCCATTACACTAAAATTTCCCCATCACTTGTGCTTCATCTATTAGTTTACTTTATCTATAGTTAAAACTATCGAAATGTCAAAATTCCGGTCACAAAGAATTGCACTGTGACGACGCAAATGAAAGGAATTTGATTCGGGCCGCAACCAAACCAAAAAATTGTGAAAGTACTTGGACGTGTTATTACAAAATCCTGCTCGGTTTTGCCTCTATACGTAACAATTTTTTTTTACAGGCCGAATAACATTTTGAAGGTGGGTCAGGGCCCTATTTCAGATGTTCTTCTATAAATCGTAAACAGCTCGAAATATTGCATTACAACCTTTGACAATATTGTAGGTATTTTCCCATTTCACAATTCCCTGTAATATAGTTTTAAGGAAAAGTACACTGTTAATCGATTATTTCACGAAACGTCATGAAAAATTCCACATATTTTATATGTTTTGACATTTTTGCCTAACGGTAAATAAATTGCTGTAGCTGTGTTCAAAAGAAGTGTAGCTTATAAATAAACTTTTCTAAATACACTACTCAACAAAAAATATATTTAGAGCCCCATAATTGGTGTATAAATGCTGCATTTAACCATTTTCTTGAAATATTCACGTATATGTATTTAATATTAAACAAATTACAAATTTATATCTGCTACAAAGTTGTAGTATTCAATATACTTAATAATATTGTCAAATACACTAATGAACAAAAATTACATTTGGGGTTCCAAAATGATTGTACCAATTCAGAAATTAATTTTTTTTTTAAATTTTCGCTAAAAACAGGAAATTAATAATGTTCTCCGAAGTTGAACAACTTAAGGCATTCGACAAAATTGCCAAATACATCAACGTCCTAAAATGTCATCCTAAATTAGTTCAGTGATTAACGATGAACGTGTGCAAAAATAATATAAACAAATTTTGTTATGGAAAGGACGTTATTTAATTTATTATTTAATAATTATTTAATTATTAATGTATATTTTAGCGTAGAACTCAAATCCGCATATGAAGCTTATTTCAACCAGCTTATTGTAAAGATAGGACCATTATCAACAAAAACGCTAAAAACAACCGTATTTTTGTATTATGCGACCATTTGAGAGCATATATGACAATTTAGAACGTTGGTGTATTAGGCAATTTTGTCGAAAACCTTAAGTTGTACAACTTTGGAGAACATTATTACATTCGTGTGTCAATAGTATAGAAATTATAAGCGAAAGTATAAAAAAAAAATTTAATTTCTGAAATGGTACAATCATTTTGGAACCCCAAATGTAATTTTTGTTCATTAGTGTATTTGACAATATTGTTAAGCATATTAAGCATTACAACTTTGTAGAAGATAATAATTTGTAATTTATTTAATATTGAATACATATAGGTGAATATTTAGAAAAATATTAGCAGCATTTCTACACCAATTATGGAGCTCTAAATATAATTGTTGTTGATTAGTGAATTTAGAAAAGTTATCAAGAAATGTATAAGCTACACTTCTTTTGAACACAGCTACTGCAATTTATTTACCGTTAGGCGAGAAATGTCAGAACATAAAAAAAAAACTATGTGCAGTTTTTCATGACGTTTCGTGAAATAATCGATTAATAGTGTACTTTTTCTTAGAAATATATTACAGGGAATTGTGAATTGGAAAAATAGCTACAATATTATCAAAGGTTGTAATGCAATATTTCGAGCTGTTTACGATTTATTGAAGTAAAATCTGAAATAGAGCCATGACCCACCTCTTAAATATTCTTCGGCCTGTGAAAAAAAATTTTTATGTACCGAGCGGGGTTTTGTGATACCACGTCCAAGTACTTTCACAATTTTGTGGTTTGGTTGAGGCCCGAAACCCACTGTTGCTCAGTGTTATCAAACAATTGTTTTCGTACGGAATAACTTTGACGTAACAACCCTGTAATCGATTTTGCTTTTGAAATTTTCGCAAGGAGGTTAGTGCCAGGGAAATGAAAAAAGAGACCATTTTTTGGTTCACGAAGATTGTACTCTTTTTTATAACCTAGTACTTATGGCAACAAAAATTCCGTAAAAACTGAATACCGGACTTAAAGGTTAGAAATTGACGAAAAATTTAAAAATTGGGAAATATTAAAAACTTTCTTCCAAACTGCTGAGTCTTCAACTCAAACTGTAAGAAATCTCCGAAATAAATTCAATAAAAATAGAGTGTCAACAGAGATGGTAAAAACCCCTAGATGGTGAAATCTCTGTGTTGGATTTGAAAGTCAAGGGAAATTTTCTAGACATAGAGTACTGACGTAGAAAGTGACAATTCCCAGCGGCGGAAGCCGCAAGGCCTTCCACAAATAATGCTTGCGGAATAGTTCCTTTGTAATGCCTTCCTAAAATAAAGCATGCGGAATGCATGCATTTTTTCATCAGATATAACCAAGAAGAATATTTTTAAAATTTTGAGAAATTTCTTTTTCAATTCTTTTTAACCGTAATTTAATTGGAAAATTTCATACAAATTTTAAAGATATATTTTATATTAAATATTTTCAGGGTATTTTTTTTAAATTTTCAATTTGAAGTTGGGCGTGGTACAACTTTCTAAGATAGATTCATACATACTTATAAATAAATATGTACAAGGTGGCGCAAAAGTAAACTTCCGATGATTTTTGGCTGTAATTTAAAAAAAAATGAAAAACTTTAATTCTTCTTGTGGATTATTTTTATTTGGTCTTTTAATTTTTTTTACATCAAGTCGAGAATGTGATGTCATGTAAATGGCCGCCGCCACAGTTGATTGTCATCTGAGCCCTTTTTATGGCATTTTCCATCACTTTGGCCAAAACTTCCGGCGATACGTCCTCACATTCTTGACGGATATTGTCTTTAAGAGCTGCAAGAGTCTGAGGCTTGTTGACATAAATCCGCGACTTCAAAAAGCCCCACAAAAAGAAGACTGGAGCGGTCAAATCAGGCGATCTTGCTGGCCAGTGCAAATCGCCAAAACGGCAGATTAGGCGCCCGGGAAATGCACCCTTCAGCATATCGGTTGAGGCACGTGCAGTGTGTGCCGTTGCACCGTCCTGTTGGAGCCACATGTTTTCCAATCCCAATTCATCAAGTTGCGGCAAAAAGAACTCGTTGATCATTGCTCTGTAGCCGATCATTGCTCTGTAGTCGATGTCGACGGCGCATCCATGACATCCTCGGCTACAGCAGCAATATTCTCTGCAGAACGGCTACTCCGGGGTCTGCCACGCCTGGCAGCATCTCGTGTTGTGCCAGTCTCTTCGAGGCGAGCGGCTAAACGTCGCAGTGTTTCACCAGTAGGCGTTGGACGGCCAGGAAATCTGCGACGAAATTCACGTTGTGCCAAAGTCACCGACCGATTATTGGTCAAATAAATAGTCAGCAATATTCCGCGTTCTGGAGCAGTGTCGCGTAACATTGTTTATTAACGTGTATTTCGCATGTGTTTACTACACAAATGTCAAAACACAACTGACATTCGGGGCCAATCGCAAAATTTATAGCATTTTCTGATAGGAGGATTACTTTTTTGCCACCTTGTAGAAGTGGATAATGATTTTGTGATAAAATAAATTATTTAAATTTTATATTTGTTTAACAAAAATAAATTAAAGTAAATGCATTCTAAGGCCTTCCTCTTCGCATACCTTATAAGGCCTTCTTTAGGCAATGGGCAAGGAAGGCCTTGCCTCCCAATCTCACGCAATGTTAAAAAAGAAAGGAGGAGGTAGTGTGTAGGGAAGGTCTTCCGCATTATAAAGAAGGCCTGCTTGGTCATGATTTTAGGCCTTCCAGGTCATGAATTCCGCCGCTGGGTTTGTCTCAATACATTACGAAGTGTGGTGAGGTTGCATATGGATGTTGCATGTTGGAAAGTATTTCTTTAATAATACCCGAAAGAGGCAATGACTCAAACCAACTGAACAAGAAAACAGCAACGGCATTTCGTTTTGTGTGTTGAAATTTTTGTGGAAATACACTACAAATATATAAAGGTTGAGTTTTTAAGAGCTTTCGGAGTTGATTTAAAGAAACATAACTTTTGGTTACAAAAAATCGCTGAGCATGGCACGGTAACGCTCGACATTGACGGTAACAGCGGCTCCATGCTTATTTTGGAAGTAAAATGGGCCTATGATGACGCCATGCCAAAAACTGCCCCAACCAATCACTCATTCTGGATGCATCGGCTTCTCGATTTTCCGAGTCCCAAATGCGACAATTTTGCTTGTTAACGTAGCCCCCGAGGTGAAAATGAGCTTAATCGGAAAATATGCTACTTCGGTACAAATGCTCATCTTCAGCCAAACGGACTTCAGCCAATTCAGCGAAGCGTAAACGCATCGCATGGTCACGAGTCTTCATGCCGAGATCTTTATTTAAAATTCTGTACAAAGAAGTGCGAGAAATGTTCAATTGCTCCGAACGGTGGCCAGTTGATGTTGATGGCTGTTCGAGCACACTTTCAGCTACAGTGAAAACATTTTTGACTGCACGCACTGGACCCGGATTGACGAACTCGCCTCACAAATTGATCCACAAATAGTATTGATGTGGTTTCGAGAGTTCCACACAACCAACAATACAATCCATCTTTTGCGCACGGTGTTCGAAAACCGCATAAACAGCCAAAACACGGAAGTCAATTGGTCGCCTCGCAGCTGCGATTTGACCCCGAGAGAGACTATTATATCTGGGACGCCGCGAAATATAAGTGTACCGCAAACCATCTCGATTCCATTGAGGCCTTAAAACATGAAATCGACGCTGTCGTTCACGAGATAGAGATACAAAATAAATAAAAAGTATTCTTGGTTAAGTTGGTGACAAAAAACTTCACTGTAAAATTGATCAAAGTATTCGGGTTTTGGAATTTTAGCACCTTTTTCCAATGTTCTAGAAAATTTTCAATAATTACTTACTGTCTGAAATTGATTTTGATTAAGCTCAATCAAGTTATTAAATGATAAAACTTTTAAAAAAGTCCACTACTTCTAAAGATTCAAAATCTTGAAAGCTTGAAAAAGGTCGGTTTTTAAAAATAGTGAAATTGCATGTTTTTCAGGTTTTGTGTAAAAAATGTATTCAGATGAACTAAAAACTCATTATAATTATAAAGGTCTTTTAGCTAAAGTATGTACGCTTCCAAAAACGTAGGAAATGCAAAATTTTCTCACCGGTATCGTGGTGAGGTGGTGGGTCAATCTAGGGTACCACGAGGGAAAAGCTGTAAGATGGCCTGCAATGCATTGGGGATTATTAATATGTCAAAATATGAATGAGAAACAAACACACATTTTTCCCAACAGGTTATAAAAATATCCGGTTTGACAAGCAGAAAAAATAAAGGGTTACAGGATCCGGTTTTGAAACCCCGGTTTTAAAATCTGGTTTTAAAACCCGGGTTCAATACTGTTTTTTTCTAACATGTTACATAAAAATCGGATCTGACGAGCTGGTAAAACAGCCGGTTTTAGGTACCAGTTTTGAAAACCCGGATTTAAGATCCGGTTTTGAAAACCCGGTTTCAATACCATTTCCAAATTCAGGTAATCCGAACCGATTTCAATCAATAAAAAATATGGTATCCCGTTACATCCCATGAAGGCATTAGGGAGACCTTCTCACAAACCAGTGGTGAGCTGTGCGCGTTCTAGATTTACACTCACTGATTGGGACCTACAGTTTTCTACCGGTTCCGAACGGTATTTTGAGAAGCTGTTTCATGGCTAAGTACTCGATAGTGTCGCCATCACCAAGCGAGGTGACCGCTGCCGAAAGAAATTTAAGGTGGTCAGAGCAGGGATTGAACCCACGTTCTCATGCACAAGAGCCGCGCACCCTACTACTGCACCACCGATGGCCACAATGAAACAATTAATCGGGTTTAAAATAAAAATTATCGGTTTTCAACCTGCTTATTTGATCATGTTTTCACTGGAACTGGTTTCTAAAACCGTGTATTGAGACCGGTTGGTGCAACTTGTTGGAATACATCAGTTTTGTTTCTAGCTCATATTTCTACTTATTAATGCTCTAGCCCTACATCTATTTCAATTGTAACTCAGAAAATATCAATTGCAACTCAGACAAGATAAATTTAGTTTAAGAATTTCTAATTCCAATTCAGAAAATATCAATTAAATTTCAGAATTTTCATGTCAAAATCAGCAAATATCAGCTGAAAATCAGAAAATATGAATTTATATTTAGAAACATCAATTGAAGTTCTGAAAATATCAATAAAATTCAGAAACATCAATTGAAAAACAGAAATTAGGAATTGAAATTCAGGAAACATCAATTAAAATTCAGAAAATATTAATTGAAATTCTGAAACCATCAAACGATATTCAGAAAATATCAATTGCGATTCAGACAAATCTATATAACGAGATGAATATTCAGAAAAACTCAATTGAGGATTTCTGAATTTCAATTGATATTTTCTGAGGTTCAATTGATGTTTTCCGAGTTTGAATTGTTATTTTCCGAATTTCATATAATTTATTTCTAAATTTCTATTGATATTTTCTGAACTTAAATTTGAGTTTGCAATTGGTATTTTCTGAAGTTCAATTAATGTTTTCCGAATTTCAATTGTTATTTTCCGAATTCCATATAATTTGTTTCTTAATTTCTATTGATATTTTCTGCATTTTAATTTGAGTATTCTGAATTTAATTGATATTTTTGAAGTTAAATTGATGCTTTCCGAATTTGAATTGATGTCTTCCGAATTTTATATAATTTGTTTCTGAATTTTAATTTGAGTTTTCTCAATTTCAGTTGATATTTTCTGCAGTTTAAATGATATTTTCCGAATATCAATTGATAGTTTCCGAATTTCATACAATTTGTTTCTGAATTTCTATTGATATTTTCTGCATTTCAATTTAAGTGTTCTGAATCTCAATTGATATATTCTGAAGTTCATTTGATGTTGACTGAATTTCAATTGAATCTTTTCGAATTTCATATAATTTGCTTCTGAATATGTACTGATATTTTCTGAATTTGAATTTGACTTTTTTGAATTTCTATTGATAGTTTCTGAAGTTCAGTTGATGTTATCCGAGATTGAATGGATATTTTCCAAATTTCATACAATTTGTGTCTGAGTTTCTATTGATATTTTCTGAATTTCAATTTGAGTTTTCGGAAGTTCAATTGATGTTTTCTAAATTTCAATTTATATTTTACGATTTTTAAATACAATTTCAAAATTTCAATTGGTATTTTCTGAATTTCTATAGGAAATTGTGAGTTTTATTTGATCTTGCCTTAATTTCATGTGGAAATACAAGTGGAAACTACAATTGAAAAAGTTTTAGTATCCAAAACCGAGACCGAAAAGCCGGTGATTTCGGTTAACTATTTTTCCCCTATGTCAATTGTCTAAAAGTACCTGTTCTAAGATAAATGAAAAGGGGATATTTCTCCAAACTGGTTCCAAAGTGTTAAAGAAGAGTCAATTGTGCTAAACTGCCATTGGTAGGGCGGAACTAAAAAAAGGAAAGTGGATAATAATTTGATTCAATTTTATCAAGTCCAGGAAAAATATGTGGAAGTAAATAAACATTGCAATTTTTCGAGAACATTGAGAAAAGTACTAAAAATCCAAAATCCGAAAACTTTGATCGAATTCACGGAGATGTTTTTTGTCACCAAATTAAGCCCCGCACTCAGATCTCGCGAAATTTTCGTGAGAAATTTTGTCATTTATCTCTAAACGTAAAATTTTGTTGCCGAAAGTTAACATCTATCTCCGAAGTGCCTTGCAAATATTGCATTTATAATTCCTCTACGCCCTCCATTTCATACATTCATTTTATTCATTTTGGTTGTTAAAATTGTCGAAATATCAAAACTCCGGTCCCAAACAATTGTTTTCGTAACAAATACCTTTGGCGTAACAACCCTGTAATTGATTTTGCATTCGCAATTGTCGCAAAGAGCTGAGTGTCCAAAAAAACCGATATTTTTTAAAACCCGGCTCCGGTTTGTTTGAAAAGTCAATATTTCAAGAAACCGATTCACAGACGAATACATACATAGGTATATTTATTCTCTCATCTTATGTTTCATTTCACTCTCTTCGTCGTAGGTTTGTGGAAATGAGAGCAATTAAATTTAAAATTAACTTACACCAGGTGCAGTTGCAAAATATGTTCACTTAACTTTTTCATGTCGTTTTGGTGTAGAACTGAAAAACTTAAATGTATTTTACACTTTTTGGTTGACTTTTATCGTTGGTATACATTTGTATTGTATTTTTGCCACAAACAATTTTGCCACAACAACAAGAAATTTGGTTGTTGTTCCTTTGTTGGACGTTGTTTACTATTGCCTCTATCTGGTATTATTGAACCCATGCTTCCCACCATCCAATGTTCATTTGGACCAATACCTATGACGTTTAATTTATTCAGAGAATAAATGTGTCTATACTATATTCGTCTATGAACCGATTTTAGGGTTGTTCGAAAAATCAATTTTTCAACAAGCCGGTTTTTGGTTATTCCTTTTTGGCAAACTCTGGTAAAACCGGGTTTCGCGTTTTTTGCTTAAAATTAAATTACACATGTAGAACTTACAATACATTTGTTTTGCGACAATTTCATATACTTATTTGAGGTTAAAACTCAAAATTGCACAACTCTTTTTAAATTTTTAATAAGAAATTTATATATTATTCCAATTTTGAATGAGTGTTTAATTTAAAATTTAAATATTTTATTCAAATTCACATTAAACTGATATCAATTCGAAAATAATATAAAAATTTAAAAGAGATTTTCACGTTAAGTTTAAAACATTTATTTATAAAATAATTTTCAGTTTGAAATTTGAAAAAAAAATGTTTGTAAAGATTAAGTAATTTTCAATTAATTCTTTTCCAGTCAATAAATCATTTTGAAATTTGAATAAAAAAATATTTGGAAATGGCATTTAAACTTAGTGAAGACATTAAGTTTCTTAAATCCAAAATATCATTAAAATTCCAAAATCATAATTTGAAAATCATACTTTGTTTAAGGATATTAATACATATTAAGCAATAACCGGTTTTCGGGTTGTACGAAAATTACGTTATTTATATAACCGGTACACGGTTAATAACAATAACACCGATTAACGGTTTTTCGGTTTTGGACACTCTACTACCAAGCAAATGAATAGTGAGCGAAAGTTTCGGTCCATGAAATTTTCGTTATTTTTTCTACAAATAATTATAATGGATGTTGTTTGGATACAAATATAACGTGTTTGTAGCATATCACAAATTTAGTTTACTTGTGTCCAAACACATTGTTTTTTGCCATTCAATATTACACGTTTGCGACACAATGATTAATATGTTATAGTATATGTTTTTGTGACCCAAATGTGGTTTTGTTTGTTGAAAACTGCTGGAAACAAAAACATGATAGACAAGAAAGAAACAAAGAAGCAGCAGATCTTCAGTTCAAACCTATACATGGTCCCTGAAATTTGTTCCAGGAGCCGTTTTTTTCAGAATGTATGTATAAGTAACGGGTTTTTCAATAAGAGCGCTACAAAAGTTTTTTATAAATAAAACAAAACCGGTTTTAGATACCAATGAAATGATTTATTCCTGTGAAAGTACGTTCGATGCCATTATGTATGGAACTCGATTTCTTTTACATACCCACCACGGGCACGCTTGCAGAAGTCCAGACGCTGAACCCAATTTTCGACGGTTTTCAAGCATAAATCGGCCGATACTGCTGCAATTTCACGTCCGATATTCGTACGAAGTTCATCAATCGTCGCTGGCTTATTGGCATAGACCAGAGACTTGACGTAGCCCCACAGGAAACGGCGTCAAATCGCACGACCGAGGCGGCCAATCGACTGGGCCATTTCGTGAGATACCACGTTCACCAAACTTGGTTTCCAATAAATTGATTGTGGCATTCGCTGTGTGGCTTGTGGCGCAGTCCTGTTGGAACCACATGTCCTCCAAGTCCATATTATCCAATTGGGGCCAAAAATATTCGGTTATCATTGAACGGTAGCGATTCGCATTCACAGTAATGTGCCGGTCTTGATCACCACGGAAGATGTACGGCGCAATAACGCCGCCCGCCCATAAACCGCACCAAACCGTAATTTTTTCGGGATGCAATGATGACTCATGGATTACGTGTGGATTGCTGTCTGACCAATAACGCATATTTTGCTTATTGACGAAGCCGTTCAGCCAGAAAAGAGCCTCATCGCTGAAGATGATTTTCCGATGAAAAGCGCTCTTAAAGTTGAGGCCACTGACTCCAAATTTCGGTTGTAAATTTTAATCATTTCGACTCGTTGTTGGCTCGTATATCTTTCCATAATGAAATGGCAAACCTTACTGAAGAGAAATGTCAAAAGAGCGGGAAAAAAGTCAACAAAAAAGTGCAAAATATATTTAAATTTTTCAGTCCTACACCAAAACGACATGAATGAGTTAAGTGAACATACTTATTTTGTAACTCCACCTGTTGTAAGTTAATTTTAAATTTAATAGCTTTCATTTCCACAAACCTACGATGAAGAGTGTGAAATGAAACGTCAGATGAGAGAATAAGTTTATCTATGTATAGTATGTATTATTCATAGACTAATACTTATAGTAGACCCACTAGTTCTCCCACCAAATTTATGACATTTGGCGTGGTGTGATATTTACGTTTGATGTTGAAAAGAATTGCTTTACTAATACCAGATAGTGACAATGGTTCAAAACAACGAACAAAATAACAACAACGGCATTTCGTTTTGTGTGTTAAAATTATTGTGTTAAATACAACACAAATGTATGCTAACAATAACAGTCAATAAAAAAGTTTAAAACACATTTAAATTTCACAGTTTTTCATCAAAATGACATGAAAAATTAAAGCAAGAAGTTATTGTAATTCCACCTGGTGTATGTCACTTTTCGTCAAACATCTCTCTATCAAAACGACCGCATCACAAAGAGTGTGAAAGGAAACCTCAGATGAGCCAAATATTCTCTCTAGTCTGAGACTACTCTATGGTATTATTCTATGATATAAACTCTGCCACTGTAGTTCGACATTTGATATTAAACTTGCTACGAAGTTCTAGACTAGTGTCTAATAAAACTCCAGCTGTACATGCAAAAATCGTTTACAATTTTGTAATTTTCGGCAGTTATACTCAGTTTAAATTGTAGCTGAAATATCCCATACTTAGATTTAAAAAAAAACTGGTGGTTATGGTCATTGTTGTGGAAAAAGATTTCAACATATGTTGATACACGAGACACGAACAAATTAACATGCCAATTTTGTTTGGTTTTGCTCTTTGCTGCCGGTTTTACCGGTTTTTTGTGTTGCCAAATTTTAGGAATTGGATTGTTCTCAATTAATAAAGTAAACCCGTCATTAATTAAATATGACAAAAAACAATAAAAACAATGAAATGCGATTAAATTTTTAAATTGTTTGGTCACAAAAATGAAAAATTTAAAACAATAGGGGCCCGGGAAAACCGGCGTCGGCGGCTTGGTCGACTAACATGGTGGCGGCGGCTCGTCCTAATTATTAGAAAATTCACCCGGCTGCTGCTGCGCAGAGTTCAATTCTTAGCAATATAAGGAAATATTCTGATTGAAGTTGTGTGAAGTTTATAGTTTGTAGATTGTTGCTTATTGTGGGTGTAACTTGTATTGTAAATCAGGATAATGCCATTAATTGATCGGTTATACGAATTATTAAACAGAATGTTATACGCCGTCGCCGCTGCGCCGGTTTCTATGTAATCTGGCGGTGGCGCGACAAAAACTCGAAAAACAGCGGCGGCGGCGTAAAGCTCTAGTCTGGGGTCACACAGCGATTTTACTCGCGCAAGTTTGTGTCAATTCTCTTTCGAACAATCTTTCATGTTCACACAGTGAAACTTTGCTTCATCAATTTTTGCTGTCTTTAGGTTACATATTCTTGATTTTTTGACATTCCATTTTTTTCAATTATGATAAACTTTATTCGGAAGGGAATTTCTTAAAAGTTAATAATAACAACATTAATTAATTGCTTAGGAGAAACTTTTTTTACTAACACCATTAAACAAAAAAAAAACTTTACTTTTTTATTACCCACAATTTTATGCGCAACGAAACAAAAAATTAAAAGAAATGTAAAATTTTCATCTGCAGCCAACTTCGCGATAAAAATTGCGGATGAGAAAACAAAACGAAATAAAATTACGGGCAAGTCTGTACCCCTTTCCATTTTCTTTCCCTTTCTCTCACATAAACTCAAGAATTGCGCAATTAAAATTGCCGTGTGTGACCTAGGGTTGCCAGATTCAAATGGCCTTTTGTCTGGAATTTTGAATAAGTTAGCTGGATTTTATAAAAAAAATCTGGATTTCGTAAATCTCCAAATATGAGGAATAAATTCTGTTAAATTCATTCATTAAAATTATTTAATAAAATTATAAAAACATAACAAAACATTTATAATTCAGTCTTTTCCATTTATCGGAAAAGCTTGTAAAATTTATTTTTCTAGACGGTCCAGCTTTGTATTTACATTTGCTGTCGATCAGCTGTTAACAATTGTCAAATTATCAGTATTGGTCCCACAAATCAGAGATGGGGCAATATGGAAATACTGCGTACTATTATTTTCTCTCTTTGGGTGTAATTGAGTGCTGGCTAAAAGTAATTATCACTCAAAAATCACCTTATTGAGAATGAAATAGATAAATAACTAAACGTATAGTTTTTCCTATTGAAATATTATTACAAAATGTATATTAAGCTGGAAAAATTATTGAATACCTTGTAACTGGACTTGACATAGAAAATCTGGAAATTCAAGCCCATTCCAGCTCATCTGGCAACCCTAGTGTGACCCCAAACTAACATCGAACAAAATTCTGCATTTGTAAATTTGTATATTCACGATGTTCATTTATTTATACATACATGCTAAAATATTTGTATTTTTTTGTTGTTTCGTTGCAAATATAACGTGTTTGTAGCTTATCGCAAATATTGTATACTTGTGTCCAAACATATTGTGTTTGCTATTCAGTACAATATGTTTGGGACACAATGATTGATAGGTTATATAGGCAGTATATGTCATTGTGACCCAAATGTGGCTTTGTTTGTTGAAAACTGCTTGAAATTAAAAAGATGATGTTTACTAAGAGTTTGGGTTGCGTTTATTAAATCTCAGCGATAGAATTCTTCTTTTGACGTTAAAACTTGCAATTTCCAGACGTTCGATTCCTTTGAGTCAACAAAGCACGAGCGAGTTGGTGGATCTCTAGAATGTCACTATAGGGTAAAACTTATGAAGTGTCAAACATTCTTCATAAAAATTTTAAGTTTGAATTTTTGAGAAATACGAGGTTTACGAAGTATTTAAAGGTTTGATGGAAAACCCATAATATATTTTAAAAATTTATGTGCAAATATTTCAAACAATTTTTGTGTTTTTATTTATAAATTTCCATTGGAAATTAAATTTAATTTTCTATAGAAAAAATTCAAACTTTTCTTACAAAAATTGCGGTACAATTTCAATTTTCTACGAAAACAAATGCAAATGACGAATAGTTTCTGTAATTTTCTTTTAGATATTTAACGTAGAATTATTTTATTTAAGATTCGTTTCTAAGAAGAATGAATTTAAAACAACCCCGGTGGTAATGACAATAAAAACCCTGCGCCATTTTTCAGAACTCCGGCGCACAGTGTTTCAGACTCGCTTTCCATCGGCCAAAATCTAATAACTTTTGATCTAGTAAACATTTTTAAATTCTGTAAAAAAAGCGATTAGAGGTAAGGAGCCCAAGATTATTTGGAAATACTAAGATTAGTATTGGGGTTTCTTTAGAACATAGTCCAAAGTTGACTACTTTTCGAATTTTTCGATTTTCAAAAAAGCTAAAATATTGCTATTTTTCTTTCTATATTTTCAACATATTTTGACGTAATTATTGACAAATACCTACAAACAAATTTAATTTTTAAAGTTGTAATTGCCTTTCGGCCTTTCCTTTCTCCGGTTAGTGAAAAAAATGTAAATGCCGCGAATGGGATTCGAACTCACATTCGCTGGACGATCGTTTCGATGTTTGTGAAGCATCATTTTCAGCAGCGTCTAGCCCGTTAAGCCACTGCGGTGTGTATTTACACAAGTCACTAACCGAAGACATTTATTGATTGTGTGCAGAGCGATTGTTGTCTCTACTTACACACTGCTTTCCTACTTACACCATAGAGTAAATTTATAGTAGAGCCGCCATTTGTCTCATCTGACGTTTCCTTTCACACTCTTCGTGATGCGGCCGGTGTGATAGAGAGATGTTTGACGAAGAGTGATATACACCTGGTGGAATTACAACAACTCCTTGCTTTAATTTTTCATGCCATTTTGGTGAAAAACTGTGAAATTTAAATGTGTTTTAAACTTTTTTATTGACTGTTATTGTTAGCATACGTTTGTGTTGTATTTAACACATTAATTTTAACACACAAAACGAAATGCCGTTGTTGTTATTTTGTTCGTTGTTTTGAACCATTGCCTCTATCAGGTATTAGTAAAGCAATTCTTTTCAACATCAAACGTATACATCACACGAGGGCAAATGTCAGAAATTTGGTGAGTGAAAGATTTTCTCTACCCATATTTACTCTATGACTTACACGCACTGATACCGAAGTTTTGAAAGCTCTATTTATAGAACGCACTATTCTAATTGTAGTTGTCTCGTTCTGTTTTGGTCTGGCTACCATATGATTCAAATTTAGTTGTCTTAGAACCTCGTTATTTTGAAATTTAAAATTTTTATTCGCTTTTTCAAATTTTGAAAATCGAAACATTTGATTTAATTTTTGACTTTCTTAAACTCTATCTCAGACAGTTTTGGAGATATCGCACTCAATGTTCGAGAAAATTTTCAATATTTATTTAATTCCGTTAATTTTTCTTAGAATGGATGAAGTTCAATCAAGTTATTTAATGGGCGGCTTAAAAAATTTCACCCAGTCTAAGGTTTTTGAAAATAATGATATTTCATGTTTTTTCAGTTTTTGGTGAACTAGAAAACCATTCAAATACCAACGGTCTCTTAGCTGAAGTATGTCCGCTTCCAAGAAAGTATAACGTGCCAGATTTCTTATCGGTTTCATGGTGAGATGGTTGGTTAAAAAAGCCTCAAAATGGGCAAATAGGTATGCTAGATTATTAATAAGTCAAAATGTAAGTGAGAAACAAAACTATGTACTCCAACCGGTTCAACAAAATCGAGTTTGACGAGCAGATACAATCAGCTTTAAGACCCGGTGCAAGAGACCGGTTCCAAATGCAGATAATTGGAACCGATTTCCACCAATAAAACCGGATAAAACCAGTTTTCATATTTCAAAATCGGGGTTTCAAACCAAGTATTGATTATTTGGAAACATTAAAACGTTAATAGGATAAGTGGGTATATATTTAGAAAATATTCCAAAATTTACTACTTCCCTTATTTATCGATTTTGAAGAAAGCAAACATATTGATAAAGGGTGCACTTTTTAAATTTAGTGTCACTTTGTTTGTGCAAGTGGCAACTCTGGCAAACATATGTTCCCTCCGATTACTAAAAATGGAGCGCTTTACGAAAGAACGACGGGTTATTATTGTGAAAACTTATTACAAAAATGTGGAAAGTTTTGCTGAGACCGCTCACAAACTTCCAAGAATTTTCAGTCGAGAAAGTGCACCTAATGTGTCAACCATTCGAAGAGTGGTTAATAAATTTGAAGAAACTGGGTCGATTATTGGCTAACATACCGGTCAGCCATTGCTACTGTAAACGAGAGTGTCGCCGAAAACTCGAAAACATCAATTCGGCATCGTTCTCAACAATTTCAAATTTCACGAAGCCCTACGCAGGGATTTTTGATAAAACACCTCCACCTGCATGCGTCCAAAACTTATTTTACTCGGGAGCTGAAACCAGTAAACCATGGAAAGCGCCGGCAATTCCTTCATTGGTTAATGGAGCAAAGTGAAGCCAATGCCAATTTTTTTTTTAAAAAAAAAGTTATCTTCTCCGATGAAGCGCATTCCCATCTGAATGGCTTTCGTGAATACACAAAATTGTCGAATTTGGGGCTTAGAAAATCCTCATGCAGTCCTTGAGAAACAAATGCACGCACAACGAGCAACTGTCTAGTGCGGATTTTGTTCAGGCGGCGTGACTAGGCCTTCCTTTTTTGAAGATGACTAGGAAATTACAGTGAATGTGAACGGCATTCGGTACAGGAATATGATAGCGTACTGATTGTGGTCTCAACTGGACGGCATGAATCTGGATGTTATGTGGTTTCAGCACCACGGCACCACCTGCCACACCGCGCATAAAACAATCGATTTATTGCAGCAATGATTTCCACAGCAAATTATCTCAAGAAATTCTGATGTCAACTGGCCCCCAAGATCATGCGATTTAACACCGTGCTATTTCTTGCCGTGCATTTTTGAGAAATCTCAGGTTTATGCGAATAAACCAGAAACAATTCCAGAGTTGAAATCCGAGATCCAACACGTCATCGGTGAGATACAGCCACATCTCTGTGAAAGTCATGAAACATTTCATGAAATGAGCAATTGCCTGTCATCGGAGCCGTGTGGGCCATTGGATGGATACTTTATTCCATACTTAATCGGAATATTTCTTCGTTAAAAAAAAAATCTCACAATCACTGAGCTGTGCGCTTTCCAGTTTTCACTCACTGATTGCGAGCTACAGTTTTACACCGATTCCGAACGGTATTCGAAAGAAAGTTTAAGGTGGTCAGAGCAGGGTTCGAACCCAGCATCTCATGTACAAGAGCCGCGCACACTAACCATTGCACCACCGACGGCCACAACATGTCCTCGTTACAGTCCAATAAAGAAAATCACAACTATCTCAAAAAATACGTGATTTGATTTTAAAATTAAAAAGTGAATTCTTACCGAGGCACCCTCATTTATAATTCCTCTACACTGAAGGAAAAAGGCTCACTCAATTTTTTAAATTCCTTCATCAATTTGATGAAACATTCCCCAATTTTCCAACCTATGACACATTTTATTGAATTGATGAAGCACATTTCATAAATCTTTCATCCATATTTCATCAATAGTTAATGTTGATTCAACGACAAGTTGATGTAAATTTTCATCAATTTGATGTAAGTTTGTCATCAAGTTGAAGTAAAATTTTCACAATTTTGATGAAAATGGTTCATAAATTTTTCGTCAATTAGTTATAAGGTTGTCATTAATTTGATGTAAATTGGTCATAATTTTGATGTAAATTGATTGTTAATGAGTAGCTAAACTCTTTGGCCTATTTTTCATCGTAAAACACCCACAAGAACAGGGTAACGGGTAGAACAGGGTAAATTGCCACATAAAACTTGCTCACAGCATGGATAATGTTTTCTGTCCATTGAACTATTTCCTCTTATGTATTTGTTTTCAATTTTCTACCACATTTTTTCTTTTTCTCTTCATTTTTAAATACTACGTCCATATTTTGACTCGATCCCACTAATTATTTCCAAAATCCTGTGTTGAAGATTGATGAAAAAAGACTGCAATGAAGCTGAAAAAGTTGAAGAGACGCGCAGTCTTTAAACTGAAGAACTTTTTCATTGAATTGATGAAATTTCACATCAATTGAATGAAGAACAATTGATGTACATTTATCATCGATTGGATGCAAAGATTTTCTTTCAGTGTACGCACTCCATTTAATTAATTAACGCATGTGGTGTTACTTCTGGTTGTTAAAGTTATCGAAATATTGAAATTCCGCTCCCAAACAATTATCAAACAATTGTTTTCGTACGAAACCACTTTGGCGTAACAACCCTGTAATTGAGTTTGCCTCTGAAATTTTCGCAAAGAACTGAGTACCAAGCAAATGAACAGTGAGCTAAATTTTCGCTTCATGAAATTTTTGTTCTTTTTTATACACGTATGCATCTTAAAAAAAAATTGATTCGACGGCGGTCACCTCGCATAGTGACGGCGACACTATCGAGTATTTAGCCATGAAAAAGATCCTCAAAATACCGTTCGAAATCGGAGTAAAACTGTAGGTCCCAATCAGTGAGTGAAAACTGGAAAGCGCACAGCTCAGTGATTGTGAGAAGCTCTCCCCTGTCCATTCATGGGATGTAATGGGAAAACATTTATTTATTTATGCACTTCTTATGGCAACTAAAATTTCATAGAAACTGAATACCGGGCTTGAGGAAACAATCACAGCGATTTTTACGTCTTGTGATCTCTTAAAATGTAGGGTGTCCCAATAACAGTGGACGATTTAGACATTTTTTTCCTGTGCAAGTGGGAGTTATGAAATTTAACAGTAGTCGTCGACGATTGTTTAGATTATTGAAAATGGCACGTTACGCAAAGGAAGAGCGCGAAATCATTGTGGAACCCCATTACAAATATAGGGAAGGTTAAGCTGAGGCCGTTCGCAAACTTCGTGGAATTTTCGGTCGTGGAAGTGGCAAGAAATGTGTCAACAATTCAAAGAGTGATTAAAACCTTGTTTCGGCTCGAAGACGATGGAGAAAGGTAGAAAAGAAAATGTATTCACGGAGTGGAATGCCAACAAAGAAAACGACTGAAGCGCCTCGTTTCCCGTTTCTCTGATTTCTCTCTTCGTTGAATATTTCCATACACGAGCAGTTTTTTGATGATGGTATAGTATCGAATTATAGAAATTTCAACCATGTTTGTAAAATGTATGAAATAATCAAGTTATGACGCGAGAGAGAAATGAGTTGGAGTGAATCGCGTCGACTTTCTCATTCTATTCTCATCTACGAGGGTTGGCAAATTCAAATTTTGCTAAGGTAGAGCCTTTGAGCAGTGGTTATAAAAACCGATGTACTAAAGTAGACAGTCAAAATTTCTCTTCACTCAAATGCAACAAACAAAACGAATGAAGACTTAACCATTCTTTCGTCTCTCTCTTACCCTCTTCATTGAATATTTCAATACACGAACAGTGTTTTGATAGTGTTATTGTACATAACTATACAAATTTCAACCATGTTGAAGTGAAGAGAGAGAGAAATGCGTTTGAGTGAATTTTGGCAGGGGGATTCTATGGCACAGCTGATCGAAAAGGTAATAGGCCGATGATGTAAAATGAGAGAGCAAAGAAGACAAGAACTAACTTTAAATAGTGTTTATTGATGCTAATGACAGCTAAATTATGTTTTATGTTGTTTGTATGAAAAGAAAATACGCATTCCCTTTGATTTCTATCCGTTTTATGTCCAACGAAAGTGTAAAATATCTAAAATACCGCAGCAAATAAAACTCTATGAAAAGGCCTACTACCTCGTCGCCATGAAAAGGCATCGAAAAGAGTAATGGAAACTCTTAAGTATTACTCTTTGATTCTGACCACTTTTTGGTTCTGGTTGCCAAATTGCACACATCTTCTGGTCGTCTGCTTCTTGATCGTCTGTGCACATCCCTGAGTACTCTAAACCGATTTTAAAAATGATTTTACAATTTCTAAATTGCATTATTTGATGTAGCTAATTTTGAAAATTTTTGAATTTTATAATTCCTATTCAAAACATCGGCACTTTAATAACGATACCCTTCACATATATGTTTGTACATCTCGATACAGTTGACAATTTGTATCCAGCCGCTCATGTGGTTTGCACTGAAATTTCATTGACTTCTCTCCGAACAACTTCAATTTAAAACAAAAACAATATCTGAATAAAATTGTGTGTAATGAATGAGATATGAATACGTACAGGTTATTGTGCAATAAAGATAAATTGTCAGTCCGTCCGGAGAAAACTTAAATTCGAGATTTTTAAAATACAAAATTATAACCCCCCACAAATTGTTGGGCTATCATAAAGATAAACACGATCCCCCAAATGACACAAACAAAAAAACCTTCAAAATGTGAGGTATAAACCATAATATTGACATCACAAGATTTCTTGGGTTATATGAATGTATATAGAAGATCATTAACCTCTTGGGGGCCTCCTCACAATCTTTGTTATGTTTCGTATTATGATCAATACAATCTCGGCAATTGTTCAGAAATGTTTGGTTTAATAATTTGCTTGTGCTAATAAATTAAATCAACACTGATGTTAAATCGGCCTATTTGCGTGCAACAAATGACCATAATTAACTTGCACAAATTGTGTATTTACTCGAATGGTAGTGATGTTTTGAGATTTATAACTTAATTATGACAGGGTACGGATTACAGTCTGAATTTTTACAAATGGTCACGCAGTATTTGGGATATTATATTAATTACGTATGTGTTAAAAAAATATAAAAATCTGATATTAAAAAAATTACGTTTGACTATAACTTTATTTTCGAAGAAAATCGATTTTAAACAAATGTTGAAAAAAACTGACAATTATTCAGGACCAATAGGTTCAATAGGTCCGTGACTCTTCTATCTTCCCTCGTAGTTGTATGAAACATAAAGCAACTATGATATGGAGAAGGAAATTTACTCATGGAGTGGAATTCCAACAAAGAAAACGAGTGAAATGCGTCGTTTCTCTGCTCTCTCTCTCTTACTCTCTTCGATGATTATTTCAAAACACGAGCAGTTTTCCGATGGTGTTATTGTATCTAACTGTAGAAATTCGAACCGTATTTAAATAAAATTACATAAAGTATGTAAACAGTATGAAATAATAAAGTTATAACGCGGGAAAGAAATGCGTTTGAGTGAATCGCGTCGACTTTTTTCTCTTCTGCTAGGGTTGCCAAATTGCGCCGGTTTTTTCTTCTCTACTTGTACATCATTTTTGTATGAAATGCAACACTGCTCCCATCAAGTACCACCTGTTAATAGACTACTGTCAAATTTTGAGCAAGTTCCGTCATTTACTTTGCGTTTAACAGCTGTTCAAAACATACAACCTCGTGCATTTTTCTTCAAATGGGAAAAAAATGCATTACAAGTGCTTATTAAACATTATTTTTTGCGAAAAAAAAACCGTCAATCAAACCAAGGAAAAGCTTGATAAATACTATGGAGACTCTGCACCATCGATTTCAATGGTAAAAACTGACTTTCGTTGTGGTCGTACAAATACAAATGACGCTGAATGTTCTGGACGACCAATTGAAGTCAATACACCCGACAATATCGAAAAACCCACGATATGGTGTTGGCCGATCGAAGAGTAAAAGTGCGTGATATTGTTGATGCCATAGGCATTTCATATGGCAGTGTGGTTTCGATTTTAAATGATCAGTTAGGTTCAAGAAAGGTGTCTGCAAGATGGGTGCCGCGTTTGCTTTCAATTGACCATAAACGTAATCGTGTGACAAATTCAAAGGATTGTTTGGAGTTCCATGAATTGGGCAATGAACGGGTACCTCATCCACCATATTCTCCGGATTTAGCCCCCAGTGACTATTTCCTATTTCCAAACCGAAAGAAATGGCTCGGTGGAAAGAGTTTTAGCTCCAACAATGAAATTATTGATCAAACAAATGCCCATTTTATGGACCTCGAAAAATCCTATTGTTTGGAAGGGATATAAAAATTGGAGAAACGTTGGACTAAGTGTATTGAGCTAAAAGAAGATTATGTTGAAAAATACTTTTTTCTTTGCAAAAAAAAACTGTGTTTCATTCAAAAAGTCACGGAATTATTGTTCTGCCGTACTTACCTGCAAGCATTGTTTTCATGAATTGAATATCTGCTGCTTTTTCGATTGTATGTTGTCTGTCACATTTATGCTTTAGCAGTTTTCAACAAACAAAGCTACATTTGGATCACAAAAATATGTATTATAGTATATTAATCATTGTGTCTCCAACATGTTATATTGCATAGCAAACACAAAGTGTTTGGACACAAGTACAGTATATTTACTACAACCACGATATATTTCCATCCAAACAACAAGACAAGACAGATTTTTCATCGTGCAACCATTATGTTTTCAATGGGTTAATAGTACTTTATACTTACTTATACATATAAAATAAATTTGTGTATAACAGCCCTTTTGAAAGGTTCTTGAAAGAGTTTGAAGTAGTGAAAGAGTTCTGAAAAAACGGTCCCTGTAACATATAGTCCCAAACGCATTCTGCAAGACCAGTGACCAGTGATATTTGGACTAGTGTTTGGACCAGTGATGTGTACACTAAAAAAAAGAATATCATATTCGTGCGAGTGCCACAGAGAGTGACTGCGCCGCACATTACACTATGAGAACAAAAACTGCTTTTAACTTTTGATCCCTTACAAAAACAGAAAATATTAGTGATTGTTTATATTCATGACCAAAATATATGCACACTTGTTTTCCTTATGTCATAATGAGAGCACAGCATACACGACAAAATTCGACTTGCATATATCTTGCATAAAGTTCATACAAGGGAAGATTTATAACAGTTGAAATAATGCAAGGTATGTCTCATTCAAAAATATAACTAAGATATTATACGGCAAAAACGATGTACAAGTAGACAGTCAAAATTTCTCTTCACTCAAATGTCAACAAACACAACGAGTGAAACCCTAGTCATTCTCTGGTCTCTCTCTTACTCTCTTCGTTGAATATTTCAATACACGAACACCTTTTTGATAGTGTTATTGTATAAAACTATACAAATTCCAACCATGTTGAAGTAAAATTACATAAACTAAGAAAAAAGTATGAAATAATCAAGATATGACGCGGGAGAGAAATGCCTTTGATTGAATTTCTAGCACTTTTTGGTTCTCTTTTACCAGGGTTGCCAAATTGCGCACATCTTCTGGTCGTCTAATTCTAGATCGTCTTTGTATACGTGTCGAATTTTATGTTTCGGGATTTGGCAACCCTAGTGTTGCAATCTGGCAACTGACAGCTCTTTCGTAAAGTTTGACATTTTTGAGGTTATGCGTACTTAGAACGTTTTGACATACGAGCGCTAGTTGTGTTATTTACAATAACTTAAAAGATTCATCTCGGGAAAAAAATGGAATTAAATCGTGAACATTTTCGTGCGATTATTTTTTACAACTTTCGACGTGGATTAACTCAGCAACAGTGCATGGATGAACTTAATTAAATTTTTGGCGATGAAGCTCCATCAAGGACTAGTGTACGACCAATCGTGGTCGTAGTTCACTCCAAGACGAATTTCGTGAAGGTCGTCCAAAATCAGCTGTTGTTCCGAAAACCATTGATGCTGTGCGCGTACTGATTTTGCAAGATCGTCATGTGACCTATCGTGAGATTGCGATAACCTTAGGCATTAGTGGGATCAGCATACATTCAATATCGCATAAACACTTGACTGTCAATCGCCCAAAAAAAGGCTCGTGTCGATTGCTCGAAAGAAATGCTCCAAAAATAAGACCGCGGTGCTTCGAAACACGTCTATGACATGGTGACAGGTGATGAATCCTGGATTTACGGGTACGAGCCCGAAAGTAAACAGCAGTCAACTGTATGGGTGTTTCAAGATGAGCCAAATCCAACAAAAGTTGTTCGCGCCCGAAGCACTTCCAAGCAAATGGTCGCCTGTTTTTTCGGAAAAACCGGACATGTCGCAACCATACCACTGGAACAAAGAAGAAGAATGCATTCTGAGTGGTACACAACCATTTGTTTGCCAGTTGTCTTCTAAGAAATCAGGAAAACCAACTGCCGAAGACGGATCACTCTTCACCACGACAATTCGAGCTGTCACACATCGGCTGAAACAGCTGCATTTTTGAGCACCCAAAACATCGATTTGATGGGTCATCCGCCATATAGTCCCGACTTGGCACCGAATGACTTCTTTTTATTCCCGTACGTAATAAACAAACTCAGAGATCAACGTTTTTCGACACCTGAAGGAGCGGTTGCTGCATTCAGAATGCATGTTTTGGAGATACCTCAATCAGAGTGGCAACAGTGTTTCGACAATTGGTTTAAACGAATGGAAAAGTGTATAAATCTTCATGGGGAATATTTTGACAAACAATACAGTGATTTTCGACGATTAATATTCGTTTTTGTTCTCTAATCCCGAAACATAAAATTCAACCTCGTATCACTCTAATTTTCAGAAATATCGGTCAAAATGGAGACAAGAAAACGTAAAATTAGTGAAGCAGTGTCAGTGGATATCCCTGTGCCAACGCAGCAAGAAATTCGGTTTGCTATTCTTTTTGAATTTCGGCTTAAGCTCAAGCCTGTGGAAATATTTAGTGAATGCCAAACAGCGTTTGGAGTGTAAGCGCCATCCCTTGTGACTATTTCAAAGTGGTTCCGGAGATTCCACACCGTTCATTTTTCTGTGGAGGGCGAACCTCGAACCTCGTCCAAAATCTGCGACGGACGATGTAAGTGTAGCGCTGGTGAAGTCTAAAATTGACGAAGATCCAAGTTTGACCCAGGAAATGATTGAACTGGGCTTGAATGCCATGGCTGTATCGCGAATTTTAAAAAAAATCTTGGATACACGAAAAAATCTGCACGATGGGTTCCTAGAATTTTAACTGAAGCTCAAAAGGAGGCACGTGTGCGTTTTGCTCAATATTTTCTTGGCAAATTCAAAAACGGAAAGTCTCCAACTTTTCAGAAAATTGTAACAGGTGATGAAGCATGGTTTTACAAGTACGATCCTGAAACCAAACAACAACGCATGGTATGGAGCCCAGAAGGTGCGAATTTGAAGATATTGAAGACCGTTTTTCAAGGTGGATTTAGCGACTTCAAAAATGTATCGAAATAAATGGCGATTACGTTGGAAAAATACGAAGCAATGAAGAATAGAGATATAAAATTAAAACATTTTTTGTTTAGTTTTTTCTACTCTATTAACCTACATATACTTACGTGGAAACAACAATCTGAGAGTTCCAACTTGTAGATTAAACACGACAAAACAAAGAATAGAATACATGGGTAGCTTTGCGTTTAACAACTTGCCTCAATCCTTGAAAGTAATAGGTCGTATATCTGAATTTAAAAATACTTTGAAGAAATATTTATATGATAAAATTATAGAATATATATAGAATATATAAACATATTTAATGAAACCAAAGTGAACCAAAATCAAATGAATATATAAAAAATGTATCTGATAAGTAATTAATAGGATTAAAAGTCACTTTTTCAGTTTGCCTCTATAAAGTCTATAAGACGCTGGGGCATTTAATTGGTTTGAAACTTATTATTACTTATAATTCAAATTATTTAGTATATTGAAATAATTTTAATAATTTTTGTAATACTTTAATAATAATAATAAATGGAATGAATTTAATAAAAAAAAAAAAAAAAAAAAAAAAAAAAAAAAAAACATATGCGAATTTCCTCCCAAATATAATAATATTTAGAAACGAATTATTCTTCGAATTCAGTATATATGTATTATTTATTATAATTAATGTTAACAATATAAATCCACATTTATAAATAACTAATACAAAAAATTAATAGATTTAAAATGGCCCTTCTTACAATTATTTGCATGGAATGCATTATTTGCATTTTTTCATGAAATGAGAATCTGCTGCTCGTTTGCTTTTGCTTTCTTTGTTGTCTCTCACGTTTTTGTTTTCAGAAGGTTTCAGCTATGAGTTAGTTATCACTATGCATTGGTACAAAAACAAAATATTTATATACAGATCAAGTTCATGCAAGCCAAGCGTGGGTTAATTACTTGTGATTTTTTTTATTACACTTATTTCACAAATGGTCCGCCGTTGCGATTTTCTCAGTAAAGTCTCGGCCAGACAATAGGCATTACGTTGTTACCCTTTCCTCAAAATCGTTTCTCACTTTGGTAGCACACACGCATATATACGAAACACATACACAAAAACCAAAGTAACATCACAAACCATTTAACCGTCCGAGCCTTCGTTTATCCTTCTTTCACTGATCAAGCGCTTTTAATATCCTCTGTCCGATGACCCATTGACGACTGAATACATGAAAGTAAAACGCACTACATCAGGCAAAGTAAAAAACACTTCATCTGCAAGTTACACGCACGTTCAGGCACCGAGTAACACTATAAGAGTGTGCATTAGTTGCTTTTTGTACTAACGAGTTCCGTGGAAGACTTGGGAAACTGCTAGAGTATAGCGTAGTAAAAGAAAATGTGTTTTGTTCACTTTTGTTTTGCGCTATGCTTCGCTTTTTTTGAAGATTGATTTTCAGGATTTGTTTCGTGTTTCATTTACTTCCACCGAATAACCGTATTGCATCTAAATTGTTATTATATGTTTTGTTAATTTGATCACTTTTTGCCACTTTTTTAATACAATATTTCACAAAACTACCCGAAATTAAGAACGCGCCACGAACGAAAAAATCAAAACAAAAGTGAAAACATTTTTGCTGAATTCCAGTCAGCTATCACCATTTCTTCTTTGAAAGCATATTCTCTATCTGTTCTCCAAGTACTAAATTGAACAGCTGTCTCATCGGTACCCCCTGCATTCAGGAATATTTATGAATCACTGACTGAGAGAATAATGCAAAAATACAGATACACACTTAGAACATAGACTCTCTCGTTGTCCCTCTCTTATTCTCTTGCTCTCGAGAGAGCATAGACGGTGCAACAAACCCAGCTGTATTTGTATCACAAATATAAATATATGTGGGTCGCAAACACATATGTTATAACATATTAATCATTGTGTCCCAAACATGTAATATTGAATAGCAAACACAATGTGTCTGGACACAAGTATATTATATTTGCGACAAGCTCCAAGCACTCTTTATATTTGCATCCAAACAACAACAAAAAGACAGATTTTTCAGCGTATAGTTTAAAATAAGATTTTTCTGTATTCTTTTTGACAAGTCATGTTTATTGTTTTTGTACCAAATGTAAATTTATCAAAAATGCGAAATACAAGACCAAATGCAACAGTTTTTGAATGCCACTAATGTATTCTCACGATGCCATATGCTCGCTTAAGTACATAAATAGCGCAGATGTCAATCATTGATATCTCAATTAGATTGATATAACAAAAAAAAATATTGCAATCAAACCACAAAGAGCCGAAAAATATTTATTTTAGAAATTTTGTTAATGCAAATTGATTCAGTCAACACCACATAAATATCGCCTTATTACTTTACGATAAATATATGTGATTATGGGAACCCAAACAGTTATCCATTCCCTCCATAGGCTCCAGATACTATTTGCGATATGTGTTGTTATCTGCGATCCGAACTCTGTATTTCAAAAATCCATCAAACGATCGTAATTTTTGTTTGATAAGTATCATCAATCAAAGTTGCGTGTTATTCGTCAAAAGTGCTTCAAGTTGCTGTTGTGTAAAGTAAATAAATAACTTTAAATTTGATTTCATTATTGTTGTTACTCGTTACA
Organism: Phaonia tiefii; assembly: GCA_963931995.1. Classification (NCBI taxonomy): domain Eukaryota; kingdom Metazoa; phylum Arthropoda; class Insecta; order Diptera; family Muscidae; genus Phaonia; species Phaonia tiefii. The sequence continues at coordinate 28,368,222 of OZ008369.1, forward strand.
GATTGTGGCCGGGTTGTTCCAAAACATTTGCTGATTTGAATCGTTGAGTTGTTCGCATCGACTTTATGCAAGTTTAAAACTGTTTGTTGCCACTATTGTTATTGTTAACAATGACCAATCATCCAATAAAATCGGAGAAGGAGAATAACCATCAATTGGAGGCGTCTACATATGATCCGTAAGTGTTTTTGTGAAGTGCAAACAATAATTTGAAAATTTTTTAAAACATAAAACAAAATTTGCTAAATTAAAACATACACTACAAAAAAAAATTGTGAACATTTCGGAATTTTCCGTTAACTAGAGGTGTCATTAAAAAATTATTTGAAAATGGACAACCTTTCCATTACTGGTCATTTCAACTAGTTTTGGTTAGACTGCTCATACAACAAAGTGTGCACTTAAATAAAAGTCATCGGCATACGAGTGAATTTGTTCGTCGCCTCAACGTATATTACCATGGGATGTGAACCAACGTATATAAGTAAAATTACCAACGAATCGAAAATGATTTCATGAACTGAAGAAATTCACTGTGTGAATTTGATTCATTGCTGTGATAAATATATTACGCTGTTGCGATGAATAAGATACATTGATGTTATAAAAAAAACTGGTATAGAAACTTAAGCATTCCTATGTGAATTACACTCTGTGTAATTTTTTAAGTCATGGAAATATAACCATATACGGATTTTGAACTTGAAGATGAAGTTGTTTTGATTTTATATGTTCACAATTGTTGTTCTCTATGACAAGAGCTACAACTTTCCCTCAGAAAGTAAATCAAAATTCCAAACGGTTTGCAAGATATGAGCCTGACAAAATGATCTCTTTTTTTGCAAAAATTCCACCTAGGCCCCAAAATTTGGGGACCCATAAAAAAGTGTATGATTTTGGGCAAAACTGGGAGACACGGGACTTTTTTGTTGTCTTTTATCACGTAGTGGTGTCCGTATATGGTTATATTTTTTCATGTTACACTGTGTTACGTATCAACATTAATATCAAGCCCCCTCTATCGGGTGTTTTGCAAAAACTTAAATTTTCATCAAAAAAATATTTTTTATTCGAAAGATCAAAATATGACAATAACACTAGAAAACGGTTTCCGGTATATGGCCACCGCGGCTGTTCATAACAAAGCCCATTCTAGACGTCCAATTTTGGGTAACTTGTTCGAACATTGCTGGCCGTATGTTATGAATAACAAGAAAAGTTGTGGCCTCCAAGGTGCCAATTGTTGCTGGTTTCTCAGTATAAACCAGTGACTTCACGTACCCCCACAGGAAATAATCGAGAGGCGTCAAATCGCACAACCTTGGAGCCGAATTGGCAGGTTCACTTTTCATTTGGTCCGCAAAATTTACATATCAATAAATCGATTATTGCGGTCACCGTATAGCACGTAGGGCTATCGTGTTGTAACCACATTCCAACCGGATCAATGTCATCATAAGCAAAAACTAACTGCCTTCTAAGGGTTAATAATGAATTTTGTCATTTTGCTGTTTCCATTAAAAGTTGTATCTAGCACTTGGGCTAAGATTTGTGTTTTGGAGTGTTCGGACACATATAGTGAAATTTTATGGCGATAATACTTGTAGAACATTTTGACCAAGCCCCCGTCATTTTCGAGCAGTTTTTTTCAAAAACAAAGTAAAAATTGTGGTTATACGTTACAGTTAGAGGATTAATTTGTTCCATAGAAATGTTTATCTGAATCTTTTCTATAAAAAACTTCTGAACATATTTTGTACCTCAGAAGTAAGGAACACACAATTTTGCATGCGGTTATGTTGCAGGAAAGTTCCGAGGGGCGGAAACTTTGACCCGCCCTAAAAAAATTCTGATCAGATCTGGCAGAATCCGTTGACAGAACCCCATCATTTTGAAAATCACCATCATTCACAGTGTAATCACTGAGCTATGTTTATTCATGTTGTTAACTCACTAATTGGGCCCTACAGTTTTGCACCATTTACAAACAGTTTTTGGGAAGCTTTGTTTTGGATACTCACTCGACAGTGTCGCCATCACTATGAGAGGTGACCGTCGTCGACAGAAACGTAAGATGCTCAGAGCAGAGATCGAACCAACGTTCTCATGTAGAAGAGTCGCGTATACCACCGACGGCATAAATCTGGTAACCATTAGCTATACACTAGAGATCTGCACAAGACGTCTTGAATTCAAGACAGTTACTTTTTTTCAAGACATTTTCTGTAGCGATGTTGCGACAACCAAGTACTTCGGGGTACTGTTGACAAAGCATTCTTGTATGTGTTTGTACACAGAAACATAACACGAATGTATTTGGTTGCCGCAATTTCGTTACGGCACATGTCTTGAGAAAAGCAAATATCTTGAATTACCGCAAGACGTCTTGTACGTACTTATGTCTGCTATACATCCACAAAAAAATTTGGTTAGATAGCCGAATGAGCTGTAACCGAAATTAAAGGTTATCTCAACCGAATTAGAGGTTATCACAGTCAAACTAGAGGTTGTCACAATCGAACTATGGGTTTTCATAAACGAATTAGAGGTTGCCACATCCGAATTAGGGGTTGTCACGGCCTTTGACAGAATATGGCACGATGCATTGTTGTCAATGCTTGCTGCCTTTGCTGTCGGTGATAACTTCACTCGATTTATTTCGCAGAGATCGCACTATACGAGTTGTGGAAGTTTCATCCGCCGAGCATAAATTGACTGCAGGTGTACCACAGGGCTCGGTTCTTTCTCTTTCTCCTTCTTTTTTATTATTTTCATTGTCGATCTCTTGGGTTAGACTGTGAATCCAATCTACTCTTCTGCAGGTGACAGTAATATCTGTCATTCTTAGTCATTCGACCGTAGGCCAAGTCTTCCAGAGATTGAAGTCAAACGGCGGACGATGAATGAAACACTCGATCGGGATCTGGCGACCATTGTAGAATGGGGTCGAATGAATAGAGTAGATTTTAATGCGGGTAAGACCTAGTATTCTTTGTTGTAGAATAAGCGGATTTCCGACGCTCTTGATGTTCTGGGCACGAAAATAGAATGTGATGTGCTTTGGGCAAAACATGTATTTGAAATGTCGAAAGATACATTCAAGTGCATAGGCTTTTTAAATCGGTGCGAGAAATACTTCACTCCATCTGATCTTCTCAATATCTACAACATCTACATCAGGCCTAAGATGAAATATAACTCCCATATATGGGCAGGCGCTCCTGGGACATGTTTTGAGCTTCTCGACCGTGTCTAGAGGAGAGCGACGGTGTTGATAGGGGACAGTAGGGTATCCAACTCTAATGTCTCCCTTGAGCATCGTCGAAATGTGGGTTGCGTTTCGCTGTTCTATCGATACTTCCACGGTATGTGTTCCTCAGACATCCGTCAACTTATGCCAGACGTGAGGATATTTGGCAGAAGTACGCGGTTTTCCAGGAATTCTCATCCGTTTTTTTTATCGTGTGGCAGGTTCACCGCACTACACACTATAGAGAAAATTCGGATTTCAGCCGTGTATGGAATACGCAAGGCAAATATCAACCGGATGGAATTCCGGCACTAATTTTGAGCAAGTCCTCTTCGACGCTTGTTCGTCCACTGCGCAACGTTTTCAGCCTGTCATACCGTACAGGTACTTCCCTACTCGTAGGAAGGTTGCAAATGTCCAGCCGATCCCCAAAAAAGGAGAGGCTACTAATCCCGATAACTACAGGCCAATTGCGATATATTTTACGCTCTCAAAGGTGATGGAGACCATGGTAAATTACAATTTGGTGAGTTAACTGGAAGTTAACAGTCTACTCAGTGATCGTCAGCATGGGTTTCGCAGAAACCGTTCAACTGGCGACCTTATGGCATTCCTCACGGAACAGTGGAATCGGTCCGTGCATAGACTGGGTGAGAGCAAAACAGTGACCTCAGATATTTCTAAAGCATTTGATAGAGTTTGGCACCAGGCACTCATAGCGAAGGTTAATGCTTTTGGTTTAGGTAGAAACTTCTCTCAATTTATTTCGAGTTTGCTCAGAGACCGTTCTATACGAGTTGTAATAGGCGGTATCTCCTCCGATGAGTATATACAGTACCTCAAGGCTCTTTTTCTTATTTTCATCAACGACCTTCTGGATCGGACTACAAATCCTATCTACTCCTTCGCTGATGATAGTAATTTATTTCACTCATATTCGTTCGATCGTCGACCTAGTCTTTTCGTAGTGCAAGGAAAGAGACGAACAATGAATGACACGCGTAATCATGACTTGCGTCTGATTAGTGATTAGTTGGTCTTCGCAAAAAAAAAACAGACTCTACTCCCTCTTTCCACCCACCACTACCTCAATTTTCCTTTGCCAACACAAGTCACTGCATTTATAGTGGGCATCCCCTGAGTGTTGGTTTCATAAAAAAAATAATACAGTTTGTCTTAACCGAATTAGAGGTTGTCACAACCGACTTAATATAACAGTATACAAGTATATAGCAAAGTTCATCCGATTATCTGAAATGGATTCGTTTAGCTTCGGAAAAATTTGTCTCGCTTACGATCAAATCAAATATTATTTGTTTCTTATACTTCGTTTGCTTTATTCTTGAATATAAAACCATAAGACATCTTGAAAGTTAGTAGCTTGATGCTACGTTCTAGGGTATACAATTCTATCGGTTAATTCCACGTCATGTCACTTGTTTTTGAGTTATCTCGTACTTTTTTTTAGATAATTTTCATTGTGGGAGTGAATCTATTTATTACTTTCGATGAAAATAAAGGGTTATCCATTTTGCGGTTTCAAAAGTAAACGTAAATAAAAGACATACAAAATATTTGTTTTCATGATATTTCTTTTTTATTATGAAATTTGAACGTTGACATTATGTGTGAAACACTACATCATTTAAATGACCACCACGCGAAGTGTTGCAAGAATTGATTCTTTTGAGCTAATTTTCGACCACTTTTTGACACATGTTGGGCGGTATCTCAGCCATAACTTGACGAATGTTGGTTCTTAAGTGCTCAAGAGTTAAAAGTTTATCTGCATAAACACAGTCTTTCGCGTAGCCCCACAAAAAATGTCTAATGGTGTCAAATCGCATGATCGTGGTGGCCAGTTGATATCGCCACGACGAGGAATTACGCGGCCAGGAAATGTCTCTTGCAATAAATCCATATTCGCTCGAGTGGTGTGGCATGTGACACCGTCTTGTTGAAACCACATATTCTCCAAGTTGTATTCTTCAATAGCAGGCAAAAAAAAAGTCGGTTATCATATGACCATAACGCACCGAATTGACGGTGACAGTCGTTTTCGAAGAAGTAAGGTCCAATCACACCTTCGGACCAAAGAGCGCACCAACCAGTGACTTTTTCTGGATGTAATGGCCTCTCTTCAATTACTTGAGGATTCTCAGAACCCCAAATACGACAATTTTGTTTATTAACATACCCACCGAGTGAGAAATGTGCTTCATCGCTGAAGAAAATTTTGTTCGAAAAATTGTCGTCCACCGCCTGTTGTTCAAGCACCCATTCCACGTATCTACGACGTTGTGAATGGCCAGCTGGCTTTAATTGTTGTGTGAGCTGGACTTTATATGGATGTGGGTGTAGATACAAATGCAAAATACGCCATAATGTGCCGTAAGACAGTCCTAATTCCTGAGAACGACGAGGAATCCACACATTCGGGTCTTCGGCAACACTTTCACTTACAGCAGCGAGCGAAACGATGATGCACAGGCCTTACAATATCTGTAACCGCTCCAGTCTCTTCAAATTTCTTCACATTTTTGCCAATTGCTTGCGTAGTTGGACGATTATGTAAACCATAATCTCCTCTTAAAGCACGATATGTGGCTGTGCCAGAATCACCATTTTTGTAATAGGTTTTAATAACTTTTATTCGTTGTGTGATAGTTAAGCGATCCATTTCCGTCAATGTCAGACTTTCAACTGAAAAGAAAAAAAATTTGTTTAACAACTTAGTTTGACAGATGTCGAATTCCAGCCCTATACTTTTGAAACCACGAAATGGATAACCCTTTAATATACGAGGCGGCGAACAATGTTATTGAAATTCCTTTCATTGCAGCTTTTTTGCTTGTATTTTAATAATACACTCGGAGAATGCAACGAATAAGACCCAATCGGCAAGTTAGTTTCCTCATATCCGATTATCGCTTCAATCATAAAGCAGTAGACAAGAGTCTCTATCCCTCTCTTTGCGTTCTCTCGATGACGACGAGGTAGTTGACCATTTCTTTGAGTTCGAGTTGCTGTTGAATTTTACTCTGTGGTTGGACATAAAACGGCCAGAAATAAAAGGGAATACGAATTTTCGTTCGAAGGTACCAACATCAAACATAATTTGCCTGTCATTACTATCAATCAAACACTGTTTAAATTTAGTTTACTGCATAGATTGTCCAGGGGGTTTCTATGGCACAGCTGATCGAAAAGGTACTCGGAAAATGATGTCGAATGAGAGACCAAAGAAGACATACAGATTACACACCATGCTGAAAACTAAGTTTAAAAGTGTTTGATTGACACTAATGACAGCTAAATTTTGTTTTGTGCTGTTTGCAACGAGCGAAAATACGCACTGACTTTTATTTCTGTCCGTATTATGCCAACCAAAGAGTAAATTACCAAAGCAACTCGAACTGGATGAAATGACCTACTACCTCGTCGTCATGAAGAGGCATCGAAGAGAGTAATAGAGACTCTTTAGAATTGCTCTGTGGTTTGCCTCTGGTTGCTTATCGCTCTCTCGCCCATCCACTCTGTCTTCTATCAATTTTCTACTACATAGTCGATCAGCAGTGTCATAGGTACCCCCTGCTTCAATCCATAATCCACAATGTCATTGAATAGAAAAATTATCAAAAATTCCAACATGATTACAAATCATTCTTGCTTGCACTATGTAACATTCCTATACCATTATTTTTCAGCCCACCTCTTAAAATATAACCCCCCTTAATGATACTTTGAACTTTTCGTTATACATGTAACACCTTTCTAACTTGTTTGTGTTCCCATTAGGTGTGTCCACATCGACTGACATGTTGCAATCCAGTTTCCAAGCCAATTCACTCGGCTCCCCACAAAAGACAAAGAAACATAAGAAAAATGTGGTTTTACTTGAAGCAAAACAAACACACACATTGTCCAACTCCCCCTTCCAACAAGAACAAGGAAGCAAATCAATTTAACTTTAACTAAGAAATATTCAAAGTAGTTTGCAACAACAACAGAGAAAAAACCACAAACAACTCATAAAAATTTATTAAATTACACGTTGAACACGTGTGTTCGTTCGTCCGTTTAAATTTTACGTCAACATTCGCCGCAAGATTTTGACATCCGTGAACAATTCAAAATATCAGGCAGGGAAGCGCAACATGAAACGCACTAAGAGTGAGATAATATTTTAGACGAAAGATAAACGAATGTCATTGTGAAGCTTTCAATTATCTAATTTAAAAGTATTTAAGGCAACAGAACAGATTTCTAAAAAATGTCATCATAGTTTTGACGGATGAATAGTTGTTGTTCGTGGGTGTATTTAAGCGCATCAAGTAATGGTCAAATTTATGGCGCTCTTTTTTTTTGGAAACACTTTAACAGGCAATGCCTTTTGAAGACTTGATATAATAAATAATGATGCCAAATCGCATGACATCGAATGAAACAAATTAGTATACAGACTTAAAATATTTCCAAACATCCCCTACATTAACTTTTGAAAAGGCAGTCAGTGCTATAAGAATTTGGTTTTATATAAATATAATCGATCGCATCTCTCCCTGAAAACTCCTCTTGGAACTGCTATTCTGGTTTATTTACTTTGTAAATATGCAATTTATTGTTATTTAAAACACAAATACATTTTTTTATGGTTCAAAATGCCATTCTACCTTAAATAAACAGACATTTTAACCGAGTCAATCCAAAACAAAACAATATAAAAATTACAACCGGTTGAGAAAGAACAGTCATAAAACCCAATACACATGTTAATAAAATCGACACCCTACCCCTTGTGGTATGGTGTTATACCAACATAAAACAGATTGAAGACATTTGTTCCCATTGAGTTTCAGGTTGTTGAAGTGAACCTTCTCTAAACTCAACCTTTTGGGAACGGTGTAAGAATAAGGGCGGATCGATCAATAAGTCCGTGACTTTTTGAACTTCCCTCGTAGTTATATGAAATGCAACACTGCTCCCATCAAGCATAAAGCAACTATGGTACAGAGAAGAAAATTTACTCATGGATTGGAATGCCAACAAAGAAAACGCGTGAATCGCGTTGTTTCTCTGCTCGCTCTCTTACTCTCTTCGTTGAATATTTCAATACACGAGCAGTTTTCTGATGATGTTATTGTATCTAACTATAGAAATCCAACCATATTTAAATAAAATTACATAAAGTATTTAAAAAAGATGAACTAATCAAGTTACGACGCGGGAAAGAAATGCGTTTGAGTGAATCGCTTCGACTTTTTTGGTTCTCTTCTATTAGGGTTGCCATTTTTCCATTTGTACATCCTTTTTGCATCAAGTACCACCTGTTAATAAACTACTGTCAAATTTTGGGCAAGTTCCGATATTTACTTTGCGTTTAACAGCTGTTCAAAACATATAAACTCGTGCATTTTTTTAAATGAATATGGTAGTGTGGGCGCCTCTTGCACATGAGATCCTGGGTTCGATCCCTGCTCAGACCACCTTAAAATTTCTTTCACCGGCGGTCACCTCGCATAGTGACGGCGAAACTATCGAGTATTGAGCCATGAAAAAGATTCTCAAAATACCGTTCGGAATCGGTGTAATAGTGTAGGTCCCAATCTTTGAGTGAAAACTGGAAAGCGCACAGCTCTGTTATTGTGAGAAGCTCTCTCCTGCCCCTTCATGGGATGTAATGGGAAACCATTTATTTATTTATTTAAACCAAGGAAAAGCTTGATAAATACTATTGGCACACTGCAACATCGATTTCAATGGTAAAAACGTGGTTTACTGAATTTCGTTGTAGTCGCCCAAATACAAATGACGCTGAACTTTCCCGACGGCCAATTGAGGTCAATACACCCGAAAATGTCGAAAAAATCCACGATATGGTTTTGGCCGAATTGGGTTTAAGAAAGCCGTCTGCAAGATGGGTGCCGCGTTTGCTCTCAATTGGCCATAAACGTACGGGTGCACACGTGTGTAGTCTCAATGGTAAAATTCCATGAATTGGGCTACGAATTGGTACCTCATCCGCCATATTATCCGGATTTAGCCCCCAGTGACTATTTCTAAACCTAAAGAAATGGCTCGGAGGAAAGAGATTTAGCTCCTACGATGAAATTATTGATCAAACCAATGCCTATTTTATAGACCTCAAAAAAACCTATTGTTTGGAAGGGATACAAAAATTGGAGAAACGTTGGACTAAGTGTATTGAGCTAAAAGGAGATTATGTTGAAAAATATTTTTTTGTTGCAAAATAAACTGTGTTTCATTCCGAAAGTCACGGACTTATTGATCCGCCTCGGTGGTTAGAGAGATGGAGGGAGTAAGCCAAGGAAGCTCACTCAAGTAGCAGTGATTGCGTTTCAACAGCCACGATACCCTGAAAAGAAAATAAAAGAATGTGCCAGTAGTAGATTGAGGTTACCCACTTATACCCAATTAGTACTGTTAATGTATTTTAGTAGTACTCTAGGTTCCCTTCTCCCCAGTTCCTGTATTCCGTCAAATAAGGGCTTCCCCAAGTTGTCCTCTTTACACTTGCCAAGGCTGGACTCTGTAGGAGATAGTGTTTAGGGGTTTCCGTCATAGGTTCGTCGTACCAACTACGACAGTAACGTCAGTGTTGTATTACAATTAGAGTATCCAAAAAACCGGAATGTTTTTTTCGGTTTGTTCAAAAAATAAGTTTTTTCAGAAACCGGTTTTCGATTTTCAATTTTGGCAAAAAGCGGTTTTTTGTTTTAAATTAAATTGCACATGTAGCACTTCCAATATATTTGTTCACTGCCCATTTCATATATTGATTCGTGTTTAAAACTCAAAATTTGACAACTTTACTTAAATTTGACAATCACGTTTTAATTATAAATTTAAATTTAAACCATATTCTAATTTGGAATGCGTGTGTAATAAAATTTACAAGTTTCAATCAAATTCATATTACACTGATTTAAATTCGAAAATCAAATTTCAAATTTGAAAGAGATTTTCATGTATGAACATTAGGGCGTTTCACCAAAGGCGTTTTTTGCAACTCTTGAAGCAGAGTATTAAAGTTTGTAATCTAAACGAATTTCGAACATTTTTTTGGATTTTTTGAAGATGGGTATGGGGTCGCGAAAAAAGATTTCATCAAAAAAATAAGCGTATGGAGAAAATTTTTTTGTATAATTTTTTTCTGGTGCTTTTTGTTCATAAAACTAAACAATTCCCTTCTTAATGATCCGATCCCACGAATAAAAAATTATTGGTGTGAAGAATTATTATATTAAGGAATTATTATATATAGTACAAAATTGTTTTTTCCTAGATTTCAAAACTCGATAACTTTAAAAGTTTTCAACATTTTTTGAAGATGTTAAATGGGTTAGAAAAATATTTTAAGTGTCTTTATCTTGGTGTATACAAGTTTATATCTTACGTGTGGAAAAATATTGAAAAAAATAAAAAATAGACAAAAAAAATTTTTATTTTTAATTTCACACTATTTGAATTTTAAAATACTTGAAGTCGGCACTTTTTTAAATGTAATTTACAAAAAAAAAAAATTATTTGTTTTTTATCCAAGTCCACCAATAGAGTGGTCATAACCACTAAAACATTGTAATCTTGTCATTTTGAAACCCCCTTGCGTGTTCTAACCATAAAGTATTTTTGGTTCTCGCCCTCGTGTCATATGACAAAAGTCCAAAACTTCATTTCCAATTTTCTCCACTTTTTGATTCGTGCAGTTAGTGCAATTGGCCTCTCAGTAGCTCATATAATATATATAGAACTCGAACGCCTATATAGATAAAGAAACTGATAGATAAAGCGCGACTTTTTTCATTAGGTGCTGCCCTGTTGTACTGTCACTTTCACTGAAGTGTCCCATAATTCTCATTGACATTTATTCAATACTGTTCGAAATTTTTCGAAAAAAATTAATTTCATGCAATTTTTTATAATTTTGTTAAGTTATCAAGAGGAAAAATTTCGCAAACCCGAATAAGTCGTAACATGCAGTAACAACATCTTCATCCAAAAAGTTCCGCCGCGCAAAACTGCAGCAACTTCTGTGGTCGCGGATTCCAAAACTGTTTGTGTGTCTGAGGCATAGAGTAATGATATATAGAGACTCCATCTGTCTCAGTATTTTGATGACGTTTAGTGTGTTGCATATGGGCGGTTGCATGTTGGAAAGTATTGGTTTAATACAGCTACAGCATTTCGATTTGTGCGTTAAAATTTGTATGTAAATACACCACAAACATATACTAACAATAAAAAATAACAAACAAGTCCAAAATCCGTTTAAATTTCAACGACTTTCATCAAAACGACATGAAAAATTTAAGTCAACAATTTTTGTAATTCCACCTGGTTTAAGTCCACGAATTTCCACGCACCACGAATAGTGTGAATGGAAATGTCACATGAGAGCAATGGCGTCTCTATACATCATTACTCTATGGTCTGAGAACTCCCAATCAGGAATTGTTGCTGAACCGGAGGAAGAACATAGATTGTGGCGACATAGTTTCACAGTTCGGTGACTATGTAACTTTCCATTGTATGTTACGTGTTGTAGTCTTGCTTTAAAATTATATTTTCGTTGGAGCTTTCTTTGTATTTTGTTGATATGATATGGAAATTTTAAATTTTTGATAAATACCAATATTTTTGTTTATGTTTTTGTGAACAAAACAATCATATTTATTGTTTTCAGCGACATCTAGAATCTTACCCTTTGTACTATAAATATTCCAACACTTGTGCTTCATCACCAAATATATATATCACCAAATTGTATGGGGTACTGCCAGTAGTGATGTGCGGTTCCGTGTTTTTGAAGAACCGATTCAATCGAGTCCAGTTCCGAGCAGAAACGGGTATTTGGACCGGTTCCGGTTCTCAGCAAATTGCTGTCCCAAAGAGGCTTAAATGCGTAAGTTATTATAAGAATATAACACTTTATAAAAAATACACGTTTTCATACCCTCATCCAAAGTTTAACACTTTTGGTTCCTTATTTATTATTTTGGAACCGTTTTATTTTTCTTTTCAAATCGATATTCAGTTCGTTTAGAATCGTTTTCTGTATTTGTGGAACCATTTTCGGTTCTATTGAACGCGATTTTCGGTCCTTTAAGAACCGATTTCGGTTCTTTAAGAACTTTTGTCGGCTCATTTGGACCTGCCAATCGGTTCGTTTGAAACCGATTTCGGTTCTTTTTGGAACCGTAATTCGGTTCTTGCAAGCACCGGTATGGTCAGTTTTTGCAAAGAACCGGTTATGTAGAACCGGCTCCTTGATTATGTCCATCACTAACTGACAGTGGTGCATTGGTAAACGCAGTGGAAGAAAGTTTCTTAATCGCAGGAATGACATATGTCCCTTACTTAGGGTTTAGACGGGGACAATTTTGCGGAGACAATAGCAATACATTCACTACCATTCCATAGCATACACTCACACTTCTCTCATTGCCTTCGTCACTGTCTCTGATTTTTGAAAGACAGAAAATTCCACAAATGGTTTGATGTAATCGGCCAATGCGGCGAAGTTTCATTTAGTTTCAATAGACAGCACAATTTGGAAAAATGAATTTTTATTAGTAGATTTTGTTAAATGGTATTTAATTTGCACGAAACGATACTGATGGCGGTTGCTTAAGAGTGTATTGCCTTTATAATTGTCTGGAAACATTTTTTCGCTTCTTTGACCACTAATATGGACATAATCTCAATTGTCTCGTCTCGTGTAAACGCAGGGTTAGTATGTTTGACAAAAATTTGGAACCAGGGGCAGAGGTCACAAAAAAAAACCAAAAATAGAGTAAAATTAGAGAGAAAGGAAAACAAAACAAAATTTGTCGGACGGGCCAAAGGCGCCCACAAATTGCAAAAAGGACCCCAAAATAGGTTAATAAAAAAATCAATTTTTTTACGCATTTTCTAGTGAGGGTCAAAATAAGAGGAAAGCATAAACTATTTTTTTGTCGATAACTGTCTTAGTTATCGATAGATAAAATCGTTAAATTTTTGAAAAAAAATGTGTTTTTTTTTGTACAAAGATTCTAAATTTGATCAAAATATCAAATAATATTTTTCGAAAACTCTGTGTGTTATCGAGATTTCTGGGGTAGGTTCAATACCGGCTTCGTCATAGTATTTTTGAATAACTTTCGTTTGAGCACCCACACTTGGGCATTGGTTTGCCGGTTTTTTGGACCCCGGCATGCTTTTGATGTTTGATGCGTTGCTTTTGATGTTCTATGACCAAGTAATTCCAAAGTTTCGCTACAGATGACCTTATTATCGCACCCACAGAACACAGATTTCGACAGGCAGTGGATCCAGCAAATCGATTACATTTTTCCAACAATAATATACATTCGTCTCAGTGGCGATAAATTTTTAATTATTGAAATCCTTTTCGTTGTGGTAATAAATCAGTAGGTTCACCCACTTTCGATGGAAATATTTGTTGAGACTACAAACAAATTCGCATTGGTGATGAAATGTTTACCTTTCACTGCATGTTACACCCTTAGATGCAATAGTGCTGGTACAAGCTGCTCTTTGCTTAAACCTCAGGCTACAACCACGTCGTATAAAAATATCGACACTATCAAGCGATTAACCATGAAAGACCTACTCTGAGTGTTTAAACTGAAGTTCTGCCAGTGATTTATAAATTGATAGCACATACGCGAACTTCTCAAGATGTTATGGGGAATACAATTAATGTCTTGTATTATACCATTGTTTGTTGTATTCCCATTCACAAACTACAATCTGCTGTTTTGATTAACACACATAAAAATCTCATTAGCTTAAAAGAACACCTCACCTGATTACACTCGAAAAATAATGCCAGGACAAAAGTCGCAGTTTTCGAAAGATGCAACGTTGGCCAGGCTATATAATACGAATAATCGAGTCACAGAGTAATATTAAACTCCTAATGAAATTCTGTAATTATCCAGGTTTACATTAGTGGTTAGCTTGTGATTAACTTAAAGATTGAATTTATATGACAGAATATATAAAGGGACTATCAACTGGCAGCCTAACAAAATCTTCATGATAAATATACCGTTAAGGTCTATGATCTTTTTCTGTCAATGCATCTTGTAACGAACTCTTTAAATATATTGCTAATATATTAAAGGACCTCATATCCCGGGAAAATTATATAAAATATTCGGCAGGATTGAAGGCAAATCTAATGGAAATACATATATGTAAATAATGGTAAATTGTTTGTACTGCTTTGTACCACTACACTACATGACGCTATACACTTGATAATGAAAAAGTGGGGCATCATCACGGAACACACCATTATTCCGAATAACGTTTTTCACGAAACCCTCAACTTCTGCATACCTGACAGCAACTATTTTGCATGCGTTAGGGAAATGTACGAGGGCGGATCAGTAAGTCCGTGACTTTTTGACTGAAACATATTTTTTTTTTCAAAAAAAAAAATTATTTTGCAACATAATCTCCTTTTAGCTCAATACACGTTTCTTTAATTTTTGTATCGTTTCCAAAAAATAGAATTTTTTGAGGTCCATAAAATAGGCATATGTTTGATCAATAATTTCATCGTTCGAGCTAAATCTCTTTCCACCGGGCCATTTCTTTAGGTTTGGAAATAGGGAATAGTCACTGGGGGCTAAATCTGGCGGATGAGGTACCAATTCGTAGCCCAATTAAACAACTCCAAACAATCCTTTGAAGTTATCCCACGATTACGTTTATGGTCAATTGAGAGCAAACGCGGCACCCATCTTGCAGACAGCTTTCCTAAATCCAACTGATCATTTAAAATCGAAACCACACTGCCATATGAAATTCCTATGGTATCAATAATCTCACGCACATTTACTCGTCGATCGACCAACACCATATCGTGGATTTTTTCGACATTTGCGGGTGTATTGACCTCAATTGGCCGTCCAGAACGTTCAGCGTCATTTGTACTTGTGCGACCACAACGAAAGTCAGTAAACCACTTTTTTACCAATGAAATCGATGGTGCAGAGTCCCCATAGTATTTATCAAGTTTTTGCTTGGTTTGATTGACGGTTTTTTTTTCGCAAAAAATAGTGTTTAATGAGAACTCGAAATTCACTTTTTCCCATTTTTAAAAAAATCCACGAGGTTGTATGTTTTGAACAGCTGTTAAACGCAAAGTAAATGACGGAACTTGCTCAAAATTTGACAGTAGTCTATTAACAGGTGGTACTTGATGGGAGCAGTGTTGCATTTCATATAACTAGGAGGGAAGTTCGAAAAGTCACGGACTTATTGATCCGCCCTTGTACAACCAAAATTGTTTGCAGTCCATTGTCACCCATCATAGCCGATATAATATTGGAATGCCTCGAAAACTTGCACAGCAAATATCAAAGCAAAAATTTTTCTGATACAAATCAACTGGCACAAATGTAGAAAAGTTTAGAGTCAATTTTTCTGAGCAACCATCGGAAACGAAACGTCGGACATTTGTGCCAGTCAGTTTTGTTTTGATGGTTGCTCTGCAAGTTTCCGCGGTTTTCGCGTTTACATGAATATGACTAGTATTACCTCTTTCTTAACGACGAAGACATAACTATCGACTACGTAGGGAAATATATAGATGATATCCTCGCGAATATAGCACAAGACAATGCAGTGTAAATATTGACAGCTCTGAATAAACACCACATGAAAATTAAATTCACCATTGAAGTCTAGGAAATTGAAAAAATTAACTACTTGACACTGCAAACTACAACGCAAGGGAAGCATAAATACATTTGTCTGATAGACCAAGGAAATATCTCTGGAATTTCAACACCAGTAAACAAGAATCACAGATAATCACCACAAGCTAGTATTGACAATTTGGGATTACGGAGAAAATCCATGATCTGTATAAGAGGGCGGTCCCAAAACTATCCGACCTAACAAAGAAGACACAAAAAGGCTGTGAAAAATTTTCTTTATTTTGCAACAAAATCTCATTTTAGCCCGATACACTTTTTCCAGCGATATTCAATAGCTTCGATCCCTGTTTATAGTAAGAACTGTCAAATTCCTTAAAATAGTCATCAACCGCAGACTCCACCTCTTGATTGTTGGCAAATCTTTTACCACCGAGCCATTTTTGCAGGTTTGGAAGTAGAAAATAGTCCGAGGGAGCTAAATCAGGCGAATACGATCCGTGATGAAGCAAATCGAAATTTAATTCATTAATTTTAGTCATCGCAATACTGTATGCGTGAAGTGGAGCATTGTCTTGATGAAACAATACTTTCTTTTCGTCAAATGCGGCCTTTTCCCCACAATTTCATCACTTAAACGCTGCAATAAATTAGCACAATATTCGCCATTGATGGTTTTTCCTTTCTGAAGATAATCAATAAATAATATTCCAATGCGCATCCCAAAAAGCAGACGCCATGACCTTGCCTGCAGATGGAGCCGTCTTCGCCTTCTTTGGACACCATTCTCCCGTTCCAGGTCACTCTTTTGACTGTTCCTTTGTCTCAGGTGTGACGTGGTGAATCCATGTCTCATCCATGCTTATAAATCGACGCAACAATTCGGCTTTATTGCGGTGAAACATCGCCAAACACTCTACTAAAACATTTTCACGATGCTCTTATTGCTCTATTGAAAGCAAGCACGGCACCCATCTTGCGCACAGCTTTCGCATCTTCAAATCTTCGGTCAATATACGATGTATAGCACTTTTCGAAATGGCTACCATTTCAACTCGTGCGCCGGTAGAGCAATGGTTAGTGTGCGCGGCTCTTGTACATGAGATCCTGGGTACGAACCCTGCTCTGACCACCTTCAAAAAAAATTTCTTTCGGCGGCGGTCACCTCGCATAGTCACGGCGACACTATCGAGTATATAGCCATGATAAAGCTTCTCAAAATACCGTTCGGAATCGTTGTAAAACTGTAGGTCCCAATCAGTGAGTGAAAACTGGAAAGCGCACAGCTCAGTGATTGTGAGAAGTTCTCCCCGGTCCCTTCATAGGATGTAATGGGAAACCATTTATTTTTTATTATTTATCATTTCAACTAGCTCGCGCATCAGTTAACCGTTTCTGGAGTGGATACCTCAATTGGTCGACTACTACGGTGTTCGTCTTGGCACCTCGTATAGCCTCGTTTAAGTTCCCAATATTTCACAGTCGTAATCAAAGGACCAAACTCCTCCAGAGTAGAATGTAACTCTTCTTTATATATATTCAATTACACAACGGTGACCAATTTTTTCCGTCTTTACAAATTCACTGGGATCGTTTACATTTGACGGCTGAAATAAAAATACTAAAAAACGTGGCTCCTGGAAAATAAAAACATACGTTTTATAAGGTTGCCACTTTTCACCAAAATTTATTTTTCAATCTTTTATTTTCTAGGCGTCTGTCGACTAGTTTTGGGACCTCCCTCGTAGCTCAAAGGAAACCGATAAATATTCTTCTAAGAAATAATTTCAGATCGAGTCATATAGAAGAGAAATTTCAATTACAGCAATTTTATCTCAAAGCTGATATCATACTGGTTTTCATGCACTTTATCCTTTTAAACTCGAAAAAGTAATACATTTTTTTTCACCGAAAATATTTGAGGTTATGGTACTTTACGCGGCATAACTTCTATATTTGTCCACAGATTTTCTTCAGATATGATTAGTTTCGTTAAGATGCAAGTAATATGAAATAAATTTAAAAAAATTTATTGATTATATTCTAATTTTTTCCGTATTTAGAAATTAAAAAAATACGTACATAAACTGCTATACCATTGTTAAAACTACCTTTAGAACATTTTTAGTCCAAATAGTTAACTTTTAACTGGAACCATATGACGCTAGATCGGATGTTTCTGTCTCAAAATATAAAGACAATTGTTAAACTAACCCAACGAAAAGAAAATTGAAAAAAAATTAAAAATAACTTGCGGAACACAAAAAAAATAACAAGGTTCTGACAACGGACTCTGGTATAGGGGAAAAATATCAACATTTTCTGTTATTTTTGATTTATAGATTTTAATCTACAGCTTTCTTTTGTTGGGTGACTTATAATGAAAGCTTACGCAGAATATTTTTCCAATATACACAAACCCCCTAGAATCCAATTTTGTGGGTCATTTTAGCGCCAAGTCGGAATATGTACGAAATTAACCCTTAAATGTATTATATTCCGTTTTGATTTATTTTTGAATTGAGTTTTGAGCTTTTGGTATGTTTAGAAACCTATCATAGAATTTTATGAGGAATATTTTCGTAGTACCCTAAACAAGGGGTGTAACTGGTTAAAATGTTTTTTTACCCGTTTCTACAAAAAGAGTAAAAAGTACCGATATATTGAGGCGGTAGATGGTTAAAGTATTCCACAAAAATGTTTCTCGTAAGTTTTTACATAAAATCCTATACCTTAAACGGAAAGATAACATGGTTTCCTATGCCGATTCATCGTAAGAATTTGCAAAATGGGGGGTAAAATCACTTAAATTTTCAAAACGCCGGTAGACTTAAATTTGTTTTTACCCCCTCTAGCAGAATCCGTTGTCAGAACCTTGTTATTTTCGAAACCGTTGCATTTTGTTCCACAGTTTAGTTAACCACAAGATTTATCTATTTTTTCAGTTCAATTCGCACGGAAGAGAACAGTGATATTTTTATTTTAGCGATTGTATTATTTTTTAAAGATTTTTTACAATAAACGCCCACAGAACACGAATAAAGTATTTATTTTTTCGACTGGATGCTCTGTTTTCGAGATATACACATATAGGCGTTTTATCGACTTTATATTAGATCCTTTTTCTAAAAAAAGCCATGAGGTACAAAGTTATTATTTTGCGATTGGACGCATCGTTTCCGAGTTGTAACAATTTTTTTATTAAAGCGATTTAATTATTTTGGCGACTTTTGGAAAAAATAAATCTTCTCTTTTGGACCACTTTATGAAAAACCTATAGAAGCACGGAGAAAGTAGTTATTTTTTCGATTGGACGCTCAGTTTTGGAGATACAGATATGTGCGCGAGTTTTTATATGAAATCGTTTCACATTTAGCGATTTAAAAAACGGCTAAAGCATCATCTGGAGGTAAAACTTTATTATTTTGCAATTGGACGCATGGTTTCTGAGTTATAAAAAAAAAAAAAAAAATGGTGTCCCATAACATCCCATGAAGGGATTGGGGAGTGCTTCTCACAATCAGTGAGATGTGCGCTTTCTAGTTTTACACTCACTGATTGGGACCTACAGTTTGACACCGGTTCCGAACGGTTTTTTGAGAAGCATTTTCATGGCTAAGTACTCGATAGTGTCGCCATCACTAAGCGAGGTGACCGCCGTCGAAAGAAATGTAAGGTGGTCTGAGCAGGGATCGAACCCACGTTCTCAGGTACAAGAGCCGCGCACACTAACCATTGCACCACCGACGGCCAGTTATCCATGTTTGAGTTATATCCATGTTTTATTTTAGCGAATTTTTGCAGAAAAATGCATGGGTACGAATTGGACCACTACTTCAGGAAAATCCCTTAGAAACACACAAAAAGTTTACAATGTATTAGTTTTGCGATTGGATACACAATTTCCGAGTTATACCTTTTTTTATTTTAACGATTTTCTCATTTCGGCGATTTTTTGAAAAAATGTCTTCGTAACGAATGGGGCCTCTTTAAAAAAAAGCTTTAAAAACTCGTAAAAATTCGTAATTTTTTCGAATGGACTATCCGTTTTCGAAATATAGGCATGCGGACGTCTTAGCGATTTTTTAATTGAAAAGGTTGTAGTTGTAGCGGTTTAAAAAAAAAAACCCTGATACCATATTAAAGACATCCATTGGCTAAACCCTGTTTTGAGGTAAACAGTGCATTATTTTCGCGAGTGGACGCACTGTTTCCGAGTTATAGCTTTCTTTTTATTTTACCGACTTTCCCTTTTTTGCCGACCATTTCAAAAAAAATTCCGTATGAGTTGGATCACTTTATGGAAAGCGTTACGACCTCGTAAAAATTAGTTAATTTTCCAATGTACGCTCCGTTTTCGAGCTATAGGCGTATGGGCGTTTTAGCGATTTTTATTTGAAAAGTTTTTAGTTTTAGCTATTGTTCTAAAAAAAAGTGATGCCGTATTAAAGACATCTATTAGTTAATGACTCCCGTGGAGGTAAACAATGTATTATTTTTTCGGTTGGACTCAAAGTATCCGAGTTATTACTTTTTTTATTTTAGCGATTTTCTCGTTTTGGCGATTTTTTGAAAAAATATATTCCATATGAATTGGACCACTTTAAGGAAAAACGTTAAAACTCGTAAAAATCTGTAATTTTTCGAATGGATACTTCGTTTTTGAGATATAGACATATGGGCGTTTTAGCGATTTTTTATTTGACATGGTTGTAGTTTTAGCGATTTTTGAAAAACAAACCTGATTGATATCATATTAAAGACATTCACAGACTAAAGCGTCTTATGGTGGGAAAAATTTTTTTTTTTTTTTTTTTGCGATTGGACGCACTGTTTCCGAGTAATAATCATTCCGAGTTCTAACCATTATTTTATTTAACCGATATTCTTGTTTTGGTGATTTATTGAAAAAAAAAAAATTCTTTCATACGAATTGGACCACATTATGAAAACTCCTTAGAATCTTCAAAAATTAGTTATTTTTTCGATTGCACGCTCTGTTTCCGAGATATATGAATTTTTCTAATTTATTCATATATTCGATCTAAAATGGGGTTGGGTTACCCTGGGTATACCCATCACTGTGGGTATTGTGGGAAGGCCGTCTACCCATTCCCCATGTGTAATGGGTAATCGTGATGGGCAATTCCTCATAGTCGTGTTTGACTACCCATTATATTGCCCATACCCTCTCTGTAGTGTGTAGACCCATTAGACATCGTTTTTAATGAACATTCAAGACATTTTCTTTATTTTTCAAGACATGCACTGTAGCGAAGTTGCGTCAACCTACTACTTCGGGTACTGTCGTCAAGGCATTCGTATGTGTGTGAACACAAAAACACAATACGCTACGGTACATGTGTTGAAAAAAAGCAACTGGCTTGAGTGGAAGTATTTACTACCCATTTCACATGAAATACATACCCGGGTTGGCGCTCGTAAAGCAATTTTGACGTTTCTGGACCGTGTTCAAAAGAGTATAATGATGGGCAGCAAATCTAGTGTAGCAACAATTACCCTATTTACTCCATTTTTTGCCTGATAGGGCATTAATCGTTGATAAATATAAAAAAAAATCGGCGGCGATCCCTATTTTCCGAAATATAGGCCTCCAAAGCTTGAATGTATAATCAGGCATTCCTCAGCCATTTATTACCCGATCGAGTTGAAATAGATTTCAGTGGAAACGTATGTCTAAACTCTTTTAATCTGTGTATAAACATGCTTATATTTATTATTATTATTATTATTTATATCATTTAACCTCACTTTTTTCATAAAATTTTTCTATTTTCAAAAAATTCCTAGTAAACTTATTTTCTTGGTAGACTCCGATAATAGACAAGTCTGCAGCCTTTTTTCTAAGGTATAATACTCACATGTAGCCCTTCAAAGACCGGAGATATGAAAGTTAAAAAAAAAAAATTACCCACAAGTCAACCTTTATTTTCTTTTATACGGTTTTTAAATCCGATGACTCGATAACTACGCTAGTTATCGAAAAAAGTTATTTAATTTTTTGTCGCTTATTTTTAATACTTCTGTAAGAAAATATCATAAAATTTAAAATTCGGAAAAGTTTATTTTTTTCACAGGTTCTTTACCAATCGATAACTCGATAACTACGCTAGTTATAGAAAAACGTTATTTAATTTTTGCCTCTTATTTGGAAGAATTCCATTAAAAAATATGTTTTTAAATATCGTTTTATTTCTGTTAGTATAGTTTGTTGGATTTAGTTTTTGTTAAAGTAAATTATTGTTGTAAAGGGTGGTTAAATTTTAAGGGCCGATGTTGATTTTGAATAAAACTCAAATTATTTAGGAAATTATTGTCATTTCTTTTTATTATGATAATATGGTGTGGTTCAATTATGTATGGAACAAAATATCATCCGATGGTCCAAGTTTTCGATGACGCTGAGGCATAATTGAGGTTCTATGCCGTTAATGTGCCGAATTATCTTATCCTTTACCTCTTGAATTGTTGCTGGCTTATCGACGTACAACTTTTCTTTCAAATAACCCCAAAGGAAGAAGTGCAACGGTGTCAAATCACATGATCTTGGCGGCCAATTGACATCGCCTCCACGTGAGATAACACGGCTATTGAAATTGTCGCGCAAAAGAGCCATTGTTTCGTTAGCTGTGTGGCAAGGGGCACCGTCCTGTTGAAACCACATATCGTCCACATCCGTATCTTCCAATTCGGCCCATAAAATTGTTCATCAACGACGAGCGTGAGAGGTGCAATTATTGGCCACGGCGACGAGTTGAGGTGGACGACTCTTCAGCCAAACTGTCGCGAATAGCAGCAATATTTTCTGCAGTACGAGCTATACGAGCATGTACTGACGTTTTCACATCTCCTACAGACCCGGTTTGCTAAAATTTTTGCACGATTTTTCCGATTGTACGCACATTTGGACGATTAAGTTGACCGAAAAAATCACGAAGTTCACGATATGCAACGCCCATTTCCATAAACAGCCTGAATAACTTTAACGCGTTGATCGATTGTGTATCTTGCCATGGTTCAAATTGAGTTAGTCTGAAATTGAGAAATGTCAAATTAAATGCAGAAAAGGACTTGACGCATAGGTGTGGTTCACATTCAACATCGGCCCTTAACATTTAACCACCCTTTATTATTTGTTTTTGTATGGTGGAAAGACGGGAATAAAGCGCAGCAGCCAAAAACTTATTAATTTTTTATCTTTTTATTTTGTCTTCAAAACTTTTTCCAAAACTGTGAACATAAATATCTCCGGTCTTTCAAAGGTTGTAGGTGATTATTATAGGTTGGTGTCTTCTCTATTATCGCAGTCTGCCACGACAATAAATTTTAGTATATATTATTTTTTTAAATAGTAGTTGTTTATGAAAAAAGTGAGTTTAAAAATCCGTATTTTTAAATTATGGTGGCACAGATTTATAGAATTTAGAAAGAGCTTTGTAATGATACCCATTTTAGGCAGATCGGATTATAAATACCTGAGATATGACAGATTATATACTCAAGCTTCAAAGGCCTATATCTCAAGAAGTTGGACCGTCCGCAGAAGGAAACACTTTTCCGGCTCAGCGGAGAAGGGTTTGTCGGTGGTGAAGTTTTGGTGTAAATCAGAGCATGATATCTTCAAGTTTGGGTCAAACTTCAACCAACACTAAATCCTGATTCATGTTCATCCTATCCCTATTTCGAATGCACTACTTTTATGGTGGCATCCACTGAGTGTTGGTCAGTATAAGTGTTGGTGTTGGTCTAATTTCACCTACTTCTTCTCTTCATTCCCCCCATGATCGACCAAGTGGGCTGAAAACATAGCACCTAACAGATTCCTTAGGGCTTAAGTATCGTTCACAACTAAATTTGTGCGCCTTCAATCAACTGTTTGTTTTCTTGAGTGTATTCTCAGACATTATTGCTGTGTTTGCTTGATTAATGAGAAAAATGTCTGTATGTCTGCCGACACAAATACGGCGCACGACTACCAACATTTTTTGTGCTGTAGCATATTGTTGTACATCGGATTGTGAAAGCGAAAGTGGGACTTTTTAACTACGGATGATGAACTTGGTTTATTAGTCGCACTAGGGAGGAGGTGAATCTACACGTGACTCTAGCTGCTAGTATGGAAATGAATGTACATACTACGATATTTGTCGTAAAGCCAATGACGACCACGAGTGCTTGTTTGGTTTGTTGGTGTGATGCGACCTTGCTATTAATTCAATGTTATGTTAGGTAAAGAAATGCGGAGGATGGCAGGGAATAGTTAGTAGCGTGTTGATTAACATGGTATTTAATTAATATAACATCATTGAAATACGACGAGGGGTTGAAGTGGGAAAGTATTGAAGAGTTTATTAAATTAAACTTGGATTTCCAAAAACCAAAAACTAACACAGCCGGGGGGATACACAGCTGCATAGGTATCACGTTTATTTAGTTTGAAGTATCAATCATCATATTGGATTTCTCATTTTGTGGTCTTCGTCTGTTTTTTTTTTAATTTTTCTTAGCAATGATATCGTTGAAACGGAGCCACTCACCTGGAGGTTTTGGAGGAAACGCCGCTATATTGTGGTGTTACTCGCTTTCTTCGGGTTTTTCAATGTCTACTCGATGCGCGTAAATTTAAGTGTGGCCATTGTGGCAATGACCGAAAATCGCACTGTGATCGATGAGAATGGCATGGAGACATGGGAGCAGTATTTCCCTTGGGACTCGAAACAAAAGGGTTTGATATTGAGTTCCTTCTTCTATGGCTATATAATGACACAATTCATTGGAGGCTTCATAGGAGCGAAAATCGGTGGAAATATTGTAAGTTGGTTTTGTTCTAACAAGTGTTTTCTTACAGTGTAATTTTTAATTTTAATTTTAAATTTATAGGTCTTTGGCGTAGGCATTGGCGCCACTGCAATACTGACATTGTTCACGCCATTGGCCGCCAAACATAGTTTGGAAGCGCTATTGGCTGTGCGTATTATCGAGGGAGTATTTGAGGTAAGTTTTGTGGAGAAAAGCAACGTCTTCTCAAGCATCATAAGCGTCGTACACGCTAGCACTTGCAATGCCGACGCACAGTGGCTCTGAATCGATTTTCATCGCCCAAAAGTCTATAACATTTGACTTTGTTAAAGTTTTACTTAGTTCCGTAAAAACCTGCTTGTAGGTAAGGATTCATGGACTATTGTGATACATCAACATGGGAAAAATGATTCTGAACCACTGTGCATCATTTAAATTCTTACGACCACTTCTCTCTCTCTGTTCATTCCAGGGCGTCACTTTTCCCTGCATCCATGCTGTATGGTCCCGCTGGTCTCCTCCCCTTGAAAGATCGCGTATGGCTTCTATAGCCTTCGCTGGCAACTATGCGGGCACAGTCGTCGCCATGCCTTCGTCGGGTCTCTTGACTACAGCCTATGGTTGGGAAAGTGTGTTCTATGTCTTCGGTACCATAGGTTGTCTCTGGCTCGCACTATGGCTGATTATTGTACGTGCAGGACCTGATAAGGATCGTTTCTGCCCGGAAAATGAGCGGGAATATATTGAGAAGAAGATTGGTGTTGCCACTAATAGACAAATCAAGCATCCCTGGAAGGCTATATTCACATCACTGCCATTTTATGCCATCGCAGCATCACATTTCTCGGAGAATTGGGGTTTCTATACTTTACTAACACAGCTGCCATCATTCCTGAAGGGTGAGTTATGCGACAGACCTTCAAGTGTAAAGATTAATATTAATATTTTATTATTCCAGACACCTTAAACTTTAATATGGACAAGACTGGCTTCCTGTCCGCTGTTCCCTATCTGGCTATGGGCATTTTGTTAGGTGTCTCTGGCTATTTGGCCGATTGGCTGCAGGTCAAGGGATATCTGACCACCACCCAAGTAAGACGTTACTTTAACTGTGGCGCTTTCTTGGCACAAACGGTATTCATGGTACTCACCGCCTATTTACTGGATCCCATATGGTCGGTAGTTTGTATAACCATTGCGGTGGGTTTAGGTGCCTTTGCCTGGTCTGGCTTTGCGTGAGTCTTGGGAAGATGTCCCAAAATAAAAAACAGATTACTTTAATTTTCCAATCCCTTCTTTACAGCGTCAACCATTTGGATATAGCTCCCCAACATGCCAGTGTTTTAATGGGAATTGGCAACACATTCGCCACTATTCCCGGTATTGTTAGTCCCCTATTGACCGGCTACTTGGTGGTGGAGCAAACCAGCGATGAATGGAAGACTGTCTTCTTTATATCGGCTGGCATCTATCTGATCGGTTGTGTTATCTATTGGTTCTGGGCTTCGGGAGAATTGCAAGAATGGGCCAAAAGTCCCGAACAAAAAGCTCTCGAATTGACCACAAATCATCATCACCCCAATGCAAATGCTTATGTAAACGAAGCTATGGATGTCAAAGACGACGTCAAGTGAAATCTGCCTCAGATCATTCCGTATTCAATTAATTATTTTGTAAATATTTATTTAATCACAAAATCGTTTTTGTCTGAAATTAAGACAATAAATTTATGTTCAAATTGTTATCCTAGAGCGCACAATGTGCGCGTCAAGTGGGTCAATACTCTAGAAACATTGTTGCACCATACGTACCCCTCCTCATTCACACGAAATAAACAAGTGTCGATACTCGTACACTGATCAACAAAGTCGGATTGTTTTTCTTTGCTGTTTATTTCAAGGGAATTTTAAATAATTTTTGTAAAAAACGAATACATGTATGTGTTGGTGTTTGTATTATTCCTGGAAGTGCGTTGTGCGCGTAATAAAATTAGTTTAAACAGTCAATAGTTTTCAGCCCATGTGGTCATTGTTCTCAGGCGGAATTTGCTTCATCGTGTAATATATGACACAGTGGGATCTCGAGCATTTACATCAAATGTATATTATGAAATTCAAAATTCAGTATAACGATTTGCACCGATTGTTCTGTTACACGCTGAAAAATCGGTGTTTTTTTTTGTTGTTGGTTGGATACAAACATAACTAGTTTGTACTTGTATGAGAAGTTAATAGTAGAAGCTCAGACAGATTTTTATACATATATGAAAATAGTCGGTTTTGTTGGAACAACAGACCATTCAGGAAAGCACTCTCATGACTAGTTTCAAACTCTGTGACAAGTTCATCATCAGTTGACTAACTACTGTGCCCTCATTGATATCACTGGCAGATCATCAATCGTATAAGAAAATTTGTAGGTTGTCACAAACATAGCATACTTCTGTCCAAACACATTATGTTTGCTTGCTAAAATTGCTGTGTTACTGACTGAGTGATTCATCAGCGCCCTGGCCAAACGGCTAACGGTAGGGTAATCTAACTTGGACTGTATACTCCTTTGTAAATATGTGAGATAAGGGATTTTTTGAAATTCAAAAATTCAAAAATTGGGCAAACAGGGATAAAAATTGTACTATACTAAAATCCAAACGGCTAAAGACAGAATCACGAAACTTGATAGAAATACATAGGTAGGTGGGGAGATAGTGACTTTTAAAAATTTTTACTTTTAAGGAGAAAAACGGGGCAAAACGGCACAAAATTTGTACTACGCTAAAATTCAAACGGTTAAATG
Source organism: Phaonia tiefii (assembly GCA_963931995.1). Lineage (NCBI taxonomy): Eukaryota > Metazoa > Arthropoda > Insecta > Diptera > Muscidae > Phaonia > Phaonia tiefii. The sequence goes on from OZ008369.1 coordinate 28,395,783, forward strand.
CAGAATCACGCACCTTGGTGTGTACACTCCTCTTAACGCATACAAACGGCAGGGGATAGATAAGTGACTTTTAAACATGTTTACCTTTAGGGAGAAACATAGGGCAAACCGGGACGGAAATGGTACCACTGTAAATACCAAACGGCTGAAGACCGAATCATAAAATTTGGGTTGCACATTCCTCTTATAATGGGGAAGATACATGATTTTCAAGATTTACACTTTTAAATATACACATAAGGCAAAAGGGGGGAAATATAGTACTGTCGTCAAAACCAAATGGTTGGAGATTGAATTATGAATTTTGAGGTCTACATTCCAAAATAAATGGTACTTTTCTTTTTTGGTAACATTTTCTACTTTTCCGGTACTTTTTTGGTAACTTTTTTAGTACCTTTTGCTTCCTTCTTTGCTATTTCTTTTATTATCATTTTGTAGTTCTCTGTACCTTTTTTCGTACTTTTGGTACTTTTTCCTACTTTTTTTAGTACTTCTTTGTTCCGTTTTTCAACATCTATGTGATCATACTTAGCTTTTCTGGGTATCTTTTTCCGATCATTTATGGTGTTAATAACAATTTTTGTACTTTTTTTCATTTTAGTAAATTTTTAATGGTTTCATCACTTTTTGATACAATTTGTCAGTTGGGCATAAAACTATTTTAGCAGCAATATCAGATCTGCTCCAAAATTTCACCAACGGTAAAGGCTTTTGCGTTGAGTTGAAAAATAAGTTCTGTTTTTTTTGCGCTAGGTCCAACTTCTTGAGATATAGGCCTTTAAAGCTTGAGTATTTAATCGGTCATATCTCAGGTATTTAGTATCGACTCTGCTTGAAATATGTATCATTACAAAGCCCTTCTGAAACTCTATAACTCTGTATATAAATATATTTTCTTTTATTAACCCATTGAGGGCTCCTTTAAAAAATGTTTTTTAACCTCACTTTTTTGGTTTAATCAGGGTTTAATGTTGTTCTTGTCTTTTAGTGTTGTTGTCTTTTGTCGTTGTTGTCTTTTATTTCTGTTGTCCTTTGTTGTAGTTTTTACACACCAAAATATAAAAATTATTTCTAAAATCTCGCGCGATTTTTCTGATTTTGTCACATATCGACTTAAGCTACAGAGGGAATTTGATCCCCCTGCCTGAGCCCGGCCGGACGGCCTGGCGACTAATTGGCATATAAATTTAATGATTCATGAAATTTATTTCATCAGGATCGGATAATAAATGGCAGACTTATGCGGTCTCTCAAGCTTTGGAGACCTATATTTCGGAAAATATGGACTTCCGCAAACTTTTTTCTTTTATTAAAATCCATTAAGCCATCCATTTTTTAATCCATTAAAGCATTAAACTCTACTAGGCAAAATAAAAAGAAAAAAAATCCAATTTTGCTGCTAAAAGAAATTTGCTCCGTCAGTTGTTTACACTTTGTTGACACTATTTTTGGCACTGTGTTTGTATTTTATTGGTACCGTTTTTAGTAGCTATTGCCAACCTTCATTGCGATTTCTCTAGAATAGACCACCACTTGCAATAATAAGATATCAGATCAGATTTGCCAACCTTCACATAAAATTCTAGATTTTGAGCCAACTTCTCATTATGGCCTCTGCTGCTACAAGTAGTAGATAGGGGCCATTTTCACTGCCTTCATTACATAAAAAAGTGGATATCTTTCGTTAAATTTTATTTCAAATTGTTTAAAGTATCATGTTGGTACAATCACGATGGTAAAAAGTTCGAAAGAGACGAAAGATTAGGATATTTTTGAGGTTGCTGAGTGTCGCCATCTGGTGGGGGAAACAAACATATTGAAATAGAAAATAGGTTAACTTATAAAAAACGCAGGATGGGTTTTATTTTCGTGGATTACGATTCATATCGTTTATTCCATACAAACCGAACGTTTTTCGAAAAAAAAATTCTTTGGCCACTCACATTTTTTTGACATTAGTCAGCCATATTCGTCTTTTAAAAATATTTTGTGTGTTTTTAAAAAATAATAAATTTTTTTTTATTTATACCCAATTGAAATTGAAAATTGTTGCAATAAAGGAAAAAACAATTTGGGGTGTAGGGTTTTTCACCAAATTGATTCAAATAAACTGTTTTCTTTAAATACACACCAGTGGCCACCTCGTGGTGATAGGTTATGCCACTATTGTACATGATGTGAAAAATAATTTTATTTTGAATCAAAAAAGATTATGAAAATCGAAAGAAAAATACAAAAATTATTATACCTTTTAGGCGCAAAAAATAAAACTGATCATATTCTCACCTAGATTTTTAGGCAAATGTTCGTAATTCAGAACTTATCAAGTAAAGTCGAATAACTATTATAATTTTCATAAAATAAAAAAATCGTGGTCGTCGGTAGTCTGCGCGCCTCTTGTTGGAGACCACCTTACATTTCTTTCGACAACGGTCTGCTCGCATAGTGATGGCAACACTATCGTGTAATTAGCCATGAACCTGGCCAGTCTTCCGAACAGTATATATTCAATTACTTGAAAAAAAAAGATGTAGTACTAAATATTAAAACCAATAAAAATTGAAATTTTGGGGGTAATAATCATTTCCTATTTCTCATCTATTCAAGTGCATCAAAAAAATAAGAACTTTGATCTAATAGAATAAGGTAATATCTAAATCAATACTTTTGTTGGCAGGGCGAAGTCTGCCGGGCCCGCTAGTAAAATTATATTTTTGTGACCCAAATGTGGCTTTCTTTGTTGAAAACTTTTGTAAACAAAAACGTGACAGCTATCACTAAAACAAAATAGCAGCAGTTCTTGGACACATGAAAACAATGCTTGCAAACATATACATGGTTTCTGCAATATGCTGTTTAGGTCGTTTCAGCGTATAGTACCGTAAATTTTAAGGAAAATATTTCATGCAAGAACGGTCATTTCATGTCATTGTAATCGACGATTCTGCGGAATATGTTACAGAAGTAAGTAAATGCGCTCATAAGAAGGTTGTTGAAGAGATCGCATCATATAGTTAGGGTGAACACCGACAAATTTCATTGAGGAGTTGGTACAGTGTGTTCTTAGATGGTGGGTTTTTTAGTATTCGAAAACCAAAACAGAGAAATTACAAATCTGCTTTAGATTTGTAGTGTCAATGAATCAATTCGTTCCATTTACTTTGTAAAGATTATTTCATATAAATGTTGACCATGACTACACTTGTAATGTTGATTTCCAATGCTGGTTATTAACGTTGGTGTATCATGATGCTGTTATTGGCACTGGTTATTCCTTCAAGTAACTCCACAAAAACTAGTCTAGTCTAGGTGTCCAACTCGTATCTCAATAGGTGCATTACTATACATGCTGTGTTGCATGATATCCAGCAGCTTCCACAAATATCTCGTACTCTCCAGAATCTTCATGGGAATTGGTGTCACTAGGATCTTGGAACGTCATCTTGATTCTTCCTGAACTATATTCAATCATACGTGTTCGAAAATTATTTTCCCAGAAAGATTAGTTACAATAGTTTCAGCCTAAAAGTATGCAAACGTACTAATAGTTAGTATCAGTAGATATATTACGCCCTCATGACAAAACTATACCTTTTCCAATTGTAATTCAGACAATATCAACTGAAATTTAGAAAAGATCAATTAAATTTAAGAATTTCTAATTGAAATTCCGAAAATGGTAACTAAACTTCCGAATTTTGATTTGAAAATCAGAAAATTTCAATTGAGAATCACAAAATATCAATTGACATTCAGAAAACATCAAATGAAGTTCTGGAAATATCAATTGAAATTTAGAAACCATAAATTGAAATTCAGAAACTGGGAATTAAAAGTCGGAAAATATTAATACAAATTCAGAATACATCAAATGATATTCAGAAAATATCAATGGAAATTTATGAAACTTAAATTGAAATGAAATTGAACGTCTCATACATTAATTAAATTAAAATCTCTATAAGAATTTTTCTGAATTTCAGTTGATTTTTTCTGAATTTCAATTGATGTTTTATTGAATTTCAGTTGATGTTTTCCGAATTTTAAATGATCTGTTGTTTCTGAATTTCAATTGATATTTTCTTAGTTTCAAGTTGAGTTTACTGTATATCAATTGTTTTTTCCTGAATTTGAATTTATATTTTTTGATTTTCAAACAGAAATTGTGAATTTCAATTAATATTTTCTCAATTTTAATTAGAAATTCTGAATTTGATTTGGTGGATTCTTAATTTCATTTAGAAATTCCTAATTTGAATTGACAATTTCTGAATTACAATTGAAAAAGATGTAGTATTAGAACAACTGTTCCCTGTGAAACAGCTTATCGACCTCCTAGCTGCCATTTTGATACAGAACAGAAAGTGAAGGAGAATGAGCGATAGGCGAATTGAAAAAACTGACTTTAAATTATCTGATTTTATTGGTACTTATGACTTTTAAAATAGCGATATATGCAACAAATGAGTTTTGATTTGAACAAACACAACAATTTTATTTTAATTTTAGTTATATTTCTTCCATATTCTGACAGAAAAAACTGCATCAAAATTGTCGTTAGCCCAGTGACTTTCGACAAGAGTTTGGTGGAACTGAAACACACATGCACATTCTTTATATCTTACTCCATGATTAAAACTGCCGTTAGCCCTGTGATTTTCGACAAGAATTTGTTGGAACAGAAGCATAAGGTGTTTCTACGAAACAGTTGATCCTAGTTGGAAATTTGATACATAATAGAATGTGAAAGAGGATGAAATTGAAAATCCTGGTTCTAAATTTGATTTTATTGTCACTTATGACTTTTGAAGTAACTCTATATGCAATAAATTAGTTTTGATTTGAGGAACACAACGATTTTCTTTCATTGTTATTTGTACTATGTCCAAATTCTCGCAGAATAAAACTGGCTCAAAAAATCTTATGAATTGTCAGTAGCCCAGTGACTTTCGACGAGAATTTGGTGGAACTGAAACACAGGGTGTTTCGCTGACACAGCTGATCGACTTCCTTCTGCATGATAGAATGTGAAGGTGAATGAGCGATAGGAAAAAAATGGTTTCTCATTACATTCAATGAAGGAATTGGGGAGAGCTTCTGACAAACAGTGAGCTGTGCGCTTTCTAGTTTTAAACTCACTGATTGGGACCTATAGTTTTACACCGATTCCGAACGGAATTTTGATAAACTTTTTCATGGCTAAGTACTCGATAGTGTCGCCGTCACTATGCGATGTGACCGCCGCCGAAAGAAATTTAAGGTGGTCAGAGCAGGGATTGGACCTCACAAAATTAGATTTTATTAGCACTTGTGACTTTTAAATAACTTTATATGCAATAAATGAATTTTGACCTGAACTTGACTTGTTTTACGTCTAAATTCTCGCAAAACAACAAACTGTATCACAACTGTCATTAGACCAGGACTTTCGTCGAGTATTTGGTGGAATTGAAACACTCATGCACACTATTTATATATTACTTTATGGCCATATGAATCCGTTGAGCATTCGAGTCTGACTCGCTTCATCATCAGGACATCATTGCTCTGCACCTGATGCGCATCTGGCATCAATGATGCCAATCAGCTGAAGCAGGTGATATTTTGACGCGCATTCAGTTTGCAATAAAGTTCGCTAAAATGCAAAATTTCGTGTGGAATATGCGAATTGCCCATGAAACAAAATTGTCCACAAAAATTTGGTAGTTCTCTAAAGCAAATAAAATGAAACATTAATAAAATTAAAAAATAAATAAAATTAAACAAATTAAAAATAAAGAAAATTTTAATTTAGTCATTCTGTGCATCAGGCAACTTTACGATGCAAATTTGCAGAAGTTTGCGCTTCAGATGATGCATTGTTGCATTTCCGAACATTGACGCGTGAAAAGTTGCTGGAGTTTGCATTTACAAACGTGGGAGTAACATGATCATAATCTGGAGCTTTATTGGGTTTGAATTTATGTATGACATTCTTTACTTCGAATTTTGAGACTTTTATTACGGGTAAATCAAGTTCATGCGTTTGATTCAGGAAGATAGATATTTGGGATTGGATGTCAGCATTGGTGGATCCAAATGCATTTGCAGTAAATGACTCTTGCAAGTATTCTGCAAATCTAGCAGCCTTTTGAGAGTTAGATTTTGTCCAGCATTTATAATATCTTCTCATTTTTTGTAACGGTATTTTGGGAACATTTTTCATGGCAAAATATTGGATAGTGTTGCCGCCATTAAGCGAGGTGACCGCCGTCGAAAGAAATGTAAGGTGGCCGAAGCAAGGATCGACCCAACGTTCTCGTGTACAATGGCTGCGTGCATTACCAATGACGGCCACACCGGACGTAAATACTTATATCCTTCATCTCTGCTTCCCATGTGCGACCATTTACTCGTCTGCCGTCACGCTGGACATATTGATCGCTTAGTATGGCCATGTTCGCCAAGATTGCAACCCTTCAATTTAGACATATTATCACGCGGTAGCGGTTTCATACAAATGTTGGCCACTTCTTCTGATGGTACCTTTAAATCTTACGATTTGATTTATATTTCTAATCTGGCATTTTCTGTTTGTAAACAATCATCGCTGTCTTCTGTGTCAAAGAAACCGATACTGTTTCATCAAATGCAGCTGTTTGTTTCATAGGCACGACATTTCTTGTGTCAGGACCCCGAAAACTGTCTACAAACGCCTCAATTTTCAATTGGTCTAATAGGGTATAAGACTCTCCAAGATATGGGGACAACACCACACATTTCATCTGGATATCAAACACTAATTTCCTTAGAAATAAAACACAGGTCCGTGAGCAGGGGGGATTAAATATTCATATTTTTGGCTTTACTACCATTTACATCTGCAATATGACAAAACAACATTAGAATGTCAACAAAGTGTAAACTATATTGCAACTTATATGCCTACAGTTTGAATGCTAATTCTAATTACGCCTAAAAGTATGGCGTCGCTGAAAGTTGGACGGCTGCCACCTACTAACTCACCACAAACTTTTAAAGATATCGGCAAGAACTCTCTAGACAACTTGAGAAAGAGATGACCTGCTGCGCGAAGGATCAGGAAAGTTCGAAATGACGTTTGACAAAAGTGTAGCTGATATGAATAGCCGATTGGCGGCCTATGTCGAGTATATGTGATTTGTAACAAGTACAAGTATACATCGTCGGGTAATAGTGTTATTGAGTAAAGAATTAATTGCGAATGTTCATTTTTTGTTTATGCAGAGACTGTTGTACTTGTCGTAATTTAAAAAGGACCCTATTCTTGTAAAGAGAAATAAAACAGCGCTAAAGCCCCGTATTCAGTTCTTGCGAAATTATTGTAAGAAATTTTGTCATTTATCTCTAAACGGAAAATACTTTTGACTTACCTTGCAAATATTTCAATTATAATTCCTCTACGCACTCCATTTTATTTGTAACGCATGTGGTGTTACCTTTGGTTTTTAAAATTATCGAATTTCCAAAATCCCGGTCCCAAAAAATTATCGAACAAATGATTTCGTACGAAATAACTTGGGCGTAACAACCCTGTGATTGATATTTCCCACGAAATTGTCGCAAAGAGCTGAGTACCAAACAAATGAAAAGTGAGCGAAATTTTCGGTTCGTAAAATTTTTTGAAGAAGATAAATTAGAAAGTTCGTAACAATACATTTTATCAAGGTACGGAAAAACTCGAATCGCGAGCCGAATCTTCAATAACTCACTCGTTTTAAAACTTGAAATCGAAGTTAAAAACATTCGAACTCAAAAAAAAAATTTTTTTTTATTTTTCGGCTCGTTTTTTTTTTTTTTAACTGGTTTTATTGTAATAATTCTAAATACATTCTATTGGTACACAATAAATACTTCTTACCTATAATTATTTCCCTCACACCCATAGGGTGCCCTTCAGAAACTTCCATCCTCATAAAAAATACTACATACATACATCAAGTCTTAATAAAAAATTATATACGCTGTAAAAATAACGCCTTGATCGTCATCTTGACCTAAAAATAAAAGAAACTTAAAAAATAAATAACAACTTAAAAACTAAATAAAAACAAGATATCCAGCAAGCTGGATCGCATAAATCAGTAGACCAGAAATTCCGAAAAATTTCCAGTCTCCACCTCGGTTCGAAGAAATACTACTGAGTAGTATTATACACAGGATCATCGATACCCAATGTACCGAATCTCCTGTGGTGAAACAACAAAGCCCCGTCTGTTCCTAGATAACCCCCATTACTGAGGGCCAGAAGGTCCGTTGGTCCAAAGAACCAGCGTGACAGAAGACTGTCCGAATCCGTCGCTTTTCCCAGGAAAGATAGAGCAGAGTCCACCACGAACCTGTCAATCCTCCCAAAAACCAGCAACATCATATACCCTCCTACTGGAGGGCATGCAGAAAGAGCCATCCGCCATCACAGTCATCCTCAGACCCAGACAGGTTCTGAGTATTTTCCGCTCCCATTGCCTTAGCCTCTCCATCTGACTCGATGAGATGGGAAACCAGGCCGGGAAAGCATACGCCATAACAGGTCTTATAACCTGCCTGTACACCAGCAGACGCAGACCATTCGCCCTCGCCAACAGTCTGTAGTATGCAGAAAAGGAAAATCTAGCCTTCCGCAAAGCGTAGTCCACATGGCTCACGAAGGTGAACCGTTCATGGAACATTACCCCAATGTACTTGACATCCTTCGAAATCCGGATATCCACATCTCCCACCTTGAGTCTGGGGATGTAGCCCCTGGCGTTCGGGTACAGGTTCCCGCGCTTCCCCTTGAAAATGATCCCCCTCGATTTGGCCACATTAAGCCCAATTGCCCACTTGGAGAAGAAACCACTCAGGGTCTCAAGGTAAGTGTTCAGCCTCCGATTCACGTTGCTGGCCCTAGGGTCAGAAGCTGCAACAAGGATTTCATCCGCATAAATCAGCAACAGATCCCCCCCGGGGTAAGGGGCATATCACTGAGTAGGATGTTGTACAATACAGGTCCCAATAGCGAGCCCTGCGGTACACCCGCCGTCACCATCTTCTCCTCAGAGAGCGAGTCGTCAACCCTTACACGGAACGTCCTGTCCGCTAGAAAGCCCGCAACCATCCTGAGTATGTCAGCAGCAAATCCAGCCGCCTTCATCTTCACCAATATCGCCGCCTGCCAAGCCGTATCAAAGGCCTTGGCAAAATCCAGGCTAGCAGCTATCGTGGCGTGTCTCCTGTTCAGACCCTTAGTCACGTAGTCAGAAAACACCATCAGCGCATGCGATGTCGAGTGCCGCCCTCTAAAACCAAACTGGTTGTCCAGCAAGATGCCGCGCTCAGCCAAATGGTCCCGAACATGGTCCAGAACGAACAGCTCCAGAAGCTTTCCAAAAGGGGAAAGCAGTGAAACTGGTCTATATCCACTGACCCTCTTCCGATCCGTCCCAGACTTGGGAATAGGCACTACCGCCGCCTTCTTCCAGGCTCGAGGGAAGTAGCCCAAGTTGATGCAATGGTTCAAAAGAACCGCTAGAAAGGTCCAAACGAAGGAATCAGTCCTCTTCAAAGCAACATCAGGAATGCCGTCCAGTCCAGACGACTTTTTAGGTGGACGCCTCCTAAGAGCGCCACCAACATCCGCAGCCCTGATAATCAGGTCATCCACACGCCCAGCGCCAACTGCGCCGTCAGCCATGATCCCCGATCCAAAAGCAACACGTGGTATGTGGCTCCCCAAATCAGCTGCCTCAGCAGCAATTCGTTCGCCAAAGTCACCAGTCCTCCAGTGACCTTTCACGCCATGCACCGCAGAAAAACCCGCCGCAAGGAGATTAGCCTTGCCCACCTCCCCAATAATGGGCACATTGCCCTCGTCCAACATATCCGGGACAGGATGCCTTCGACGCAGTCCGCCAGCCGCCTTCACCTTAGCAAATGTAGTGCTGTCCACCCTTATAGCATTGAGCCGATCCGTCCAGAAACCAGCCTCAAATTCAGCAATCGCACCATCGATGATCCGACTCAGCTGCCTTATCTCAGCCCTGATCCACCGGAATAGCAGCAGAGGGAAGAGACCCCCGTATCAATGAATTGAACCGATCCACGTTCATCCTCCCAAAGTTGTAAATTACTGGTCGCTCCCGCCGAACCAGCTCGACACAGTCCACTCGAATCTCCACAGCCCTGTGATCCGAATCATAATCCAGAACCCTCAGCCCCTGAGACACCCGTATGCCTGGAGAAGCCATAAAAATATCGATGTACGATGCTGCAGTACCAGAAACGCTGGTCGGCTCCCTCGCAGAAAAGACATCTAAACCCGGACACCCCAATAGAAAATCCCGCAAGCGTCGTCCACTTGCATTAACCACCGATCCACCCCAGTCAGGATGTTTAGCAGTTAAATCCCCGCCAATCAGCACATCCCCGTCTCTCACCAGCTCACTAAGTGTGAGTAGGTCAGAGTTGGAAAGCACTGCGCTGACAGCAGTGTTCTGCATAATTCCGGTAACCACTCCAAGCCTGATGCAATGAATCCCGTCCCGCACCAGTATCGCCGTCCCCTTACCGCGACCTCCGCCCGAATTACATCTGTGGGTCACATAACCCCTGACATCCAGTCTATGCCGGTCACCAAGTCCATGTTCCGCCATCATAAGCACGTCTGGTCTGTGCTCCGCCAAAAACAGCTCCAGATAGTGCCTCCGCTGCCTTGAAACGATGGAGTCCACGTTGATAAATATACACTTCAGTCGTCTGTTCATGAAAGAAACAGAGATTCCATAAAGGCCGCCATGGCCCGCATCCTTCCAGCTTCATCCCGGATTCCCGCATAGCCTCCTGCGAAATCCCGGGCCTTCATCATCCTGCGACAATCTGCATTCAACGCACCAACATCCGCATCAGTCCCTGTCCCAGACCTAGGATCTCCAAAATTAGCCGCCATAGGAGCCGCAACACGGCCCGAATTTGCCCGTACACAGGGAGCACCACCTGCCGCATCCGCATATGACAACCCTGGTCTTCTCATCGTCGTAGCCCGAGCATTCGTTGGTCCACTGACCCTCGGTCCATTCCGCACTGCACGCATCTTAGCCGCAATCGCCATCTTCTTCGGGCAATCCCTTGCCCCACCTTGCGTGGGGCCTGCATCGTCACCTCCCCGGTGATCTCGTCCTCCACTGGCACCTCCTTCACGATTTCACCCTTCTTGGGTAAAACACACGCCTCCGACTCGTGCGGTCCTGCACACTTCACACATCTGGAAGGCATGTTGCAGTTCCTGGCCACATGTCCAAACCGCTGGCACCTGTAGCACTGCGTCGGTCCACCCCTCTTAAACCGCTCAAATCTGACACGGCAGTTCAAAATGCTCGCCAGTTCATGGAAACTGACCAAATCGGATTCGTTCGATAGCTTTATCAGCCAACGATCGCCACCCATTTTTGTCAGCCCCATGATCTCGAGCTTCAGTCCGAGACCCTCCAAGTATCCCCTCACATCTTCCACGTCAAACGTGTCAGACAGCCGCCGAATAATGACCACGTATGGCTTCACACTCCGAGGAGTGTGGGTGTAAAATTTGACACTAATCGCTTCTAACAGCGCCCTTAATTTTTCGTGATCCTGAAGGGAATTCCCGAAATGTTGGTAGACTTTCTACCCAAGATGCTAAGGCTGAAGTTGTCAAGCCCCAGCGCATTCTTGATGCTACGCAGGATTAGCTTAACATCTATATCGAAGGTCGTTATGACCGGGATCGATTTAACTGTCCTCTTCTTTGCCGCAGCTGCCCTCATGTTAGCCGCTGCCGTACCTGCTCTCGCAGTTGATGTTGCCGCAGTTACCGTACCTGCTCTCGCAGTTGATGTCGCTGTTGCTGCCCTCTTTGCAGCTGCCGATGTTGAAGGTTTATCAGCAGCCACCGCACCCTTTGCGGCAACTGTACTCGCTGCTGTTGAACATGGCGTACCTGCCTTCGCCATAGTTTTTGCCCTCTTGGCCGCTGCTGTTGACACCTTCGTTGTCCAGGCAGGTGTGGCGTCTTGCCCTGCCGTATCCTGAGCAGGTGTGGCGTCTTGCCCTGCTGCATCATCATCTGCTGCCTTGACCCTCTTGGCTGCTGCTGCTGTCCAGGTAGGTGTGGCGTCTTGCCCTACCGTATCCCGAGCAGGTGTGGCGTCTTGCCCTGCTGCATCCTTATTTCTGGCAGGTGTGGCGACTTGCCCTGCCGAATCCCTCTTCACTGGTTTCGACATCGCTTCACGCAACGATGAAAACTCCTCCTTGTTGTTCATGGCCTCCACAGATACCATCTCGCATTCTTCTCCCTCATCGGACGTGGAGTAGTCCTCAGAGGACTGCTCTTCTTCTTCGTCTTCTTCCGCAGTGCCGGACTGAGACTTCCGGACAATCTTCCTCAGTTTGGCGATTTCACATAATGCTTTTTCAAGCATTGCCTCCAGTTTCCCAATTTTTGCAACACTCGCCTCGTATCGCACCTTGTAATCATTAGCTTCGTAGGACTCCTCTCTCCTACGCTTCGGCATCACCTCGTCCATCGCTTCATCCATCACTGGATGAGAATCTCCCACGTCGTCGGCTATCACCACGGTCTTCTTCACGTCCTCAATTGTCTCTTCTGTAATCGTTAGCAGTCTACTGCCTTTTCTCGGGTTTTTCCGCTACCTGCTTTTTTTTCACTTTTCCGCTTCGCTTCAGCACGATGTGAACACAGACACTGTCAACCCATTGTTCGGCTCGCTCACGAACGAGCTCTAAATACTTTTTTTTCATTGCGCTCGCCCGCGAACGAACCGAAAATATTTTGCGAGCGATCGGATCTTTTTTTTGCAAAAAAAAAAATAAGTAAAACTGACTGTGGTAAGTTTCATTTAACATGTTGCTCTATATAAAAACCATACATTGGGCAAATTAATTATATGACATTTATAATTTGTAGTTTAATTTGAATTACCTTTCGAAATGCAAATTCAAAAAAAAATTCACCACCATTGGCAATTGTACTTATTTGCAAAGCATTTCCTTCATATCTCCCACTTTTGGTTTTCAAATGTTGATGAATTTTATGAATTTTAAAGTACTGTGAAGCAGTACCTTTCAAAGCCACAAACCTCTACATATGAAATACTTTAAAAACAGAACAAACAATTAAAAGCATTCCCATATTTCAATAAAATTGTCATCCGATTCCAGAACCTGTATTTGCATTGCCTGAGAAACTCGCTCGCGATTTCTGCCGGTTAAAATCGTGAGCGAGCTATACATTTAGATCTTTACATTTTAAACTCCCTCACGGGTTTTACTTTTTGAAATCGTGGTCGGGTTGAAGAAAAATCGTGGCGAGCGAGCGAAAAAAAGGCGCTCTCCGTACAATGCATTTTATGTTATTATATTATTTTAAATTACATCACACCCTAAACCTGTGCGGCTGTCATGTTGTTGCCTCATCTCTAATTGCAGATGACATGCGTATTCTGAATATGTGAGCATATATTTTCGCTGGCGCACACTTTCCTGTACCCGTCCATCTAATTTGATCCCAGACATTGTCCTTCATTTTGTTGCTTGTCAATTTTAAATTATTATTTGTTTGCATTTTCAAATTCTTTTATACGACAGTTGTTTACTTTATCCTCATTGGGTTTACATGGAACATTTGACATTTCAAACAAAAAATATATGATCAACCTTGGTACAATGTTACAGCCTGTAAATGATTTTTTATTTAACGCAACAATGTCGTTGTCATTTCCGCATCGCAATAGTTTGAATGGTTTCATAAGAACCTGTGCAAATAGTTCATTGGGACATCGATTGAAAAGTATCGATATTAAACTCGTTAAGCGAACTACAGACTTGTGGTTCATGAGTATGAATATGAGTTATCGTTAATGTTTTTGGTCGGTTTAGCGTCCTTCTTGATACCAACTAAGAATGTAATCGAAGTTGTTCGCATCACTATCATGTTTGCAAGATTTTTTGATAATATTCTTTTCAAATTCACTAACCACATAGAAAGTTATCGACCAAGCTCATGCTCATGAATGTCAAGCCTGTGGTTCGTTTTACTGTGAGAAAGTATTGATACCTTGTAACTATCGAAATAAAAGTATTGATAACACTGTTGTAGTTTTTGGCATGCAATTTTTGTATCAATGTTCTAGCTAATTGTATCGGCTAAAGGTCAAATCAAGTCAAATTTTTGAAAAAAATCGATTTTTACCAATTGTCAGATTTTCTTGCACTTTAAAAAAAAAATTCACTTTTTTCAGCATAACTTCAAGGGACTCCAAATTTGTTACCCACAATATTTGGCAAAATTGTAGCCATGGTAAAGCTAAACAACTTTTGGAAACATATTAATACAATCTGAACGTGTGTAAAAAAATGGTTTTCCGTTACATATCATGAAGGGATTAGGGAGAGCCTCTCACAACCAGTGAGTTGTGCACGTTCTAGTTTTAAACTCATTGATTGGGTCCTACAGTTTTACACCGGTTTCGAACGGTATTTTGAGAAACTTTTTCATGGCTAAATACTCGATAGTGTAGACGTCACTAAGCGAGGTGATCGCCTACGAAAAAAATTTAAGGCGGTCAGAGCTGGGATCGAACCCACGTTCTCAAGCACAAGAGCCGCGCATACTAACAGTGCAGCACCGACGCCCACACTTCTGAACGTGTCTAGGGACCCTAAATCTATATCTATAATAATATTATAAAGAGGAAATGTGTGTGAGTTTGCTTGTTTGATAGTTTGTGTGTAGGGGGTAATCTTCTAAACTACTCATCCGATTTTTAAAATTCTTCCACCAGTAGAATGCTACGTTATCACTGAGTGCTATAGGCTATTCCCTTTTTTGATTGTTTCTCCCCTACTAAAATTCAGGACGAAGTCTGCCAGATTTACTAGTAGCATATAAAGACCACTTTCTATCTTAAAATTGATCACTTGTATGTATATGCCATCATTACTCGAGAACGACGAGTCCTATTTTGTGCAAATAAATTTAGAACAGTCCAGAATTACAGTGCCTTTAATGTCGTGAACAGTTTCGCAGTTATAAAAAAGAATGGTGGAAAAAATATTTTTTTGCTTAAAAAAATCTACTTTTTTATTATTAAAAAAACAAGACACATACGGAACCGCAAAAAGTGTACAATTTTATTAGTTTATCCCACTGTCGCATGACATATGAACAAGATGAGACCTGTAGCATAAAAATCGATGGACGCGTTTCGCTCTTATTCACAATTCAGTGAAAATATCGCATTTTGTCAAGAATTCTGATTTTTTGTTTGGGTTGCATATGATGAGTAATACAATTCTGGACGAAACGAGATACTTTCACTGAATTGTGAATAAGAGCGAAATGCATCCATCGAGTTTTATGATGCATGTATTAAAACTTAGATGTTCTACAGACATTTCGATACAATTTACTAGAACGTTTATACAAAAATTACATACCTTGTAAATATCGATAACACTGTTTAATCGATATTTAGAAGGTATCGATACTTTTCATGTGAGTACAGTAAAGCGAACCACATGCTTGTCATTCATTTGCATGTGCTTGGTTGATAGCATTATATCTGGCTAATGAATTTGAAAATATATTATCAAAAAATTTTGCAAACATGATAGTGATGCGAACATCTTCGATTATATTCTTATTTGGTATCAAGAAGGACGGCAAACCGACAGTAAATATCAAATACCATGCTCATGAATGACAAGTATGTGGTTTGTTTATCGAGTATAGTATCGATATCGCAATCGACTTTGCTGCAATATTTACAAGCGTGTTTTGCTATACTTTGTTACAAAGTATATCTACTCAAATATGGCAGCAAATAAATAAATGGTTTTCCTTTACATCCCATGAAGGAATTGGGGGGAGCTTCTCATAACCAGTGAGCTGTGCGCTTTCTAGTTTTATACTCACTGATTGGAGCCTATAGTTCTAAACTGGTTCCGAACAGTAGTTTGAGAAGCTTTTTCATGGCTAAATACTCGATAGTGTCGCCTATGCGATATGAGCGCCGCCGAAAGAAATTTAAGGTGTTTAGAACAGGGATCGAACCCGAAGGGATCGAAGAGGCGCGCACGCTAACCATTGTACCACCGATATGGCAATACCAAATATTCATAAGACCGGATTTTAGTTTAAATATACATATATAAGTAAAGTAAATCAAAAATATAAAACTTAATTTATAAATTAATATAAGACTTTCGAAGTTGAACGAGTACCTTATTCAGTCTGCTTCTAAGTAATATACTAATATGCATGCCTTAGTACTTATACAAAACCCCGAGCAAATAAAACTCTATGACATGGTCTACTACCTCGTCGTCATGAAGAGGCATCGAAGAGAGTAATGGAAACTCTTACGTATTACAGCCAAAGTCACGATGTCGAACGTTAATGTTCGCTTTCTTTCTATGCGACAAACAGCTGATTTGGGAGTCACTAACAAGCGAACGAAAACAAATACAATTCAGTACAAAATCGGACCCCACTTACACCCTCTCCCTCAAAATCCAAGCGAACGAAGCCAGGCACTCACTTTCGTTTCAGAATGCGAGTAACTATCTTTCGACTTGTCGTTCGCATGGTTTTACGTGTGTTTGTGTGGTTGTTGTTCAAAGCAATAACATAAACTAGACGTTCGCCATTTAATTTCGGAGCGAGAGAGGAGAGTACGAAGAACTAGTATCTGCAGGTGCCACAAAGTTGGCGTTTTTGTGCTGAAATTGAAATATATTTTAATAACAAATTTATTATAATGACATTATTTTCTGTCCATTGTGTTTCTTCCATTGAATTCTATATAAATTGTTTTTGTTTCAAGCTTTTATTTCATTTCCAGCTATGCGACAACCAAAAGACAAGTGACTGGTTTTGACATTTTCGTTCGCATAGATGACAGCGAAAATAGTTAGTGGCTTCCGATTTTTCAAATACACAATCACACAATAACATTTAAAGCCTGGGATAAGAAAGAAAGTGAGTGACTGGCTTTCGTTCGCTTAGGTTTTCTTTCGAGATCGTGACTTTGGGTGTTACTCTATGATCGTTGCTTGTCGTTAACATTGCACTGTGAGAAATGTTCCATGAAGAATGGATATATGATTTTTATTGTGTTTCTCTCAGTATAGCTTACTCACACAATGACAGAATTAAGGTTATAAGAGTTTGCCGATCACTGCTCTAAATGATGCAATAACACCAACACGTCGAAGGAATGTGCGTACTGAAGAGAATATCGGCGCTGTAAACGAAAGTGTGGAAGAAGTTCCAAATGTATCCATTCATCGGCGATCGCAGGAATTGGGGATCTGTCTGTCTACACCGATATGCAATCAAGCTAGTTCAGGAATTAAAGCCCAGAGGACATCATATGTGTCACGCTTTCGCCGATTGGTCTCTTGAGCAGTTGGAAACTGACCCGAATTTTTATCGCAATATTTTGTTCAGCGATGAGGCTCAGTTTTGGCTTAACGGGTTTGTTAGTAACTAAAATTGGCGCATATGGAGTGGAACCAATCCCCAACAGATCCTACAGACTCAATTATTTTCAGAAAAATACACTGTTTGGTGGGGTTTACACACTGGTGGTATCATCGGACCGTATTGCTTCAAAAATTAAGCCGGGACTCGCTTTACAGTCAATAGACATCGTAACCGCAGCCTGATTAATGATTTTTTGTTTGAAACAATGGATGACATCGATCCGGGCGAGATATGGTTTCAACAGGATGGCGCTACGTGGCATACGGCGATAGTAGCTGAATCAGAGGATATGTTAACCGAATTAGAGGTTTCACAAACCAATTAGAGGTTGTCACAGCCGAATTAAAGGTTATCACACACGAATTAGAGCTTGTCACTAGCGAATTACAGGTTGTCAAAACCAAATTTAGATGGTGTCACAACTGAGTTTTGAAATTTGTTTATATCAATTTAATGATGATTTATTTTCATTACATTACCCACGATAACCCATTACCCTCAGGGTAATGGGAAAAATATTGGGTAGTTACCCACGAATTGGGCCACTTTATGAAAATCCATCCATCGTCGTGTGTAACTACCCTTTATTTTACCCCTTACCCTGAGGGTAGTAGGTAATCGTAATGGGTAATTCTCCACTGTCGTGGGTAGCTCCCATTAGTTTCCCCATATCCTATGGGTAATGGGTAAACGTTCATTACCCATTCCCCACAGTGATGTGTATGGGTTACACTTGTGGGGGTAAATACGAACTCTGGTTGTAACAGAATTGATGCAAAAATTCGGTTGTTGCACCTGAATTGATACCACATTCGGTTATTGCAACACAAGTTGGTACGAATTTCGGCTGTTGCGTCAGAATTAATTCTTAACTCGGTCGTTGCAACCGAAATTATAGAAAATTTAGTTGACAAAACGAATATAATTGAAATTACAATCTAATAAGTTATAAAACGAGGTTATTTCAACACAAATTCAGTTTTGGCGACTAAATTCAGTCGTGACAGCCTCAATTCGGTTGCAACAACCACAATTCGGAGGCAGCTGAATCATTTACGGTTGCTACAACCTCTTTTCAAACCATTAGTTATTCCAGTGTATTTCTTGTTCTACGCCGCTTGTATTTTATTCGAATCTTAATATTTATCTTTAAATTTAGGCAACATATAATTTTTCACATCCCCTAAATGATGTTCAATTTCTTTCAAAATTGTGTGGTAACCAACAATTGGATGGGTACTCTCTACCGAGTTGACGTACTTGATTCTGAAAATTAAAATAAAAATAAATAAATATATTCCCATTACATGCTGAGCTGTGCGCTTTCCAGTTTTCACTCGCTGATTGAGACCTACAGTTCTACCCCGGTTCCGAACGGTTTTTTGAGAAGCTATTTCCTGGCTTATTACTCGATAGTGTCGCCGTCACTAAGCGTGGTGGCCGTCGTCGAAAAAAGTGTAAGGTGGTCAAAGCAGGGATCGTACCCACGTTCGCTCGCACAACAGCCGCGCCCACTAAACGTTGCACGACCGATGGCTGAAAATATCAACTTATAAAGTGTCGAGAAAAAAAATAGTAATCGATTGAATAATATCATTATGACAAGGAATCAATACTTTATCGGCAGAAAAAGCCGGCATATGTAGCATATTCTCTTAAACACATTCTTCAGGAACCAAATATATGTATGTTGGGAACACACTCCAACTATTCATATACATAGTTGCAAATCCTAAACTCACTTATATTTAACCACATACATTAGCATGTTTACAGGCAAATATGCATACTTTAACGTGGAGCCATATACGTATTTCCTCCCGAACAGCCATTGACTGTAGCCGAAGTATTCACGTGTTTCCTCCCAAACGAACGATTGACGACTGAATGCATGCAACTCAAACCCAATAGATCAGTCAACATAAGATACACACTATTCATTTACAGTCGCATTCATGTAAATTAATGAATAACTGACTGAAAGAATACTGCAAAAATACTGTTATACTCTTGTAATATCGTCAAACTAGGCTGAGAAAAATCTCTCTTTATCCCTCTTTTAATATCTTGCTTGCGACAGAGCATAGCGCAAGAAAAAGGAAGTAAACAATGCATCAAACACATATGTATTTGTACCACAAACAAAGCTGTATTTGGATCACAACCTCATAAATTATAACGTACTAGCTGGACCTGGCAAACTACGTTTGGCCTTCAAAGTTTTTGTAATGCCAAAGGGTGAACAAAATTTTCATAACAATCGGTCTATTGGAATGGGGCGTGGCACCGCCCATTTTCACCCTGGCTGTATAGCCTATGGCACCCGCTAGGTGATTCTGAATATTGTCTGAAAATTTCATCAAAATGGGTAAAACCTTTTTCAAGTCCATTCGTAACATTCGCACATACGTACGATTTTTTAAAAGGAGGCGTGGCACCGCCCATTTTCGCCCTGGCTGTATAGCCTGTGTCACCGGCTAGATGCTTCTGAATATTGTCTGAACATTTCTTCAAAATCGGTCCATTCACACATACATAAAATTGTTTAAAAGCTGGCGTGACATCGCCCACTTTCACCCTTGCTGTATAGCCTATGTCACCCGCTAGATGATTCTGAATATTGTCTGAAAATTTCATCAAAATCGGTACAGCCGTTTTCGAGTCCATTCGTAACATACACACATCCGTACATACATACATTTATCAATTTTTATATATATAAATCTATTATTGTGTCTCAAACATGTAATATTGAAGAGCAAACACAATGTGTTTGGAAACATGTACTATATTTGCCACAAGCTCTACACACACGTTGTATTTGCATCCAAACAAGAAAATAATACAGATTTTTCAGCGAGTAGCGATACGGCTACCGGGCGCCAGTCGCATTGTTTGAGTTGTGCTTTATTAGCGTTAATTGCAGTCAACTCGGCATCGATTTCCCTGATTTCCAAAAATATTTTCACTTGAGAATCAAAATTACGACAAAGGTGTTTTCGAGAAATTAATTTCATTTGAATTGTAAATAAACTCACATGAACTCAAAAAGTTTTGTTAAACGAAAAATACCTGCAATGGAAGATATTTGTTTATCTTTCTTTGTTGAAATCATTGCCGATCAGTGTTATTTATCGAATCTTGATATAAAGATAAATCGTCATATTTGGCCTAAAAGATTTGTACTAAAACCACAACTACTCAGTCACTTGTAGTGATTTTCTTTGCGATTTTCCATAGTCATTTTTTTCCTCCTCCTCGTCCTCCTCCTCCTCAACGCATTTGACAAATAGGAAAATTCTTTTGAAAAGTAAAAGCAATCTCGTCTCTTTTCATGTTCTTCGCATTAGTGTAGTAGTCTTTCTCCTTTGGCCACACTTCTCCCACTCTGCGTGTTGCTGTAAACATTGGAATTGGAATTTCTCTAAATTGGCTGGGAGCCAAAGATAATTTTAATTGAAATTAATAGCCGAATTCTTAAGATTCTTAAGGTGTATGAAAGCAGTTCCACAGCATTATCGCACATTTACATGGCTGGTACAATGTTCCGTGGACATGCTACATGCGAACACCACCACACAAAGAGTTCTACGGGAGGAAGACCAAAATGTACATAAATAGGTATGAACTGTATTTATCGAATTCGAATGACCGACCGGCAGTTAATTAGAGAATCTCATAAATATGTACAGTGCTGGTCACAAGAACGCACTTAGGTGAAATGTTTGAAATCTGTAAAGAAAAGACGTGAGATATTAAACATTTTGGAGAATTAAAATGGGTGAGAAACTTTTAAGCAAACAAATAAATGAAATTAACTGATTGCTGTTTTTCAAAATTTCTCCAAAACAATAATAAAAAATCAGTTTGGGACTAAAAAATGTTAGTGCTGAAATAAAACTCTACAATTAATGAAAACTTTTATATTTAAAAAATCCTTTATGATGATTAAACGACATTTACACCGACTAAGATTAGCGCATTTCGAAGGTAAACTCCGTTAACCCCCGCTAACCCAGAAGATTACTCATATAATTGCATTCTGTAAAAGCTGAAGATTACGTTTTAACCTCATTTTAAACTGGTGTACAATTTGATGCAACCCTGTTAAGACCCAGAAAATGCAACCATAATAAAAACATGCACAAAATATCAACTGTATCAACCGATTCCCATTACATCCAGTGACGGGATTGGGGAGAGCTTTTCGCAATCAGTGAGCTGTGCGCTTTCTATTTTTTCACTCACTGATTGCAACCTACAGTTTTACCCCACGTTCTCAAGCACAAGAACCGCGCAAACTAAACATTGCACCACCGACGGCCAGCTGATGACAGATGGAAGCCCATGGAAAATTTTACGACGCGTCGCCGTCACCAAAAATTTGTTGAAGATGATGGCGCAGCTTATGCAATTGACTCTTATCGGTTTCAAATGTGTTCCCATTTGACCGCCTAGCCCGATTTGACCGACTGATCCACTTTGAAAGCTTCAGTTGTCTCATAAACATCCTAAATCTGTAAAAAACTGGGGCATATTAATCATACCTGTGGCAAATTATATGACAATTATAATTTGTAGTTTAACTTGAATTTCCTTTCGAAATGCAAATTGAAAACATTTCAATACCAATGGCAATTGTACTTATTTTCAAAGCATTTTCTTCATATCTGGCACTTTTGGTTTTCAAATATTTATACAGTACAGGTTTGTGAATTTGAAAGTACTATGAGGCAAATACTTATCAAAGCCACAAACCTCTACATATAAACTACTTTAAAAACGGAATTTCCAGCAGTGATTCAAATTCAAAACAATTCAAAGCATTGCCGTAGTTCATTACAATTGGCATCCGATTCCACAACCAGCATTTGCTTTGCCTGAACAAATGAGAATGCAAAATTTTTTAATTGCCATTGCGAACAATTGTAATACTTTTGCATTAGATAAAGTAATGCAAATTAAAATTCAATGGAAATTACAAAAAACCCATGTATGGATTAGATAAACAAATTTCACAAACAGAACCAAAGTTTTTCATTTCACAACATTAAATATTGAAACATTTTAGAATATTCAATACCAGTTCAGCTATGTTCGAAGTGAAACTATCGACAAGAAATTGATGAAGAAGAAATTCGTAATTGTAACTTAAATTTGTTTCACTGTTTTATTTTTTTCTTTTGGCATTCAGTCTCAAAAATTTCACATATTATATAGTATTATAGTGCATTTTATTAAGGTCTCAAGTTCGTGCATGTTTGAGTCGTATTATGTGTTTGATAAATAGTAACATGTAGACAGTTCATGGTCGATTTCACTCAAAATTGCATTTACTACGAGTATTTTTTTTTGACATGCGCAGTTGGGCGGAGTAAATCATTTAAGTACAACAATAAATTTGAACATTTTAAGATGAGCTGGGTGTGGGATAGTTGCATTAGATTTTCCAAAACAAAATCTATAAAAAAAATTTAAGTAGTTTTTTCTCTTTAAATTTAACGGAGTACAAATATTTTTTTAAAACAAACCCCAACTCCGAATCATGCACAAGGGATATTTATAGTGTTTCCCACTTACAGTATACTTTATTCTGAAGACATAACTAATCTAAAGGTTAAACCCCAAAATACAATGTTATTGCAAGCCTAACCTGACCCACCATTCCGCTTTTGGCGGGATTATCTTGCTTTACTATGTGTCATCCCGCCTTTAATCCCAATCCCGCTTTCTATGGGATCTACCCGCTTTATGCCGTTTTTGGTATTTGAAAATAGAAAAATATGGTTTCTCTGACAATTTTTATTATAAAACTTGAAACAGTCGCAAGTAGGATTTGAAATCTCATTGCGAAACGTACGTTTCGAGGTTTGTGAACTTTATCTTCGCCGATTTTCCATTGGGAAACCTTTCCAGGGCTGGATATATTTCCCAACACCATCGTGAAACCCCTAACTAGTATCAATTTTCAAAGAATCATAAAACCCCAAAATTTGAATTTCGAAAATAAATTACGAACTTTGCAGCTTGTTTCCCTATCTCGACCGAAAGGCTAAGCGAACGAAAATCGGTCACTCACATTCGATTCAAATTGGGTTCCCCAAAGTCGAAATTTTTGTTCGTCTGACTCTATGTTTATTCCCAAATGACAGCACATTCGAAATAGAGAATCCAAAATTTGTACTGAAAAGTTTTGATATCTCTATATATATAATTCTACAGCACGTGTGTTTGTGACTGAACTCCCCCTAAACTTCTGGACCGATTTCAATAACCCTGGGTGGTTTAGATTTACTATTCGGTCCAATTGGACAAAGGGGCGTGGTACCTCCCATACAAACCACAAATTAAAAATCCATTATTTCTGCTCCTGCTAACGGTATTTGAACAAAATTTGCAGGACAACGTCTGCCGGGTCAGCTAGTATTTTATATTTTCATTCGACTTGAAACGATAAGATTGTAAAACCCGAATCAACTTTCTTTCGTCTAGAACACAACCGAAAGCGTTCGTTCGAGATAGAAAAACAGGCAGCTAATTCAGGAATAAAGCCATTTAAGGCTAGTTTTTAAGTGGGTACTTAAATCGTAACGAACAGCTAATTAGAGGTTAACTTTACAGTCTGTAAGCCGTCATATTGTACACGACTATAAAGGGTGTCTCAGTAAGAATGCATTTTTTCATTTTAAAATAAAACACGTATTTTTTGAGATAGTTGTGATTTTTGGAACGAACTTCCTCATCGCACGTTACGGCATGAGGGCTAAATGAAAAAAAAATTAAACAACTGTTTTTAACACTATTATGATGCAACCCAGTATTAGCAACTATATTAGGTATTTTTGCTTTGGTTTGTGTCTAGACTGACATATATTGGGAAATTTCTTGTTTAATGGGAAGTTTTCTAGGTGGAGCCTGTAACCAATATTTAGCATAGATAAAGGAAATAATATATATAGCGCGACCATTGTCAACTTTGTTCACTAGGTGCTGACCTGTACTACTGTCACTTTCACGGAAGTTTCCCATAATTCTCATTGACGTTTATTCAAAATTGTGGGAAATTTTTATGAAAGTAATTTATACAATGGAAAATGTGACAAAATGTATGTGATTTTACATAATATAATTTGTTTCTTATATAAAAACTATTTCAAAGCCATGAGGCCCGTGTTGGGATATCAATAGGAGAAAACCCGTAAGTCTTCCAAAAGATGAACATCCCGGAATGCCTTTTTAATCTAAAAACTTCCCCGGCCAAAAACTGTAGCAACTTCTATGGTCGCAGATACAAACAGGAAATGGTAGCTGCGCCGGAGGAAGAACTACTTTATTAGGACATAGACGGTGGTGACATGGCTTTGCAATTCAATGGCCATCAGATATTCTACTTTAAGTAACGTGTTGTATTCATGTATTCTTGATATTTTTGTTGAAAATTATTTTTTCTTTTGATATGAAATTTTAGATTTTTATTGTCATATTTTGTGACTTTTTCTCGGTAACAAAAAAAAACACATATGTTGCTTTCAACATCTTGAAAATTACCAACTACACTAAAACTTTCCCTACACTTGTGCTTCATCTATTTGTTTATACCTATATTAGCAACTACATTGGGTACTTTTGCTTTGGTTTGTGTCTAGACTAAAATATGTTGGGAAATTTCTTGTTTAATGGAAGTTTTCTAGGTGGAGCCTGTAACCAATATTTAGTATATATTGTAGTTATGAACCCAATCGAAAATAATTTCGAAAAGCCACAGTGAAAGAAGTTTAAAAAAATAACATTTTCTTAAATAAGTGCCTATTCTTAAAAAAGGTTAATTTCTCAAAAAAAAAACCTATTCATATTACCAAACAAAGTACCTTTTCTTAAAAAAATACCTGATCTTAAAGAAGTATCTTTGCTTTTAAAAATTAAGTTTCTTACAAAAAGTACCGGTTCTAAATAATAGTAGTTTTTTTTTAAAAAAGTACTTTCTTTTAAAAAAGTAAATTTTCTTACAACAAATTGCCTTTTCTTAAAAAACTATCTTCGCTTTAAAGTATACCTGTGTTGTGAAACAAAATAACTTTTCTTGAGATAAGTACCTACTAAAATTTACCTATTCTTGAAAAAAGGACCAATTCTAAAAAATATTCCTATTTCTTGAAAAAAAACCTTTGCTTCAAAAAAAAAACAAAAATCCCTTTTCTTAAAAGTAATTTTTCACAAAAAGAAAATAATTCCCTTCTTTTCTTTTCTTGAGATAAGTAGACTCTCAGAAAATAAGTACATTCTCTTAAAAAAATTTCCTTTTCCTAAAAAGAGTACCACTTCTTTAAAAAGTACCCGTTCTTAAAAAAGTACCTACTTGTAAAAAAATTAATTTTTCTTACAGAAGTGCTTCTCCTTAAAAATTGTGCCTTTTCTTAAAAAACATTAGCTTTTAATAAAAAAAGTACCTCCCATTTTAAAAAGGACTTTTTCGGGAAAATATAATACATATTCTTACAAAAAAGACCTAAAAATATATTTTTTTTAAATACATTCTATACAAACCAATTTTTCTTAATTAATTTCATTTTACAAAAAGTATATTTTCTTAAATAAATAAAAATAAATGGTTTCCCATTATTACATCCCATGAAGGAATCGGGGAGAGCTTCTCACAACCAGTGATCTGTGCGCTTTCTAGTTTTATACTCACTGATTGGGACCTACAGTTTTACACTGGTGCCGAACGGTATTTTTGAGATGCATTTCCATGGCTAAATACTCTATAGTGTCGCCGTCACTATGCGAGGTGACTGCCGTCGAAAGAAATTTTAAGGTGGTCAGAGCAGGGATCGAACCCAGGATCTCAAGCACAAGAGGCGCGTACACTACCCATTGCACCACCGAAGGCCTTTACTTTTCTTAAAGATCCACTGAAATTATCGTATTTTACAAGGGGCGCCTTAGGCGTGTTGGAACTAACTAGTGCATAATAACGTATATACCGAAAAGAACTTCGTTACAACCGGGTGACCCCTGACATCTCATGTAATTTTTTTTATTGGATTATAAAGAAGACATGTTCCGATAAAGTATGGAATAAAATATCCGTCAAATGGCTCTGATGACAGGCCATTAATCTTTTCATGAAGTGTTCCATGACTTTTCACAGAGATGTGGCTGTATATCACCGATGACACGTTGGATGTCGGATTTGAGTTCAGGAATTGTTTCTGGTTTATTCGCATAAACCCGACATTTCAAAAAACCCAAAAGAATCATGATCTCGGTAGCCAGTTGACGTAGAAATTTCTTGAAATAATTTGTTCTGGAAATCGTGGCTGCCATAAATCGAGAGCTTCATGCGCGGCAGGTGGCGCCGTCTTGATGAAACCACATGTCGTCCAGATCCATGCCGTCCAGTTGAGGCCACAATAACTCCATTACCACGTTCCTGTAAAGAATGTCGCTCATAGCCACTGCATTTTCGCCCTCACCTTCAAAAAAACTGAGACCTGATGAGGCATGACCAAAATCCTCACCACAAAGTTGCTCGTTGTGGGTGCATTTATTTTCCATGGATTGCATGAGAATTTTCTGAGCCCCAAATTCTACAACTTTGTGTATTCACGAAGCCATTGAGATGGAAATGCGATTCATCGGATAATATGATTTTTGGCATTGACTTCACTTTGCTCCACTACCCATGGAACGAATTGCCGGCGCTTTCCGGTTTAAGCTCCCGAGTAAGCTGAATTTTGTACACACGAAGATAGAGGTCTTTTGTCAAAATTCGCTGCGTAGTTCGTCGTGAAATTTGAAGTTGTGAACGAAGGCGAATTCATGTTTTCGGCGACACTCTCGTTTACAGCAGCAATGTTTTCAAGACACCCACCGGTACGGTACGTTGACGAAAAGGAGGCTTATTGTCCATAACCAACCCAGTTTCTTTAAATTTTTTGACCACTCTTCGAATGATTGACACATTAGGTGCACTTTCTCCACTGAAACTTCTTCCATGTTTGCGGGCGGGCGGTCTCAGCACAACTTTCCAAATTTTTGTAATAAGTTTTCACAATTATAACGCGCTATTTTTTTCGTAGAGCGCTCTATTTTTAGTAATCGGAATAAACATATGTGACAGTTGCCAAATTTCAGAGTTGCCACTTAAACAAAATAATAAGTACACTAAATTTAAAAAATGCAATCTATTTGAGACACCCTTTATAATGTGACGTATATTCGCTATACATCGTCAGAATTGAAATATGATACCTCATTTTCGAAAGCTTGTGAAAATACCAATAAAACTTTAGATCTTCAGTATTTTGTTGCGCGAAAAATTATTTTCTTTGGGTAGTAACTTTAAAAAAAATTAAGATCAAAATATGACCAACGGAAAAAGGTCTTGGTACGAATCAGATTATAGCCAAGACTTTACCCTTAAATTTAAGCTTTATTATGACCCATCAACATTTTAAAGCCCGAAGATACGATCATGCAGCAAGAAAGGTTCAATCGATTGTAGCAATAAACAGGCCAGAGCGCTGGATTTTATTCAATTATATTGAATTTGAATCTTTGAAAGAAAATAAAAGAATTTTGTGTAGTTTCCACTGTTTTTTTTATAATTTTTGAACATCCCTTGTATAAGTTTGACCTACACTGCTGGCAACACTGAAACAAAAATATTATTTTTATTTGTTTAGCGACTTAATCCCCGTATTCAGTTCTTGCGAAATTTTCGTAAGCAATTTTTTCATTTATCTCTAAAAGGAAAATTGTGTTACAGAGAGTTGCCACATGTCTCTGATTTACCTTGCAAATATTTCATTAATAATTCATCTTCGCACTCCTTTATATTTTTAATACATGTGATATTACTTTTGTTTACTAAATTAATCGAAATGTCAAAATTCCGGTCCCAAACAAGTATCAAACAATTGTTTTCGTACGAATTAACTTGGCGTAACAACGCTGTTCTTGATTTTGCCTACGAAAGTTTCGCGAAGAGCTGACTACCAAACAAATGAAAAGTGAATGAAATTTTCGGTTCATGAAATTTTCGTTATTTTTCATACACGTACATGTTTGGAATAAACATATGTGACAGCTGCCAAATGTCAGAGTTGCCACTTGCACAAAAAAATGGCACCAAATTTCAAAAGTTCAATCTTACTGAGACACCTTTACACGTATAAAATTGTATCGACAATTTTTCTGTCAGTTACTTATGAATGGACTCATCTGTTAAGGGTAGCGTATCTACCTGATTCAGCGTCCTGATAGCAGGGTTCAGACAATTTCTTTTATGTGCCATCATATAGAATCATTCATGAGTCTTTTCACGAACGTGTGGGATTCAATTTTTTCAAAACATTCAAAATAATGAGCAAAATTGTGAAATTCATTCAGTACGATTATTCAGATTCATTGAATCAAAAAATCAATATTCTTCACAAAATAAGATACCTTCACTAAATTGTGAATAAAAGCGAAACGCGTTCATCGATTTTCATGATCCATGTCTCATTTTGTTCGTAGGTTATGTGACCCTTCTCTGACCTGACCACCTTAAATTTCTTTCGATGGCGGTCACCACGCTTAGTGACAGGAGGCACTATTAAACAAAACAACAAAATGTCGAAATATTAAACAAAATGTTGCTACGAAAACAGGCGGCGACGCGGCCGGCATCGCTCGGCGGCGTAAACGTCTAGTTGTAAGATGCTCTCTCGCATCACTTAATGGGATGTAATGCGAAACAATTATATATTTTAACAAAGAAAATATTTAAGTTCATTTGGTTTATTTGTGGAGTTGGAGTCTGAGTAGGAGGAGTCTTAGTTTAGTATCTTAACATTGAGAAGTTGTAGTCGGAGTTTTCAATATTTTAGCAATTGTCCAAGTTTTTTCTGAGTTTCAATTTATTGCTTAAAGTGAGTGCAGACACGCTGGCAGCACGTCGAATATTTGATGCCATGCCATTGGTATCGCGTTCACACTTGATCGAATTATTACTTAAGTTTTGCACGACAACAATAATGCCAAAGAAGAATCTGGCAAAGACTTCGATTTTTGTTCAGACTGTTCTGCCAAAAAATACCTGTCGAAAGAAATTGTTGAAATCCCAAGACATCGTGTTGCTACTGTTGCACTAATTTTACTTAAAATTAGAGGCAAAAAGAGAAAAGAAAATAAGAAACAAGAATTTGGGTGCGGCCATGGATCACTCTGCGGTAAGAAGGTGGATTTTTTGCAACGTTGTGACGTTAAATGCTAGCGTAGGATACACAAACTTAACGCAATTGAATTCGCTGTAGTTGTGGACTTAAGTCCCACTTTGCTTGGGATCGCATAAACAAGCTTTACTTTCCACGAGACAGATCAGGCGCTCTATCTCGGGTGGCCACCAGTCGCTCTCAATTTTTCGTGATTTCCGTCTGGTTGTCTGCTTATTGGCGAACAGCATTGTGTCGAATATAAATAAAGAAATTACAATTAGATGTATTATAAAATTAATTCAAACTTAATACTTACCTTACTACCACAGATACTTGTTCACCATGAATTTTTATATTTGGAATCACGATACTCTCTATGGCGTCAACAGTTAACGCTGGTCATATACAAAGAGGACGTACAAGTGAAGAAGAAAAAACTAGGGCAATTTGGTAACCCTCGTAGAAGAGAACAAAAAAACGAGTGAAGCGCCGCGTTCTTACTCTCTTCGTTGAATATTTCAATACACGAGCAGTTTTCTGATGATGTTACAGTATGTAATTATTGAAATTCCAACCATGTTTAAATAAAATTACATAAAGTGTGTAAAAAGTATGATATAATCAAGTTATGATGTGAGAGAGAAATGCAGTGAGTGAATCGCGTCGACTTTTTGGTTCTCTTCCACGAGGGTCGCCAAATTGCGAAGGAGTTTTCTTCTCTACTTTTTGTCATATATTGTTTGTTGCCGTAGTGTTGCCAGTCTCAGATTTTTTTGTGTTCACACGAGCGCCAAACAAAATGTGGCAGCAATTGGCAACAGGAATGCCAGTCCATAAACCAACTATTGTATAGAGAAGGGAGACCTAAAGCAATAGGGTGGGTACTGATGTTAATGGGACGAAGGGGAATGCTCGTTTCTCTGCTCGCTCTCTTACTCTCTTCGTTGAATATTTCAATACACGAGCAGTTTTCTGATGATGTTATTCTATCAAACTATAGAAATTCCAACCATATTTTAATAAAATTACATAAAGTATGTAAAAAGTATGAAGTAATCAAGTTATGACGCGGGAAAGAAATGCGGTTGAGCGAATCGCGTCGATTTGTTTGGTTCTCTTCTACTAAGGTTGCCAACTTGCGGGGTTTTTTCTTCACTACCTGTACATCCTTTTTGGCCAGTCCAAAAACGATCAGGAAATAGACGAGTGGAAGATGTGCGCAATTTGGCAACCCTCGTAAAAGAGAACCAATAAGTGGTCACACTCAAAAGTATTTCTCTCTTGCGTCATATATTGATTATTTAATACTTTTTGAATAGTTTATGTAATTTTACTTCAACATGTTTGGACTTTGTGTAGTTATATACAATAACACTATAAAGAAGCTGATCGTGTATTGAAATATTCAATGAAGAGAGTAAGAGAAAGAGCAGAGAATGATTAAGGCTTCACTCGTTTTGTTTTTTCACATTCGAGTGAAGAGACATTTTGACTGTCTACTTTAGTACAGGCATAACCCACATAACCCTCAAGAGTGAGGACTTTAAGCCAAACCTGGTTTTTTACAGGCCGGAGACTTTCAGCATGTCTATTTAATCATGAAGTTAAAATTGCCAACTGAAATAAGTCTTGAGTCCGGTAAAATATTTTAATTTTTTTCGATCCATGTGTAAAGTCCAGTATTCAGTTTTTATGAAATCTTGGTTGCCATAAGAAGTACGTGTATAAAAAATAACGAAAATTTCATGAACCCAAAATTTCATTCACTTTCCATTTGTTTGGTAGTCAGCTCTTCGCGAAAATTTCGTAGGCAAAATCAAGAACAGGGTTGTTACGCCAAGTTATTTCGTATGAAAACAATTGTTTAATACTTGTTTGGGACCGGAATTTTGACATTTCGATAAATTTAGTACACAAAAGTAATACCACATGTATTAAAAATATAAATGAGTGCGAAGATGAATTATTAATGAAATATTTGCAAGGTAAATCAGAGACATGTGGCAACTCTCTGTAACAAAATTTTCCGTTTAGAGATAAATGACAAAATTGATTACGAAAATTTCCCAAGAACTGAACACGGGGCTTACATAAGTCGGTAAACAAATAAAAATAATATTTTTGTTTCAGTGTTGCCAGCAGTGTAGGTCAAACTTATACAAGGGCTGTTCAAAAATTATAAAAAAAAACATTGGAAACAACACAAAATTCTTTTATTTTCTTTCAAAGATTCAAATTCAATATAATTGAATAAAATACACCGCTCTGGCCTGTTTATTGCTACAATCGATTGAACCTTTCTTGCTGCATGATAGTATCTTCGGGCTTTGAAATGTTGATGGGTCATAATAAAGCTTAAATTTAAGGGTAAAGTCTTGGCTATAATCTGATTCGTACCAAGACCTTTTTCCGTTGGTCATATTTTGAACTTAATTTTTTTTAAAGTCACTACCCAACAAAAAAATAATTTTTCGCGCAACAGAATACTGAAGATTTAAAGTTTTATTGGTATTTTCACAAGCTTTCGAAAATGAGGCATCATATTTCAATTCTGACGATGTATAGCGAATATATGTCACATTATAAAGGGTGTCTCAAATAGATTGCATTTTTTAAATTTACTGTACTTTTTATTTTGTGTAAGTGGCAACTCTGAAATTTGGCAACTGTCACATATGTTTATTCCGATTACTAAAAATAGAGCGCTCTACGAAAAAATAACGCGTTATAATTGTGAAAACTATTTTCAGTGCACCTAATGTATCAATCATTCGAAGAGTGGTCAAAAAATTTGAAGAAACTGGGTCGGATATGGACAATTAGTCTCCTTTCCTCCAACGTACCGGTGTGTCTTGGAAACATTGCTGCTGTAAACGAGAGTGTCGCCCAAAACCCGAAGACATGATTTCGCCTTCGTTCACAACTTCCAATTTCACAACGAACTACGCAGCGAATTTTGACAAAAGACCTCCATATTCGTGCGTACAAAATTCAGCTTACTCAGGAGCTTAAACCAGCAGACCATGGAAAGCGCCAGCAATTCGTTCCATGAGTAGTGGAGCAAAGTGAAGTCAATGCCAATTTTTCAAAAAAAAAAATCATATTCTCCGATGAATCGCATTTCCATCTGAATGGCTTCCTGAATACACAAAGTTGTAGAATTTGGGGCTCAGAAATCCTCATGCAATCCATGGGAAATAATGCACCCACAACGAACAACTTTGCGGTTAGGATTTTGGTCATGCCTCATCAGGTCTTACTTTTTTGAAGATAGGGGCGAAAATGCAGTGACACGTGAACGGCATTCTTTACAGGAACATGATAATGGAGTTATTGTGGCCTCAACTGAATAGCATGGATCTGGACGACATGTGGTTTCATCAAGACGGCGCCACCTGCCACATCGCGTATGAAACTCTCGATTCCAGAACAAATTATTTCAAAAAATTTCTATGTCAACTGGCTACCGAGATCATGATTCTTTTGGGTTTTGTGAAATGTCGGGTTTATGCGAATAAACCAGAAACAATTCCTGGGCTCAAATCCGACATCCAACATGTCATCGGTGAGATACAGCCACATCTCTGTGGAA
This sequence comes from Phaonia tiefii, assembly GCA_963931995.1. Taxonomy (NCBI): domain Eukaryota; kingdom Metazoa; phylum Arthropoda; class Insecta; order Diptera; family Muscidae; genus Phaonia; species Phaonia tiefii. The sequence goes on from OZ008369.1 coordinate 28,429,117, forward strand.
AAGTCATGGAACACTTCATGAAAAGAGTAATGGCCTCTCAGCAGAGCCGTGGGGGCCATTTGACGGATATTTTATTCCATACTTAATCGGAACATGTCTTCTTTACAATAAAATAAATATATCACAACTGTCTCAAAAAATTTGTTCTTTTATTTTAAAATGAAGAAGTGCATTCTTACTGAGACACCCTTTATATCCCAACTTTCGAGACCAATAAACTGGTACCAGGAGGTCTCACGTTGAAAACATAATAGATATTGTTTACATAAAATACCACCACTGTGCATCGAACAATATTTTAAATAAAGTTGTCAGCTGATCGACTATGAAGATGGAAATTGATAGAAAACAGAGTATGTAGGTGACAGAGATACAAGCAACCATTCTGCCAAGCCATTCTGCAAACTAAGTTTAAATAATGTTTGATTGATACTAATGACAGCTACATTATGTTTTATGTTGGTTGCATCGAACGGAAATTCGCATTCCATTTTATGTCTGCCCGTTTTATGTCCAACCAAAGAGTAACATACAACAGCAACTCAAACTGGATGAAATTTCTTACTACTTCGTCTTCCGCAAAAGAATGCTAGGAGAGCTATGGAGACTGTTATCTATTGCTCTATGGTTAATGCTGTGGCAAGTGTACAACTGTAGTTTTGCATTACTCATTTAGTCTACTTATAAGTACTTACTTATCCGGTCATAAACAACCCCGGGGGGCCAGAAGAGACCTTACAAAACGAAGATAACATATGTCGCCACCCAGTTAAATCATTTGCCATTTCTCTCCAGTTGGTAATACCAAGTGTACGCATGGATTCGTCAACCTCTCTTAGTTTTCGCTTTATTCGTCTTCCTTCGAGTTCGGTTTCGAAGGCGCTTCGTGCTGGTTCGTCTTCATCCATTCTACTGGCATGGCCAAGCCAGCGCAATCGCTTTATTTTGCTCGGCTTAACAATGTCAATGTCAGGATAAAGCTCATGATTCATGCGTCGCCGAATCTCGCTGTTGTGCACTATAGGGCCATAAATTTTTCGGATTCAAAAACTTCTAGAGATGTTTCGTCTGCTTGCGATAAGAGCCAGAATTCTGCGCCATAAAGTAAGATAGTCTTAGTTTTCGCTTTATTCGTCTTCCTTCGAGTTCGGTTTCGAAGGCGCTTCGTGCTGGTTCGTCTTCATCCATTCTACTGGCATGGCCAAGCCAGCGCAATCGCTTTATTTTGCTCGGCTTAACAATGTCAATGTCAGGATAAAGCTCATGATTCATGCGTCGCCGAATCTCGCTGTTGTGCACTATAGGGCCATACATTTTTCGGATTCAAAAACTTCTAGAGATGTTTCGTCTGCTTGCGATAAGAGCCAGAATTCTGCGCCATAAAGTAAGATAGGTTGTATCAGAGTCTGGTATAGATGGACTTTTGTTACTCGGGAGAGGGCTTTATCTCTAAAGTGCTTGCTTAGCCCAAAATAACATCCATTCGCAAGCACTATTCTCCGCTTGATCTCAAAACTGACTTTGTTGTTTTTGTTTACGGCAGATCCAAGGTATATAAAGTCGTTCACAATCTCGAAATTATAATGGTTATCATCGTTCACGCTTTGGTTTAAACGCTTGGAGGCCCTGCTCGTTGAAACCATTAATTTTGACTTGTCCTCATTAATTGTCAGACTCACTTTTGCTGACTCCTTCTCAATTCTCGAAAACACTGCCGTAACTTCTCTAACTGTGCGTCCAATGATATCTAGATCATCAGCATATGCGAGCAGCATGTGACTCTTGCTGCTGATGGTTTTATTCCTGTTGACTGCGGCTTTTCTCGTAATGATCTTCATTAGGATGTTAAAGAGATCGCACGATAGGGTAACGCCTTGACTGAGGCCTCGCTTAGTTTCGAAAAGATGGGTAAGATCCTTACCAACTTTTACTGCGGATTTGGTGTTCGTCAAGGTCATCCTGCAAAGGCGTATTAGCAGGAATACCAATCTCAGACATTGCTTCGTAGAGTTTCTCCCGTATCGGGCTATCGAAGTCCGCCTTATAATCGACAAATAGATGATAGGGGTCCATTTTGTTTTTCGTGGGTCTTCTCCAGGATTTGGCGTAGCGTGAAAGTCTGGTCAGTTGTCGGTTTTCCAGGCTTAAAGCCGCACTGGTATGGTCCAATCAGGTCAGCGATAATTGGTTTTAGTCTTTCGCACATAATACTTGATAGAACCTTATATGCTGTGGATAAAAAGCTTATTCCACAGTAGTTGGCACAGAGACTCGGGTCACCTTTTTTAAATATGGGACATAGTACACTGATACTCCATTCGCGGGGCATGCATTCATCCAACCAAATTTTGCTAATGAACTGTTCCATGCATCTTATCAGCACATCGCCGCCAGCCTTAAACAGCTCCGGCGGTAATCTATCGACTCCTTCGGCTTTGTTGTTCTTAAGCGGGGCAGTGGTTGTTCTGACCTCGTCTTGATTAGAAGGGGTGTAATCGACGTCGTCGTCCAAATTGTTACCGATTGTCTCATCGTCATTGGATATTTCAGGTACTAGTAGCTTTGAGAAATGATCTCTTCATATTCCCAACATGCTCTGCCCACCCGCCCCCCTTTACAGTAGGGGGCCTTGAACCATGTCCATTAGATTAGTTTTTGACTCGCTCTCGCGCTGTCTCCGCTGCCGTTTCTTACGCCGAAAAAGACGGTTTATCTCTTTTCTTTTTGCCCTATACCGCTCAGTTGCAGCTCGCGATGTAATTGAATGAAGCATTGCCATACGTGTAGCGTTCTTTTCATCAGTTGCTATGCTACACTCTACATCGTACCATGGTTTGTTGCGAAACGGTTTTTGAAAAACAAGTACGGTTGTTTCTGCTTCAGAATCGTCATCGGGACGGGGTGGGTTCTGTGCTAAAAGTTGCAAGATCTTCCTTGAGTAGGCTGTGGCTACCTCTGGTAATTGTAGTTTTCCGGTGTCCAGCTTTCAGTGCGTCTGGTTTGGTTTAGTACGATTTTCGCTTAATTTAAACTTTCACGAACCTTAGCAGCTACCAGGTAGTGGCCAGAATCGATGTTAGCTCCTCTGATCACTCCTACCCCCATTACAGTAGATGAATGATCAATTTGGTTATTCATCCTTTGATCAGTGGATAACCAAGTAGCTTTGTGGTTGTCTTTATGCTGGATCCTTGTACCACTGACGACCATGTTTTTTGCCGCGGCAAAGTCAATCAGTCTCATACCGTTATCGGAACTGTCAGCATGCAGACTGAAATTGCCAACAGTTTAATGAAACACATTTTACCTATCTGCTTTAGCATTAAAATCTAATAGTACAATCTTAATGTCATGGCCAGGACAGAGGTCATTCGATTCCTCTCGGCGCTTATAGAATATGTTTTTGGCATTATCATCTTTCCCCTCTGTCGGGGCATGCACACAAATTAGAGAAATATAAAAATATTTCGCTTTTATGCAGATTGTGCGGATTGAACCCAGAGACTAAATAGCGCAGACTTTTGCCAACTACAAATCCGCAACCAAATTCATATTTTTTCTCGTGGCAACTGTAGTACATGTAGCAGTTATTTCTCCGTGTGCAGCCATGTCCTATCCATCGCATTTCCTGGATAGTGGTAATATCAGTCTTATAACTTTCGAAGACATCTGCCAATTGTATACTTACACCGGATATATATAGAGTTCTTATATTCCAAGTGCATAACCGTATCTCATGGTCCTTACAACGTTTGGAGGGGTCGTGTCAACAAACAGGGGTTGGTATGTGTTATTTTTCCTTTCCAACGGGGTTTTGCATTTTACCTATAAATAAATGGTTTCCCTTTACATCCCATGAAGGAATCGGGGAGAGCTTCTCACAACCAGTGAGCTGTGCGCTTTCTAGTTTATACTCACTGATTGGGACCTACAGTTTTATACCGGTTCCGAACGGTATTTTTGAAAAGCATTTTCATGGCTAAATACTCGATAGTGTCGCCGTCACTATGCGAGGTGACCGCCGTCGAAACAAATTTTAAGGTGGTCGGAGCAGGGATGGAACCCAGGATATCACGTACAAGAGGCGCGCACACTACCCTTTGCACCACCGACATTTTACCTACTGCCAGGATTTTTGATTGCAGCCACCATTATGGATCAGACGCTGACCAGAACGGAATAGGGCGAACCATGATTTTCTTCTTTGGGATTCTATCCGCCGTTGGTCCAAATGTTTGGATCATCCAACTTCTAAGGACAAACGAATATGCCCAATATCTTGATGAGCTTCACCCAGCGGCGAAAGTCATGACTTGGAAGGAATAAAATCATGACCAACCAGGCCTTCTTTAAACTACGGAAGGCCTTCTCTACACATTGCCTCCTCCTTTCTTTTTAACATTTCGTGACATTAGAAGGCAAGGCCTTCCTTGCCCTTTGCGTAAAGGAAGGCATGCAAAGAGGAAGGCATTTACTTTAATTGAAACAAAAATAAAAATAAAATAATTTATTTTATCACAAAATCCTTATCCACTTCTACATATGTATTTATTTATAAGTATGTCGGTATCAATCTTAGAAAGTTTTACTTTCTAACCAACTTCAATTTGAAACCTTTAAAAATATCCTGAAAAATATTAAATATACAATATTTTAAAATTTGAATGAAATTTTCAAATTAAATTACGGTAAAAAAGAATCGGAAAAGAAATTTCTCAAAATTGTAAAAATCTTCTTCTTGGTTATATCTGATGAAAGAATTCATGCATTCCGCAGGCCTTATTTTAGGAAGGCATTACAAAAGAACCATTCCGCGCATGCCTTATTTGAGGAAGGCCTTGCGACTGCCGCCGCTGGGCATTGACATGAGTCACATACTATGTAAATTTGACACGCATCAGTGGTCACATAGCCAATCAGGCTGCTCATTGGAAAGCCCTGACTTCAGCAGTTCGAAAAAAATATTCTACCGTTGCCCGGGAACCACCACGTGGAGGAAAAATTCATAGGCACATGATTCAGAACAGAAGGCTCCCAATCTTTGGCTCCCACTCATTCAGTCTGTGATTCAAAAATATTTCTGAATGCGTGTGTATATGAATGGAGTGTTTCTTATATTGACTGACCTCTTGCATTTTATTTTCATGCATTCAATCGTTAATCGTTCGTTTGGGAGGAAACACACGAATGCTTTGGCCTAAGTATATGGATGTTTGGGATGAAACACGAATATGGTTCCATGTAAAAGTATGCATCTATGCAATCGGCGGCGGTTCTGACTAAATGTAAATAAAATATTTATTAAAATAAATATAAATTGCATTTAAATATAATAAATTATAAATAAATATGTGAATATTTGGTGTGTGTACCAAACATAGACATGGTTCCTGCAGCATATATTTGAGAGAATGTGTTACAAAGGCCAGTTTCTCAGCGTGTAATTAAGGGACCTGCCAGTAGTTAATATTTTCCTATTTTTGAAATAAGGTATGGTAGATTTTTAAACCTCCATATGATAAACTCCTCAGTGTATAAATCCCCAAATAGGGAGCACCCTAATATTATTATAATTCGGCGTAAATGCTTAAAATGCGTTCTAATGGGCACTGCCGTGATATATGCGAGTATATGATATGACAGCTATGTATGTTCAACATCATATACTTAGTATCCTATTAAGTGGTATTTCCTATATAAAAATCCAAAAAGATCTGCCGACGGTAGACTGACTGACCTTGGGCATTCCTCAAAAGTACATTCATACCTATTCCCCAAAACACAATACAATTAATGACATTTATCCGTTTGTCATTATTTGGCCGTTGAGTGATAATAAAATTTTCTAAAAATGCATATAATTATTTTTTACGAGAAAAACAAATTTTCACAAATAACACGGCATTATATCATACAAAAGATATTATACAAAAAACAAACGAGAGAATAAACCAAACCAAACAAGCAAAAAACATTGAGATGCACTGAATTTAATATAATGGGACTAAATACCTGACAAAAACAAATCAATACGGTTGTATATGAACAAAGCGACGCAGTGACACGACACCCACCAATTCGCCACCACCATCGTTAACACTGCCACCGAACAAAACCATTCAGCTAATGGAGATGGTACAAGTTTGCACTTTGGTACTTTAATGTGTCACAATAAGATCTGGTTTAGAGTTGGGTAATTCATGAATTACATAGTTCATATGAAGTGCCCAGACACTAACTTAACGAACACAACTTACATATGGTCGATATGGCGATTATGTTCGTATTTGTTATGTCCGGACACCTTAATTGAATGAGTTCGAGAACTAGTGAACTACTTCCACTGAAGTGTAATCTGGTTTCTGTGATGTAGGTCAACGTTTATTTATAATAAATTTTTTTTTTTAAATTCACTTCTAACTGTACAAAATTGGCCAGTCAAACTAACAAAAAAAGAATCGAAGTTTAACTCACAATCTGAAAACTATCCAGAAAATTATCCAGATGATAACACTGTGCGACAGCTAAAATCGGCGGCGGGTCTGACTACCTGGAAATTTTATATCGGCCACAAAAAGTTATACATGTCCCGGCGTTTCACTAGTCTCGAGATATATCTTGGAATAGAGATATATCGATTTGAAGTTAGTAAGTATCATATAGGGGAATTTGTCACGTTTGGGGCTCTTCTGTTTAACATAACTCAAGAACCACTAGTCCGATTTTGCTGCAACAAACTTAGAAAAATTAAGAATTACAATTTCTTTAATCTACTTATATACTGTTTCTCTACATAATCAACAGTTTTCCAGTTGTAAATAAATTTATGAAGAAAAAAAATAATCGTGAAACATCCAAAACAGGAAAAAATGTCAAGTATTATTACTTTCACATAAAGTCACATAGCCTATGAACAAAATGATTCCACGGAGAAAGGACAGAACTACGTAAATGATCCACTCGTGCCAATGGAGAACGTCCTCATGCCCCCTGTCTATGTCAAACTGGGTATCGTCAAAAATTTCATGAAGACCATTGTGAATCAACTGAAAATTCTCGATTGTTTGAAAAATATTTTCCCACGAATAATCGAAGCAAAATTGAAGGAAGGTGTTCTGAATGGGCCCGATATACTACGGAAGCCCATGAAATCAAAAGAATTTAAAGACGCTTTAGGCGGTAATGACTACCTTGCGTGAAGGGGAGTGAAGGGTCATACAATATTTTTTGGGAAGTAAGCGAGCACACAATTACCCCGCTCTTGTGACCAAGATGTTGCAATAAAAATAAATAAATGGTTTCCCATTACATCCCATGAAGGGACAGGGGAGAACTTCTCACAAACACTGAGCTGTGCGCTTTCCAGTTTTCACGCACTGATTGGGACCTACAATTTTACACCGATTCCGAACGGTATTTTGAGGAGCTTTTTCATGACTATATACTCGATAGTGTCGCTATCACTATGCGAGGTGACCGCCGCCGAAAGAAATTTTAAGATGGTCAGAGCAGGGTTCGAACCCAGGACCTCATGTAAAAGAGCCGCGCACACTAACCATTGCACCACCGACGGCCACAAGATGTTGCAATACTTTCAGAAAACTGGAATGAACATGTCTCTCAAAATGCTCTTCTTGCACAACAACTCGAATACTTCAGCAAGCAGCTAGCCCCAGAGTCGGATGAACATGGCGAGCGCTTCCATCAAGTGACCATGCCCATGGAAACGCGGTATAAAAGCAAAAGGCTGGACTCGCTGGTGGTTGAAATTTGTTGGTGGTCGCAAAAGACGTACGATCCCGACAATGAAGATGAAGAATATACAATGGGAGTTTCCTCCGAGGGTAGGTCACAAAATTGAAGTTAACTGGCTGATTAAAAACACCTGATTTTTCCCCAGATGATGACAGACCAGACTCCGAAAAAGAAGGCGAACCACCACGCAAGAAAGTAAAGGGAGCAAACAAACGAAAATAAATTTATGCGTTCATCGATTTTTATGATCTATGTCTCATTTTATTCATACGTTATGTGACTTTACGTGAAAGTAATAAGATTTGACACTTTTTCCCGTTTTGAATTTTTCATGATCTTTAAATGTAAAGAATTTGAATTTTTTAGGCAAAAAGTTTTTTTTTCGTCATAAATTTATTTATAACTTCAAAACCCTTGGTTGCGTAGAGAAACAGTATATCACTAGATTAAAGGAATTGCAATTCTTAATTTTCCAAGTTTGTTGCAGCAAAATCGGGCTAGTCGTTCTCGAGTTATGTCAAACAAAAGACCCCCAAACGTGACATATTCCTCTATATGATACTAACTAACTGAAAAGAGATATATCTCGATTCCTGGGTCGAACCTAATTTATTACTACCACTTCACCACCGTCCGCTCCAATTTTAGTTTTAATTTATGAACAGAACAGATAATTGTCAAAATATACAATATACTTGTTGTGGCATTCCCCATGTTCGGTTTTCTTGATTTTCTTTTTTAACTTTCAATATAAGAACTTACACACTGCAAACAGAGAACTAAGCTTAATAATTAATGAACAAAACCAAGAAAAATTGAGGATAATATTTGTCATGGTAAATAAAGTTCCACACTTTCCTTATTTTCCTTATATTTATAAAACCATGTCGCACCCAAACTACAAAAGATTTAAAACTCAATATTTTTAGATTTTCAGATTTTTCTGACAGTTCCTATCCGCTGTAAAAATTTGTAGTCCTTTTCTCTTCCGGTTCATTCAAACTATCGATTAAGGAACAAAATGTCTATTAAATCCAGTTTTATGCCTATACTGAAACTTTTGAAATTTTGAGTTGTGAATCATTTGTAGTTAGGGTGAAATATGTACTTAAAACAGGAAATAACTCAATAAAGAATGCACAACTATCCTTGAATTTACTACAATCTTTCCCTCCTGCAAATACATATTTCTCCAAAGCAAATAAAAATTTCATCCCAAAGTGGTAATAATTTTTGCAAACGATTTTCTCAAATCAAGTTCATTGTTTAACTCATGTTCATTTGTTACTCAAAATAAGTACAAAAGAACTTAAAGTAAAGAAACTCTTCTTTGAATAAACCACTAATTTCTTTTAACATTGACCAATTTGTACATATAGTAAGCATAAGTACATATTTCTCCCTTTGTAGGAACATTTGCTTATAGGAGAGACAACAATTCGTTCTATCAAATAAAGTACTTACAAAAAATAACGAACTTAAACTGAAGGACGGTTTTCTCAAATCAAGTTCATTTTTCAAATCAAGTTCATTTGTTACTCAAATTAAGCACGAATGAACTTAAAGTAAAAAAACTTTTCTTTGAATAAATCATTAATTTCCTTTAACTTTGATCAATTTGTACATATAGTACGCATAAGTACATATTTCTTCCTTTGTAGGAACATTTTCTTATAGGAGAGAAAAACAATTCGTTCTATCAAATAAAGTACTTACAAAAAATAACGAACTTAAAATAAAGGACGGTTTTTTTACATTAAGTTCATTTTTCTAATCAAGTTCATTTGTTACTCAAATTAAGCACGAATGAACTTAAAGTCAAGAAACTTTTCTTTGAATAAGACACTAATTTGCTTTAACTTTGACCAATTTGTACATATCGCCGGCTTAATATAAAATAATTTTTTACTTGACAGGAGAAGGAAAAAACTTAATAAAATACGTAAAATTTTAGATATAAAAAAAGTTTTAATGCAATTTTTAATAAAAAGAAGCAACACATTTGTGGAAATTGTATTAAAACTTTTTGTTGTATCTAAAATTTTACGGATTTTATTAAGTTTTTTCCTTCTCCTGTCAAGTTACAAAAAATCGAGTTAGGCCCGTTTTATATTAAGCCATCGATATAAAGGGTGTCCCAACATGAGCGCATTTTTTTTTTGATGCAGCAATTGAATTGTTTCTCTGGCTGTATGACATGTGGCGCCGTCTTGTTGGAACCACATGCCCTCCACATTCATTTCTTCAATTCGAGGCAAGAAAAAACTGGTTATCATTTCACGATACCGAACACCATTGATTGTTTGCGCTTGACCTGCCTCATTTTCATAAAAAAAAGGTCCAATGATTCCTCCAGCCCAAAAACCACACCACACAGTGACACGTTGAGGATGCATTTGCTTCTCGTGAATCACTCGAGGATTTTCCTCACCCCAAATGCGACAATTCTGCCTATTGACGAAGCCATCAAGATGGAAATGGGCCTCGTCACTGAAGATGATTTTAGCGGCAAAATCAGCATTTTTTTTGGTAAAACAATTTCACAATGAGAATGCATTGTTCATTCGTGTAGCGCTCCATTTTTACTAACCTCGTACCTTCTACTAGCAAACAATAACAATTGTTCAAATGCCAAACAATGACACTTTGAATGTTGCCAGATTTAAAAATTGCGTTCTTGTTGGGACACCATTTAGTAAGTACATATTTCTTCCTTTGTAGGAACATTTTCTTATAGGACAGAAAACAATTTGTTCAATCTAGTAAAGTCCTTAAAAAAACTAACGAACTTAAAGTGAAGGATACATACTCACCATATGATTCAGCTATTGTAGTGTAACGTTCTTTATTGGTTAAACTGGGTTTAACCTGAGAATGATGTTTTTGAAATCTGATTCATTTTGTTTTCATTCACGTTTAATTGGGCAAAATTCTTCTGCTAAACATATGTTAGTATTTCATTAACAAACCATTAAATTAAGTTTTACTGACAGTCTAAAAATTATCCAGATGATAATCAAAGTTATTCAAATTATGAAAGTTAACTTGTGCACATAAAAAATGTAATTTCTAAATACATGATTGTCAAACTATCCAATACACTTATTATGGCTTCACACAAGTTCACAAGAATTTCTTCAACTTTTAATACACGATGAAAAAATACGGCCTCTACAGCATATTCTATAAAACACATTCTGCAGGAACCGTGAATATATTTGGAACACACTTCAAATATTCATATATGCGCAAATGCATATATTTACTTATATTTAAATGTACCTTTACTTGCATAGATGCATACTTTTACATGGAGCCATATGCGTGTTTCCTCCCAAACATCCCTATACTTACGTCGAAGAATTCGGGTACGAGTATTTCCTCCCAAACGAACTATTGATGACTGAATGCATGAAACTAAAACGTAATAGATCAGTCAAAATAAGATCAGTCAATCATTTAGGAATATTTATGAACCACTGACTGAAAATATAATGAAACAATTACATGAGGTGTCAGGGGACACCCGGTTGGAACGAAGTTCCTTTCGCTATATATTATGTACTAGTTAGTTCCAAAATACGATAATTTAAATGGAACTGTAAGACAAAATACATTTTGTAAAATGATAAACTTTTTTTAATCAATATGTTTTACATAACATCCCATGAAGGGATTGAGGAGACTTCTCACAATCAGTGAGATGTGCGCTTTCTAGTTTTGAGACTCACTGATTGTGACCTACAGTTTTACACATGTACTGAACGGTATTTTGGAAAGCTTTTAAGAATAGGTACTTTTTAAAAAAAGTGGTACTCTTTTTAGGAAACGTTTTTTTTTTAAGAAAATCTACTTATTTCCAGAAAAACTACTTATCTCAAGAAAATAAATGGTATTATTTTCCTTTTAAGAACAGGAATTTTTGTAAGAAAAAGTATTTTTTTAAGAGCAGGTATTTTTTTTCAGAGATGGTATTTTTTAAAGAAAAGGTTTTCTAAGAAATGGGATTTTTTTTTAGAATTGGTCCTTTTTCTAGAATAGTTAAATTTGTAAGAGTAGTTACATACTTATCTCAAGAAAAGTTATTTTGTTTCTCAAAAATTTTAAAGAAAATTTAGTTTTTTAAGAAAAGGAAATTTTTTGTTGGAAAATTAATTTTTTTAAGAAAAGGTACTTATTTCAAAACAAATTTTATTTCGATTCTGTTGTTTAAATTTGCAAATAGAATATAAACAATAGAAAAGCATATCGCTTTTGATATTTTTTGACAATACAAAGTGCTAGAAAGCATGGTTATTATTGTTTCCAGGGAAATTTTCCCATATCTACCACTTCGACGCCATCTAAAAACGGTCCCTTTACTTTCAAATCCACCACTTTTCTTTCACCATCTGTAGCTTTTCATTTATCTATGCAGGCTCCACCTAGAAAACTTCCCATTAAACAAGAAATTTCCCAACATATGTTAGTATAGACAAACACCAAAGCAAAAGTACCCAATATAGTTGATAATACTGGGTTATAGCAAAATAGCGTTAAAAAAAAGTTTTTTAATTTTTTTCATTTAGCCCCCATTCCGCAAAGTGCGATAAGGAACTTTGTTCCAAAAATACAGTTATAAACTTGCAATAACATTAACTTAGGCTGAGAACAATGTCTCGTTGAAGTAAACAGTGCACCAAACACAGCTGTATTTGTTTCATAAACAAATCGGAATAATTATAACTCAATAATCATTGTGTCTCACTCATGTAATATTGAATAGCAAACACAATGTGTTTGGACCCAAGTATTCTATATTTGCGACAAGCTCCAAACACACGTTATATTTGCAGCCAAACACGAAAAATTTAACAATTTTTCAGCTCGAATTAAAAACCACAAAAGCAAGAATTAACTTAGATTCCAAATGGGCCAATCTAAAGGAAAATATAACTTTGCATGGATCAAAAAATTTGAGAACTCACATCAAGTTCCTTTTTTCATTAGGTTTGGGAAACCATATTCACTTAAGGTATTTCATTAAATACGGTACAAATAACTTTAAAAAGTACAAAAAGTACATATTTCCTCAGAACTAGGGTCACGTTTTTTCCAAAGTGGTAATAAGACTTTCCAACGATTTTCACAAATCGAGTTCATTTGTTACCCACAATTAACTGCGAATGAACTTAAAGTACGCAAATTCTTCTCTAAACATACAATAAAGTTACTAAAGCATAGGCAAATTTTTACATGTTGTAAGAACTTAATTTGTAGGAAAATTTTCTTATTGAAGAGGAAGAAATTCGTGCTATCAGAAAATTATTGCCTCGAGTCAAGTTCGGTACTTGCTAAAATTTCAGAAAGACGAAATTTTTTAATTGAAGAAAAAATTAAGAACCTTGAGAATATACATATTACCAGTCCTTACCTTGTGTGACCGACAAGTAAAGCCCAATTTTTGCACGATAGGCACCATGAACTAAATGAGAACTGGGAAGGTAATATACAAAACCTACAACAATGAATATCGAAATTAGCTGTTTATTGTTGCACCAGTTAAGTAACAAGGCTCTTAAACGAAGTACATACCCACTGAAAATTCTGTCTCTTTTTGATTTTGGATGCAAGTATAACGTTTTTGTAGCTTGTTGCGAATGTACTATACTTGTGCCCAAACACATTGTGTTTGCTATTCAATATAACATGTTTGATACACAATGATTAATAGGCTACAACATATATTTTTGAGATCCAAATGTGGTTTTGTTTGTTGAAAACTGCTAAAACCAAGAATGATACAAACGACAATGAAACAAAAAGGCAACAGATCTTCAATTCATGAATACAATGATTTCAAACATGTACATGTTTCCTGCAATATGTTGATAGGGCAATTATTTTTCAGCGTGTATTTCTGAACGCTCAACGTTTCTAATATTTCGAAAATGTAAGTTTCAGAATAATAATGAATTCATTCGTTGGTTGCCTTTTAATAAAAAAGTTCATTACAAAGATGTACTTTTTCATTAATAGTATGTTCCATTAATTATGGGTCTATTTTATTTTTGTGAGGTTATGGTGGTAGCTATTCTCTTTTGGGAAAGTTGTATCATATAACGATGGCCACAGCTTCCTGAATTTGTCTCAGTTTTAGGTGTTAAGTCTCGATTTGATGCTTGTTCGGGATTTGGAAAAATATTGTTTCAGTCTAATTGTCCTAGGCACAAACTTTTACATGTTGTCTTAGCTCTCCTTTGCCGTTGCCAGCATTTGCAACTTTGTTTCCATCCCTGACACCCACTATACCAATTTAGTTGTCTATGGCTGGTTGGGTGGTTGCTGCTTGGCTTGTTGAGCTGACTAAGCGCCAGCGTACTCACCCCCTACCTGTCTGCCTGCTGTACCCTCTGCCAACGGTTTAGAGTTGGTCTGTTTCGGCTGCTCTTTGTCGTCGTTTAGAATGAGAAGCAAATGTTGTTGTACGAAAATTTCACGTTTTTTGTTTTTTACAATTGAGCATATTTTTTGCTACCGATGATGATGTCGGGTCGGTCAGTTCATATTTAAGAGCTGAACAGAACAGTCGTGTTAACAAAAATTTTCAACAAATACAAATTCCATTAGCGAACAATAACAAACAATTTCGTATTGAATAATAAATTAAATAATAGAAAAAAGTATTGGAAAACTCGAAAATCAAAATGCAAATCCTAGAACAAAGAGAACCCTTGGTGACATCCACCAACAGTGAAATATTTGAGGACTTTCAAAATGCTGAAACGCGCGAGCAGAAATCTGAACCAAAGGAGCTTACACAAAGGTAGGTGAACTAAGGTGATAAGGCAAAAAGTATTTTAGTCCTCCAAAAACAAAAAAAATAAAACAAAATATTGCATTCACATCAACAACAACAAATAATGAAATTCCTTGACTAACAGTGAAAGTTGTATGACAAATAGCCGGAATTCTGGCAACTACAACAACTATTGGCCAAAAACCATAAGAATGTACGCCATTCAAAACAAAAAAATTGTTTCATTGTTAGTCAGCATTTTGTGTTTTCTGTGATTTTTCTTAATTTTTCTTTTTTGATTTTGTTGTGTGCCAACTCGTAAATACCGGACCTCTGTCCTCTACCGCGTCAAAACCAAACCATCCTTTACAGCCTAAACACATCATGACCAAAGTGAGAGCAACCATTCCGTCATGCATTCCCATCTCCACCGCATTATCTACCCAATCCATTCTGAAATAGTACTGGTAATGGTGATGGCTACAGCGACGGCAAACAACATCGTCGAAATCGTCGTCCGCCACAATAAAATCATCACGTCCACCAACGCCACCACCTTCGCCATCATCAGCGCTAGCAGCCGTCGTCCACCTGACTTGCCAAAAATAAGCCAACAACTTGTACACAAATTCTATTATTAGTAGACATTTTTAGTCCGATTACAACGATCAACGACCTGCAAACACTCTAAACTATTTGCCTCAAATACATATGTAGACCTTGCACTTAAATATTTTTTTAGGTGACCCATAGTACTCGTAGCCGCAGGCGGTGGAATTTCGTCTATTTCGAAATAAAAAATTGGTTTGATGATTTTCCTATTTCCACTTTAGCAGTTTATTCAAATTTTTGACTCATATCCAATAATTGTCAAGGGAAGAATATATTTTTAGCAGATTAACCGTAAAATATTCGATCAATAAATAGACGATTAACCCATTAGGGGCTAAGCAAAGTGCTGAAAATATTTTTAAAAGAAATATATATATGCTAAGGCAGTTTAGGGTATAAGATATCGAAGATTTTGTTAAAAATATAACAGAATGCTTGTAATATAATAATAAATAAATGGTTTCCCATTACATCCTATGAAGGGACAGGGAAGAACTTCTCACAATCACTGAGCTGTGCCCTTTCGAGTTTTCACTTTCACTTTCATAGTAATATATAATAATATAACATTATCGAAGTCGAACGAAACCTAAAAAATAAATAAATAGTTTCCCATTACATCCCATAAAGGGACTGGGGAGAACTTCTCACAATCACTGAGCTGTGCGCTTTCCAGTTTTCACTCACTGATTGGGACCTACAGTTTTACACCGATTCCGAACGGTATTTTGAGAAGCTTTTTCATGGCTAGATACTCGATAGTGTCGCCGCCACTATGCGAGGTGACCGCCGCCGAAAGAAAATTTGAAGGTGGTCAGAGCCGGGTTCGAACCCAGGATCTCATGTACAAGAGCCGCGCACACTAACCATTGCACCACCGACGGCCCTACAAGCCTACAAGCTGAAAAATAACGGCCACAGCAACATATTGCAGAAACATGTACATGTTTCCAAGTATTGCTTTCATGAATTGCAGATCTGCTACTTTTATATTCGTTTTTGATTTCAGAAGTTTCTAACAAACAAATCCACATTTGGGTCTCTAATACATATGTTATAACCTGATAATCTTTGCGTCCCAAACATGTTCTATTGAATAGCAAACACAGTGTGTTTAGTCGCAAGTATACTATATTCGTGACAATCTACAAACACGCATCCACACAATAAAATAAGAAAAAATTTTAAAATTTTTTCTACGCATCCGAGGCAATATTTGATCCGTAAAAATAATAAAACTTCCTGCTTGTAGAGTCAAAATTTGGAAAAAAACACCGAAATTTTTTTTTAAGAATTTTGCCAAAATATTCCTTTTTCCTTCCTTGTTGTCTGTCTCGTTTTTGTTTTTAGCGATTTTTAACAAACAAAGCCACATTTGGGTCTCAAAAACATATAGTATAGTCTATTAATCATTGTGTCTCAAACATGTTATATTGAATAGCAAACACAATGTGTTTGGGCACAAGTATAGTATATTTGCGACAAGCTACAAACACATTATATTTCCATCCAAACAACAACAAAAATGACAGATTTTTTTAGCGTGTAGTCACTCGAATTCCACTGAAATTGAGTTCCTCCAAATCAAAAAGTTTTATTCGGCTGACTTTATCCTTGATAGCAAGTGCCAACACATTCGAAATAGAGAAACGTTACTAAAGGGGTTTTTCTTAAAGCAGATAGAAATTTAAATTGTAAAAAATAATACAACAAATGTAATTTTAATCAAAAAAATCTATTTTCCGAAAGACCAATGCATGGCATTAACATTTGAAAATGATTTCGGTTATTTGCCACCGCGGCTGTTCATGACGAAGCACATTCAGGACGTCCAATTTTTAGTCAAATTTTTGAGCATTTCTGGGCGTATGTCACGAATAACACGAATAATTGTGGCCTCCAAGGCTTCAGTTGTTCCGATTTATCAGCATAAACCAATGACTTCACGTATCCCCACATGAAATAATCGAGAGGTATCGAATCGCACGCCCTTGGAGGCCAATTGACAGATCCATTTCTCGAAATCATCTTATCGCCAAATTTAGATTTCAACAATTCGATGGTTGCAGTCGTCGCATGTAACGTAGAACCATCCTGGTGAAACCACATCTCGCTCGGATAAATGTCATCTATATTTTCCATCAAAAAATCATTGATCATGGTGTGATAACGACCTCCATGGAGCGAAAGGGAGCTCCGGCTTCATTTTTGAAGAATTACAGTCCGGTGATACCACCACCGTGTAAACTGCACCAAACGGTCCATTTTTCTGGATGTAATGGAGTCTGTAGGTCTGTTGTGGATTGGTCTCACTCTATATGAGCCAATTTTGTTTATATACAATACAATTTCCGATAAAACATCGGGTCAGTTTCCAACTGCTCTAGAGACCAATCGGCGAAAAAACGACAAATATGATGGTCTCGTGGCTTTGATTTCCGCACCAGCTGGATCTTATACGGATGTAGCTCAAGATCGTTGCGCAAAATTTCCCATTCCTGCGACCGACGACGAATCGATAAAAATGGATCTTCGTCCACACTTTCGTTTACAGCGGCGATATTCTCTTCAGGACGAATATATATTTATTTTATATATTTTTTTGAATATAAATATATCGTGTTTATAGCTCGTCGCAAATAGATAATGCTTGTGTCCAAAGATATTGCATTTGCTATTCAAAATTACATGTTTGAGACACAATGATTAACGGGTTATATTATATGCTTTTGTGACCCAAATATGGATTTTTTTTTTGAAAACTGCACAAACATACACTGAAAGGAACTCTTTACATTACATCGATGATAAATGTTCACCAAATGTTCTTCATTGAATTGATGATAAATTCCATCAAATTAATGAAAAGGTTCTTCAGTTTGAAGATTGGGCGTATCTTCACCGTTTTCAGCCTCATTGAATTGATGATCGTTTTACATCAATCTTCATCATTGGAATTTATAAATAATTAGTGGTATAGATTCAAAATACCGACGTAGTATTGAAAAAGTAATGAGACAAAGAAAAATACCTGACAGAAAATTGAATATAAATACATACTAGAAAATAGTGCAATGGACAAAAAACAATATCCACGTTATGAGAATTTTCTATGTTCTCTTATACCCTGTTCTTGTGAATTGTTTACAATGAAAAATAAACCAAACAGTTCAGCTACACATTCACAAACAATTTACATCAAAATCACGACCAATTTGCATCAAATTGATGACAAACTTTCATCAAACTGATGACAACCTTACATCTAAGTGACAACAAATGTGCAGCAAAATGATGAATAATTTATGTCAAAATGGTGAAAAATTTACTTCAACATGATGCGAGACTTACATCAAATTGATAAAAATTTACATTAGCTTGATGTAACGTTGTCGTTGAATCAACTTAAACTATTGATGAAATATTGATGAAATGTTCTTCATCAATTCAATGACATGTGCCATATGTTGGAAAATGATGACATTTTTGCTACGTGTAATTCTTTTCCGTTCTTTAGCGCATGTAGATTTTTTTAAATTATATTATGTTTAAAGCAAATCCGATGAACAAAGACAAACACTATATAGTATTAATAGTTTCGTACAATGGGTAAAGTGTTTTAAAATGGCATAACTCTGAAACAGTGAGCGCAAATTCAAAATTTTTTCTACAAAATTGCTTGGCATTTATTCGTCTTTTAAAGTGCATCATTAGTGTTTTAAATTTTGATAGAAATATAAAGCAAATCCGATGCAAAATTGGCAAACAGTTTATAATATTTTTAGGGTTATACAATGGTAAAAGGCTTTGAAATGGTATAACGCTGGAACAGTAACAGCAAATTAAAAATTTTTTTCTGCAACATTGCTTGAAATTTATTCGGCTTTTAGAATGCATCATTAGTTTTTTAAATTTGCATAGAAATTTTAAAAGTTATAAAGCGTTTCTAACAAAGTGTATCCAAAATTTACGAAAAAACGTAATAGTTGTACCTTATTGAGCAAAATCATTGCCAAAACGGGTGGTTTATGCATATACAATAAAACTGTTGACTGACAAGCTAAGAAAATCGTGGTTATTGACCGAGTTTTAAGTCAAATTCAAAAAAACGCCCGGAATACCCGATTTTTGGGAGAAATTCGACTTGCGCGAGCTCTAAACCACTTCCAAAAATCTGAAAAAATTCTCAAAAATAAAAAAAAAAAAAAAATTTTATTGATGGGAAACCCTAATGTACAATTCAAAATTTTGTACGTGATCATAGTTTACTATGTATTTTATTTCATGCAAAGTTCTGACATTTAACTATATAAGTCAAAAATCTCTAAAATCTGCTGAAATATTGGTCGAATTAAACAAACACTGTACAGCTAAAAAAATCGGCCCCAGCAACATATTGCAGGAACCACGTATATGTTTGCAAGCAATATTTTCAAGAAATGGGGAACTGCTGCTGTCTTGTTTATTTGTTATTTGTTTGTCAGGCTTTTGTTTTCAGCTGTTTCCAACAATCTATTTCACATTTTTGTCACAAAACTATATATTACAACATATTAATCATTGGGTTGCCAATATGTATTATCGACTAGAATACACAATGTGTTTGGACACAAGTATACTATATTTGCGACAAGCTACAAGCACATTATATTTACATCCAAACAAAAACAAAGGGACAGATTTGTAACGTGTACAAAAATTGGACCCAATGACGAACTTCGGTCTCTGTGAGGCTATAGTTTCTATAATTAAATAAAATTAATACGCAATTTTTTAAATCATATTATCGCGCCATTCACAATTAGCGGTGTTTGTTCGTTTACTATTGTAGGCGTTCCATACAATTCACCGTGTCTGCGCAAATATTTTTTATAAATTTAAAATTTTCGTCAACAATGATTTAACTACTTGTATTGTCAAACATATACACGGAACTATCAGAAGAAAACGTCTAAGTGGAAGCAATAAATTATTGTGTATTATGCATGCGTAGTTGTAGTCGTAGAGAAGGGGATAAATATAAACATATACTTATACATTACAAACGTGCAAAAGAGACAACAGGATTGAGTTGGCAATACACAAAACATATGGTTAATTTCAGACCCCAATTGTAATTATGATAAAACTAGAATTTGCAACTATATAATTTTTGGGTGGGACACAATCAAATATGCACAAATATTACATCATATGTATAACAATAATTAGTATATGCATAATAATAATTAACATATGTATAATTATAATAAACATATGTATGTGTATAATAATAATCATATATAAACCATAATCCAACCTAATACATGGTAGTTTGTAAGGATTTTCTAATAATGTGTAATCATATTAAAAAATTTTTGTACGTGTACAGTAGTTTAGAACCGTAAACAATCCAATAACCAGAAATGTTTGCACTGGTTCACAACTACACCATTTCCAATTGAAATTTTAAACAATATCAATTTAATTAAGAAAAATATCAATTGTAATTTGAAAATTATATTTAAAATACATAAATTGGAATTTAAAATATCAATTTGAAATTTGAAATATTTTAATTGAAATTCAAAAACATCAATTGAAAGTCAATGAACCTCAATTGAAATTTAAAAGACATTTATTTGATTCAGTATACCAATTCTTTGAAGTGGTAAAGATGGTGATTTAGTTGGATGAATGCCCCAAGTGGGATAATCAACGCAGCAAGTTTTGGTATCTGGTTTCTGTGAAGAATTTGTACTTTCACTTGTAGAATTATGTTTCCGTCTTTCTTTGTCAGTTATTTCGAAATAGTTATCGCCATCGTCATCAGCACTTAGTCTGCCAATTATTTTGAATATCTTGTACAAAAATATCCAACAGTGTCCCGTACTTGTCTAAGGATGACATTCTATTATTTATAGCGAAGAGTGGGCGAATAAAATCGCCAATTCCTTTTAAATTTTTGGATCACATCCAAAAAGTTCAAAGGGAAAGAGAAATTCCTAGCACTTTAGGTAAACTAAATAATTGAATTATACACGCGTACAGTATTTATAGTAATCGCATGTTTGCATGTGATAAAAACCAATACTAAGCTACAGTTGTTTTCAAATGTCTAGTACACTCAAAGAAATAATTGTCTGAAAAGTGGTTGCAGCAACCGTAAATTGGGCTGATGCCATCGAATTGCAGTGGTTATAACCGAATTTAGGTTGTTACGATCGAATTGAGTCCACACACAACTGAAATTCGATTGGATCAAACTCTAACAGAATGTGCCAACCTCTAGTCGGTTGTGCCAACCGCTAATAGGTTGTGACAACGGCTAATAGATTGTGACAACCTCTAATAGGTTATGAAAGCCTCTAATAGGTTGTGACAATCTCTAATAGGTTGTGACAACCGCTAATAGGGTGTGACAACCTCTATTAGGTTTTAACAACCTCTAGTAGGTTGCGACAAACTTTAGTAGGTTGCGACAATCTCTAATGTGGTTGCGATAACTTCTAATAGGTTGTGACAAAATCTAATAGGTTGTGACAACCTCTAGTAGGTTGCGACAACCTCTAATCTGGCTGCGGCAACCTCCAATGCCGTGGTGATAACGTCTAATTTAGATGTGATGACTTCGAATGTGGTTGCGACAACCTCTAATAGGTTGTGAAACCTCTAACAATTTGTGACAACCTCTAATATGTTATGATAACTTTTAGTAAGTTTTGACAACCTCTAATAGGCTGTGACAAACTCTACTGTGGTTGCGACAATCTGTAATAGGTTGTGACAACCTCTAATAGGTTGTGACAACCTCTAATAGGTTATGGCAACCTCTAATAGGTTATGGCAACCGGTAGTAGGTTGTGACAACCTCTAATAGGTTGTGACAACCTCTAATAGGTTGTGACAACATCTAATGTGGTTGCGATAAACTCTAATGGGGTTACGACAACCTCCAATGCGGTGATGATAACGTCTAATTTGGATGTGATGACACCTAATGTGATTGTGACAACCTCTAATAGGAGGCAGTGACACCCTCTAATAGCCTAATACCTCTAATAGGTTGTGGCATTCCTTAATAGATTGCGGCAACCTCTAGTAGATTTTAAAAAACCTCTAATAGTTGGCGACAACATCTAATAGGTTGTGAGAACATACAATATGGTTGCGACAAACTCTAACGTGGTTGCGACAAACTCCACTGCGGTGGTGATAACCTCTAATTTGGTTTTGATGACACTTAATAGGTTGTGGCAGCCTCTAACTAGTTGTGACAACCTCTAATAGGTTGTGCAAACCTCTAATAGGTTCTGGCAACCTATAGTAGGTTGTGACAACTTCTAATAGGTTGTGACAACCTCGAATAGTTTGCGACAACCTCTAATAGGTTGTGATAAACTCTAATAGGTTGCCATAAACTGGTTGCGAATTGTCACTTTTGGATCACTTCCACGACGGAAAATTCCACGAAATTTGTGAGCAGTCCTAGTCGCAACGCGTGTTCTTGTATAGCGCTCCATTTTTAATAATCGTAAAAATCGTAGAAGACAGCTATCAAATTTCAGTGCTGCCACTTTCAGAGGAAAAAAATCCCAAAAATAGTGGACTTTTATTGAAAATGGAGTTGTTTCAAATGCCGTAGAAATTGAAATTCAAAAAAATAACCCAAAAAATTTAATTTTAATCACATAAATTTTTAATGTCTTAACATCTATAGGCACAGGAAGGCCTATCTATCAAATTGAACACGTTCAAACAACACAGCGTTAGCATCACATACGAGGTTGTAGTACAACAATAGTGACTGCCTGAAAATAAGTATGATGGTATTGATGTAGAGGCAGCGATCAAACAAGCAGGTCGTTGTCGCCAGAGCATTGAATAGTATAGAGAACTCATGGAACGAATTGTATAGCTCAAAAGCACTGGCGACATCATGCGAATGATTCACAACGTATTACTCCCTTTTTTGCAATAACTTGGTCCATTCATAATTTTGATGTGAAACATTGATGCCTTTTGAAACATTTATGATTTTTGTAATGTTTTATGTAATAACTATATGAAATATTGAATATTGAAATATTCGATAAAGAAAATAAGACCGTTTATGCTCATTTACCCAGACTCTCTACATGAGAGCTTAAAAAGAATGCAATATGTTCTCTATACTATACAACACGCCGTCGCTCTGTTTTCTTCATAGTCTAAATATTGCTTTATTTATTTTAACAATATGTGCAATAGCAAAAGAGCCTTCGGCAGAAAAACTATACTTCTTTTATTTTCCAATGTATCATTTACTAATGTGTTCATAGAAATCGAACAGATGCCGTGTAACACATCGCCAGTGAGTTCGAACACTCATGGATTTTTTATGCGAAAGATCAATAAATGACATTAACATTTGAAAATGATTTCGGGCATATGGCCAACGCAATTGTTCGTGAGGAATTGCATTCTGGACGTCCAATTTTGGGTCACATTTTCGACGATTGCTGGCCGTATGTCACGAACAAGACGAACAATTATGGCGTCCAAACCATCAATTAATGCTAGTTTATCAGCATAAACCAGTGACTTCACGTAGCGCTACAGGAAATGTTTGAAAAGTTACAAATCGCACGACCTTAGACGCCAATTGACAGGTCTCTAAATCCAGTTATCGCTAAATTTCGATTTCAATAAATCCATGACTGCGGTCGCCGTTTGGCACTTGGCGCAATCCTGTTGAAACCACATCTCGCCCGGATCAATGCCATCCATATTTTCAAAGAAACTATCTTTGTTCATGGTGCGGTAACAATCTCCATTGACCGTAATACGGCAATTACACCAACCAGAAGTTTACTCAGCAATTTTAATCTTTAGAAGCTGAAGTTTAATTTTTAACCTCATTTTAAACTGGTGTACATTTTGATGCAACACTGGTAGTTACTAAAAAATGCAACCATAACAAAAACATACCCAAAAAATCAACTGTTTGACAGATGAAAGCTGATCAAAACTCTCCGACGCGTCGCCGCTACCAAAACTTTTTCGAAGCTCTCGCTGCCGTCGATATAAATGGCTCTTATTGGCTTCAACTGTGAGCCGATTTAATCGACTGGCCCGATTTGACTCACTGATTCAATTTTAAAAGTTCAGTTATTTCAATAAGAGCCCAAATTTGTACAAAACTGGCAAAACTAATAGCCGCCAACTTAACTTTTCTGTTGTGTCGCCGTCTTCGTTAATTTTGTCTCGGCGCAGAGTTTGCCTAAGCACGGATTGTCAAACTGAAATGTCAATTTAATCTCGAATTGGGCGTTGTAAACGGCAAAGATTAGAGAATAAGGTTATCGCTAACCTGGCCGATTAACGGCGGTGTAAATGCGTTATAACGCTATCTTTATCTTTGATGGAATAGGATTCGATAATGTCACAAGCGTGTAAACCCCATCAAAACGGTGCAATCGACGAATCGAAAAATTTGAATCTTCTTCGATACAGCGGCGGATATTCTCTTCAGTACGCACATTACTTCGAAGTGTTGGTGTTATTGCATCATTTAGAGAGTATGTGGTATGACATCTCTTCACAGTTCTACGGATGGCTTGCTCAGATGGACGATTATATGCGCCATAAAAGTCACAAAGTCGTCTATAAGTGGCGCGAATCGAGAAAGTAAATTTGGATAACACAGTGACACAAATGACAGGAATTAGTTTCGGGCCTCACCCAAACCAAAAAACTGTGAAAGTACTTGGACGTGGTATCACAGAACCCCACTCGGTTTTGCCCCAAAACGTAACAATAATTTTTTACAGGCCGGAGAACATTTTGGAGGTGGGTCAGGGCTATATATTTCAGATTTTACTTCAATAAATCCTAAACAGCTTGAAATATTGCATTACAGCCGCTGACAATATTGTAGCTATCATCCTATTTCAAAATTCCCTCTAATATATTTCTAAGGAAAAGTACACTGTTAATCGATTATTTTACGAATCGTTATGAAAAATGGCACATACTAACGGGGTTTTCAATAAGAGCGCTACAAAAGTTTTTTTTTTAAATAAAACAAAACCGGTTTTAGATACCAATGAAATTCTTTATTCCTGTGAAAGTACGTTCGATGCCATTATGTATGGAACTCGATTTCTTTTGCATGACCACCACCAATAAATTATAAATAAATTATTCTTAATAAATATATAAATATTCTTTAAATATTTACCTATATGTATTCAATATTAAACAAATTACAAGTTTATATCTTCTAAAAAGTTGTAGTGCTTAATATACTTAACAATACTGTCAAACACGCCAATGAAAAAAAATTACATTTTGGGTTCCAAAATTATTGTACCAATTCAAAAATATTAAAATAGGAAAATAGCTACAATAGGAAAATATACAATATTTCAAGCTGTTTAGGATTTATTGAAGAAATATCGGAAATAGGGCCCTGACCCACCTCCAAAATTTTCTTCGGCCTGTAAAAAAAATTGTTACGTATAGGAGCAAAACCGACCGGGGTTTTGTGATACCACGTCCAAGTACTTTCACAATTTTTTGGTTTGGTTGAGGCCCGCGACCCACTGTTGCACAGTGTAATTTGGTAGCGTTGTTCAAGCGTAACTCTATTCATGATGATTTGCCAGAGCATAATAACGTCAAAAAGAGGGCGCAGTATGACAGTTCGTTTGACAGCTAAACATTTTCATAAATTCGATACTCATAAATTTTTTTACTTGATACTCATAACTCGAACCAACAGCATATCTTCCAATAAACACATAATACCCATTGACTCAGTGTAGCGAAAAATATATAAAAATTCCACATTTCGATTGGATGTGTTTATTTCGAATCAAATAAAAATAGAACTGAATATTCACATAATGTAGTGACGTCGATATGAAAAGTCCCAACTGAAAGCGCAGAAAATTGCCATCTTTCAAGATGCTCACATTTACAGAACTAAATTCTTCCCATCCTAGTGGATTGAATAGTCATGGAATTCACTTTAGAGGTAGAATGGAAGCGTGTGATGTTTTTGCGTCTTCCAACTTAAATGCGGGGGAGGTGTTTTTTAGTTAATTGAAAACGAAGAAGAAGAAAAGACAAATAAAAAAACAAAATTCCATTCCGAAAAAAGAATGAGAAGTTTTATTTTGGATTTCTGTTGTATTATCGTATCTTATTTTTGACGTCAGTCAACAGTCAGGTTGTGTCTTCATTGTTATTTTCAAAAGATTTTTTTGCGTTCGTGCAATTGTACGAAAAAGTAAACAATTTTCACATCAAAGTGTTGTTCCTCTTGGTTAATTATGAATGAAATACTTTGCCTTCGCCCCCCCTACTACAGTCAGCTGATTGGGTGATTGATGATTCGGTCATGGTAGAATGAATAATTGGGGGTTTGTGGAATTTTGTAATACAACACAATTTAAATGGGGGATGAATTGTTAGAGATTATAGAACTAGATGATATGAGGGGGAGGAAATGATTTTGATAAATATCAAAGTGTCTAATTCGATTCTGTAGTCAACATGGGTTTATTGCAGCACGATGTATTTAAATCACACTGCATTGTCGCATAGAGTGATTTTGAATTCCAGAATTGTGGGAAATTTCAGAAACAGAGTTTATTTAAATTATATTTGAAAAAGCTTCTCATAATACCGATCAGAACCGGTGTAAAACTGTATACCTCAATCAGTGAGTGTAAAACTAGAAAGCGCATAGCTCACTAATTGCAAGAAGCTCTCCCTGTCCCTTCATGGGATGTAATGGCACACTATTTATTTATGAGGCGGACCAATAAGTCTGTGACTTTTCGAACTTCCCTCGTAGTTATATGAAATGCAACACTGCTTCCATCAAGTACCACCTGTTAATAGACTACTGTCAAATTTTTAGCAAGTTTCGTTATTTACTTTGCGTTTAACAGCTGCTCAAAACATACAACCTCGTGCATTTTTTAAAAATGAAAAAAGTGAATTTCGAGTGCTCATTAAACATTATTTTTTTGGGAAAAAAACCATCAATCAAACCAACGAAAAGTTTAATAAATACTATGGGAACTCTGCACTATCGATTTCAATGGTATAAAAGTGGTTTATTGACTTTCGTTGTGGTCGCACAAGTACAAATGACGCTGAATGTTCTGGACGGCCAGTTGAGGTCAATACAACCGAAAAATCCAAGATATGGTATGGGCCGATAGAAGAGGAAAAGTGTTTGAGATTGTTGATGCCATAGGCATTCCATTTGGCAGTGTGGTTTCGATTTTAAATAATCAGTTTGGTTTAAAAAAGCTGTCTGCAAGATGGATGCCGCGTTTGCTCTCAATTGACCATAAACGTACGGGTGCACACGTGTGTAGTCTCAGTGACAAAATTCCATGAATTGGGCTACGAATTGCTACCTCATCCGCTATATTCTCCGGATTTAGCCCCCAGTGACTATTACCTATTTCCAAACCTAAAGAAATGGCTCGGAGGAAAGAGATTTAGCTCCAACGAAGAAATTATTGATCAAACAAATGCTCTATTTTATGGACCTAGAAAAATTCTATTTTTTGGAAGGGATACAAAAATTGGAGAATCGTTGGACCAAGTATATTGAGCTAAAAGGGGAGTATGTTGAAAAATAATTTTTTTTTGCAAAAAAACTGTGTTTAATTCAAAAAGTCACGGACTTATTAATCCGCCCTCGTTTTTTTTTTAAATTTTTTTCACCGAAAGAAAAGCGCTAGATGAAACATGATCGTTAGTCTATTTAAAATGCTACAATGAGAAGCTTCGTACATCCAACTGTATCATAAAATTTTTTTTTTAACCGTTCATTGTTGCGTTGCTGCAACAACTTCATTTTATATATATTTATAATATTATAAAATATTATAATAATTATAATAATAATTAATAATAATAATAATAATAATATAATAATTATTAATATAATGATATTATAAAATCGTTAAGTTGTGAGATTTAAAAAATTGTTACCATCTCATATTTATTTATTATTTGATTTCTTTCTAATGTTATGATCTTGTGTTCTGCTAAATGCCTAAAGTTGATGAAACCAGTGCGTTGCTGCAACGAAAAGGTTGTTTCTGCGACGAAACTATATTGTATTAAACTAAGCCATGACATTATCATGGGCAACTTTCTTTTTTGGGTGTCTCAGTAAGATTGCACCTTTTAAATTTAGAGTAATTTTCTTATGTGCAAGTGGCAACTCTAAAATTTGGCAGCAGTCACATATAAGGGTTTTTCAATAAGAGCGATACAACAGTTTTTTTTTTAAATAAAACAAAACCGGTTTTAGATACCAATGAAATTCTTTATTCCTGTGAAAGTACGTTCGATGCCATTATGTATGGAACTCGATTTCTTCTGCATGGCCAGTACGGGCACGCTTGCAGAAGTCCAAACGCTGAACCCAATTTTCGACGGGTTTCAAGCATAAATCGGCCGATACTGCTGCAATTTCACGTTCGATATTCGTACGAAGTTCATCAATCGTCGCTGGCTTGTTGGCACAGACCATAGACTTGACGTAGTCCCACAGGAAATAATCTAACGGCGTCAAATCGCACGACTGAGGCGGCCAATCGACTGGGCCATTTCGTGAGATAACACGTTCACCAAACTTGGTTTCCAATAAATTGATTGTGGCATTCGCTGTGTGGCTTGTGGCGCCGTCCTGTTGGAACCACATGTCCTCCAAGTCCATATTATCCAATTGGGGCCAAACATAATCGGTTATCATTGAACGGTAGTGATTCGAATTCACAGTAATGTGCCGGTCTTGATCATCACCATAAACCGCACCAAACCGTAATTTTTTCGGGATGCAATGATGACTCATGGATTTCGTGTGGATTGCTGTCTGACCAATAACGCATATTTTGCATATTGACGAAGCCATTCAGCCAGAAATGAGCCTCATCGCTGATTGTTGAGGTCTCTTAAAGTTGAGGTCACTGACTCCAAATTTCGGTAGTAAATTTTAATAATTTCGACTCGTTGTTGGCTCGTATATCTTTCCATGATGAAATGGCAAACCTTACTGAAGACAAATGTCAAAAGAGCGGGAAAAAATATGGCGTCGTTTGCTGTCCCTATCGATTTACTTTTGTAGCGTCTCTGTTGAAAAATCCTATATTTATTCCGATTATTAAAACTGAAGCGCTTTACGAAAGAACAACGCTTAATAATTGTGAGAACTTATTACAAAAATTTGGAAAGTTATGCTGAAACCGCTTGCAAACTTCGAACAATTTTCAGTCGAAAAACTAACTAATATGTCAACCATTCCAAGAGTGGTAAAAAAATGTAAAGAAACTGGTTATCGGCAGTAAGACTCCTGGCCAGAGTGGCGTAAACATCAATTCGGCATCGTTCTCAACATCTTCAAATTTCACGAAGCACGACGCAGCGAATTTTGACAAGAGACCTCCACCTTCATGCGTGCAAAATTCAGCTTACCCAGGAACCAACGCGTCATCCGTGAGATATAGCCACTTCTCTGTGAAAAAGTCATGGAAAATTTCATGAAAAGAGTAATGGCCTGTCATTAGAGTCGGGGCAGCCATTTGAAGGATATTTTATTCCATACTTAATCGGAACATGTCTTCTTTACAGTTCAATAAAAAAATCACAACTACTCGTATCTCGAAAGATACCTGTTTGGTTTTATAATTAAAAAGTGCATTCTTACTGGGACACCCTTTTATGTACCAATATGTTGCACAATTCACAATTGTTGATTCAGGTTGGCCAATTGATGTGTTAGCGTCAATGGTGACATAACAGGGTGTTAACACTGACAAGCTGAAACAGAAGTACAGAGTTGCCATCACTTCAGAAAACGAAAATAGCAATTTCATAAGAAAATACATATTGTGTCCAAATCGGCAAGCACTTTTTGGATGTACTACGTATCATTGCTTGTAACTGTATGAGGCCACCGTTTATTTTCAATATTAATTCTGATTTTTTACCCCGCTTAATTTAATTATAGCTTAGTTTGTACGGAGGAGCTAAGCGATATTAAGCACCATTTCAATTTCCCATTTATAGTCCGACTTAAGCGATACCAATGTTGCCACATGTTCAATTGCAAAAAATGGCAACATAAAGTTATTTTAGAGAAATTTTGTTATCATTTCTTGTGAGTGAAAATGTTACCAAGAAGGAGAAACTCAAAAACATAACTACTTACTTACCTAGGTGTCCCCAAACAAACCAGAGGGGTTAGAAGCCTTCCAAATTGATGATAACATGTTTCTCCAATCGACTCGATCTTTAGCTTTTATCCTCCAATTGGTAACACCAAGCTCTCGCAGGAAATCCTCTGCCAGGTATATCCAGCGAAGTCTTGGTCGTCCAATTTTTCGATGCCATTCGAGTACGTCTTCGAGTACCTTTCACACTGGTTAATTTTGTTCCCTTCGATTGACATGACCTAGCCAGCGTAGACGCACTATTTGGATACGCATAACTACGTCGATATCGGGATACAAATTATACAGCTCGTGGTTCATTCGTTGTCGGTTTTCTACTTTCTATTATAGGACCATATACTTTCGTGGACTAAGGTTGTCGGTGGTGCAACGTTTAGTGTGCGCGGCTGTTGTGCGAGAGAACGTGGGTTCGATCCCTGCTCTCACCACCTCACACTTCTTTCGACGATGGCCACCGCCATTAGTGACGGCAACACTATCGAGTACTAAGCCATGAAATAGCTTCTCAGAAAACCGTCCCAATCAGTGAATGAAAACTTGAAAGCCCACAGCTCAGTGAATTTGAGAAGCTCTCTCTCCCCTATCCATTCATGGGATGTCATGGGAAAATATTTATTTCTTTATTTAAATTTCTCGGATCATTTTTCTCTCTAAGACTCACAGTGATGTTTCAGCAGTATGCGATATGACCCTGGATTCTGTGCGCCATAAAGCAAGGCAGGTTGTGTGAGAGTCAAGTATAGCTGGGTCTTAGTTCCTCGAGAGAGGGCCTTATCAAAAAGTGCTTGCGTATCCCGAAAATGACACCTGTTTTTAAGGACAAGTCTCTGCTTGATTTCCAGGTTGACGTTATTTCTGCTGTTCACGGACGACCCGAGGAAAATAAACTTGTCCACTATCCCGAAATTATAGTGGTCATCACGTTTTACCCTTTCATCCAATCGAGTGGATGTTCTGATTATCGACATCATTAATTTTATCTTGTCTTCGCTCACAGACCAAATCCACTTTTGCTGATTCCTTCTCAGTTCTAGAAAATACCGCAGTAACTTCTCGCAGATTTTGCCCAATGATGTCTAAATCATCAGTATATCCGAGCAGCATGTGGTTTTTGCTGCTGATAGATTTTTTTGTTGTTGACTGCAGCTTTTCTCACGATAATCTCAATTAATATGTTGACGAGATCGCATGATAGGGTGCCAACCTGTCTGGGGCCTCGCCTCGCACTGAATGGTTCGGTGAGATCTTTACTGAGAATTTGGTGAAGGTCAGTGTCATTCTGCAAAGGCGTATCATCTTCCATATTGAAGTCTCATCTATATTGAAGTCTCCAGAGAAGAAGTGATCTCTCTATCTTCCCAACATATTCTGCTCATCTGTGACAAGATTCCCGTCATTATCTCTACAAAAGGGAGGCCCTGACCGTTTTCCGTTGGTTTGACTTTGTACTTTTCGGTGGAATTTACGGGTCTCATTCTTCCTTCTGTACGATTCAATTTTCTTACTCTCGCGCTTTCTCCACAAGGGTTCCCTTCTCCTTATTGCGCTTCATAGATTAATTTATACATAGATTTGTCAACTCGCTCATCGGTTTACCGATTGAATTGAAGCGAACTTGTGTTTGAACGTCAAGAGAAGAATTCTGTCGCTGAGGTTTGACAAACCTGTTTTGACAAAAAACAGATATTGTTACTGTGAATGTTCAAATTATATAAATATATGAACACTGTGAATGCACAAAACTAAAAACGGAGGATTTTGTTCGAAAATGCTGACAGAAGTTCGTCTCCTCATTGAAGAAGCGCAAAGAGAGACTTCAGATGAGACGGATAACAAATCTATGTTCCGCTCTGATCCTCCTGGCGTTGCAACTGACTGAAGCGCTGCCATACGTGCAGCTTTTTTTTCACCACTTGCCATGCGACATTCTTCATCGTACCATTGTTTTGTCTTTAAGCGGTGTTTCATGACTCATTTTTGATAAAGTATTCGTTAGAGCGGTGAACAAATTCATCCGTATGATGAAGTTTTTCCATTCAGTGCAGTTTTAGTTTTTGTCGATTTCGTAGCATTTCGCGGCGTCATCTCCTAGTTTTCTTCCAACGACGTTTGTTGCCCTTCATTCCAATTTGAATAATTTTATTGTTTAATTTCTCATATTTTTTTAAATTACAAAAATTGTTATATCTTCACTTCTATAATAAATATTTTTTTTTACTTTTCCAGCCTCACCGTAACACCTCCACTCAGTACTCCCCAATTCCCGGGGGTTTCTCAACTCTTACCCTCTCTGTACCTATGTGGTGCCAGCGTCATCTCCTCTGCAGTCATCGCACAACTTGGCATAAATTTTGTCATCAACGTGGCACCCGAATTGCCCGATACACCACTGCCCACCACATCCAACATCCTGTGTCTGCGCATCGATGTCACCGATCGTCCAAATGCCGATTTGGCGAAACATTTCGATGAAGTAGCCGATATGATCGAAGAAATCCGAGAAAATGGCGGCAAAACCTTAGTTCACTGTGTGGCTGGTGTCAGCCGTTCCGCCTCGTTGTGCTTGGCTTATCTCATGAAATACTCGGGCATGAATTTGAAAGATGCATTTATGCATGTCAAGAATATACGCCCTCAAATCCGGCCCAACTCGGGGTTTTTCCAGCAGTTGCGCTCATATGAAGAGTTGCGTTTAGGTTCACTGTCAGTGAAAATGATATACCTAGAGTGTATGCAGAGAGAAATTCCCGAAGTCTATGAATCGGAGTTTCGACCCATGGAAGAGTTCTATCAAAGACAACGCGCTGCCAACAGACGTGGCCCTGTGAAACCTCTTACCACCACCTAAGAAGGGACGAGCCCCGCGGTTGGCCAAAAGGTTATAGATGTTAAATCACAGCAGCACCGTGAATGAGGAAATATTTCCAAGCGGAATGTATCAAAAGTCGTGTGAAGTCAAAAATTGTCCAGTGTTTGCATGATAGATAGTTATGAGATATGATGGATCGTAGCGAAAGATTTATTGGTTTTCGTCGATGGAAGAAGGCGATCATATCAAGAGATTGATAAACTCAAGCATTTGCACATTTGTAATTGTTACATGTCACTAAAAAAATGTTCTGTAAATTTTATAGAAATATAGATGAAATGCATGTAAATTTATTGGTTTTTATGAAAAATATAATACACAATTCACAGAATACGATAGTTCTTGATGGACTTTAATAATGTTGTTGTGTTTATTGGGGAAGGTTGATTGCGATTTTAACCAGGGATTCAGTTGTTACCATCATGCACCATCCAACATCTACTACGTGTTGCATTGATTGATTTAAATCAGTATTTGGGATCTTTTAATTTGCATTAAATTTTTTAATACAAAAGTAAAAGAATTGTCATTATTTGGAATTTTTGCTCAGATAGTGCGAAAACATTGTCGTGCAATCGGATGACAATTTGAATGATAAATTGGAATGTTCATTGCAAAATTAGTATGGTAGAAGCAGTAGGAATTGCAGGCATTTTGTTTTTATATCAAGGGCTGACTTTGTCAAACTCAGCTGATCGAAATTGCCAAGATTTATTTATTTCAGGTTATAGCAGGAGACATTGTTGTAATTGTCGGCAATAACCACAAGGACAAGAAAAAATTAAATCAACTGTACTAATGCTTCCACCTGTTCTAAATGTATCTTGGAAATTGATATTAAGAACATTTGACATGGTCTGACCACAGCGACAAGAAAACATTTAAATCAGCTGATATAACGCTTCCACCCCTAATAGATACATCTTGAGTATGCTCTTGTATTATTTTAAAATACAAACAAAAGAATCGAAATAAAACTGATTTGTGAATGCTTTTTCGTTGTATCCGAGTGAAAAATGGTCGTACGGAAACAGCCCTTGCCATCTGATGAAAATGGTGAATAACACTTTGTGTAATTTTTTAAGTAATGGAAATATAACCTTAAATAGACACCACTACCAAGAAAAAACGACCCGTGATCATTTTGTCAGGCTAATATCTTGCAAACCGCTCGGAAGTTTGATCTACTCTCTGAGGGAAAGTTGTAGCACTTCTCATTATGAACATACAAAATCAAAAAAAACTTCATCTTCAAGGTCAAAACCGAAAAAAACTTTAAAAAAATCGATTTTTCCCTTTTTCCCCCTGTTCAGGTCCATAGGTAGCAACTCGTTCAAAATTCAAGGAAACAATCAACAATAAGAATGTACCTAAGATCTCAATAAACAACTTTGTAGAACATACGAACTTCCTAGGAATAATTTTTAACACCGTTTAGGTAGCGTTTAAGTAGCCGCAAAAGTGAAAAATGTCCCGAAAAGTTCTTAATTTCACTGTGTGTAATTTTTTAAGTCATGGTAATATAACCATATACGAACACTACTACGTGATAAAAGACCAAAAAAAAGACCGTGTCTCCCAAAGTCATGCATTGTTTTTATGGGTCCCAAAGATTTGGGCCCTCGGTGTCATTCTTGCAAAAAAAGTGATCATTTTGTCAGGCTCATATCTTGCAAAACGTTCGGAATTTTGATCTACTCTCTGAGGGAAAGTTGTAGCTCTTCTCATTGTGAATATATAAAATGAAAAAAACTTAATCTTCAAGGTCGTCATCTTTGTTCCCTTGTTCAGGTCCATTGCTGGCAAACCGTTCAACATTCAAGGAAACAATCAAGTACAAAAATGTACTTAGGATCTCAATGAATAACTTTCTAGAACATATGAACTTTTTAGGAATAATTCTAGCCTTAGGTAGCGTTTAGGTAGCCGCAAAAGTGAAAAATTTACCGAAAACTTTTTTAATTTCACTGTGTGTAATTTTTTAAGTCATGGAAATATAACCATATACGGACACCACTATGAAATAAAACACCAAAACAAGACCGTGTCTCCCAGTTTTGCCCAAAATCATCGACTTTTTATGGGCCCCCAAAGATTTTGGACCTCGGTGTCATTCTTGCAGAAAAAGTGATCATTTTATCAGGCTCATATCTTGCAAATCGTTCGGAATTTTGATATGCTCTCTGAGGAAAGTTGTAGCTCTTCTCATAAAGAACAAAAACATATAAAATTAAAAAAACTTTATCTTCAAGGTCAAAATCGCAAGAAACTTTTAAAAATTTAATTTTTTTTAACTTTCTCCCTTGTTCAGGTTCATAGGTAGCAAACCGTTCAAAATTCAAGAAAACAATCAACCACAAGAATGTACCCAACATCTCAATAAACAACTTTCTAGAACATATAAACTTCCTAGGAATAATTTTTAACACCGTTTAGGTAGCGTTTAAGTAGCCGCAAAAGTGAAAAATTTCCCGCAAATTTTTTTAATTTCACTGTGTGTAATTTTTTAAGTCATGGAAATATAACCATATACGGACAACACTACGTGATAAAAGACCAAAAAAAAAAGACCGTGTCTCCCAGTTTTGCCCAAAGTATTGGACTTTTTTTATGGGCCCCCAAAGGTTTGGGGCTCGGTGTCATTCTTGCAAAAAATTGATCATTTTG
The DNA here is from genome assembly GCA_963931995.1 of Phaonia tiefii. NCBI lineage: Eukaryota > Metazoa > Arthropoda > Insecta > Diptera > Muscidae > Phaonia > Phaonia tiefii. The sequence goes on from OZ008369.1 coordinate 28,465,025, forward strand.
TCAGGCTCATATTTCTGAAATCGTTTGGAATTTTGATCTTCTCTCTGACGGAAAGTTGAAGCTCTTCTCATAAAGAACAAAAATTGTGAACATATAAAATTAAAAAAACTTCATCTTCAAGGTCAAAATTGCAAAAAGCTTTAAAAACTTGGATTTTTTTTACCTTTTTCCTGTTCAAATTTCAAGGAAACAAATTCAACGAAACAATCAACTATAAAAATTTACCTAAGATCTCAATAAACAACTTTCTAGAACATCTGGACTTCCTTTACATAAAAACGAAATGCCTGTACGACAAGAGCTACAACTTTCTCTCAGAGAGTAGATCAAAATTCCGAACGATTTACAAGATATGGGCCTGACAAAATGATCACTTTTTTGCAAGAATGACGCCGAGGCCCCAAATCTTTGGGGGCCCATAAAAAAAATTGCAGGACTTTGGGCAAAACTGGGACACGGGTCTTTTCTTTTTGCTCTTTTATCATGTAGTGGTGTCCGTATATGGTTATATTTCCATGACTTAAAAAATTACACACAGTGAAATTAAAAAATTTTCGGGAAATTTTGCACTGTATAATCGAATGAACGATCTATGGAATTCTATGATCTTTGCTGTTGTGGACAATACACGTTATTCCTAGATGGCTTTGCGATGCTCTACCACCAGAAGGTTTATAAACTCGCTAACTGTAGGGCTTTTTGGAAATAACGAGTTACTTATGGAAGCACATACTTATATGTTGCATTGTGAACAGTTATGAGTGTTATAATCAGAAATACGGTTAAAGTCCAGAATAAATCTGCAGCAGCTACAACCAAGAAAAACGTTAAATACCCTAAATTTAAGGAACTAGTCATGCACTTTCTAAGCCAATGACTGGCATAGGCCCCACAACCTAATATAAGTAGGAGCAAAGGGAGAGTGTTACTGCAAGAAACTGGTCACTCATGACCTGCTAGCTGCAGCCTTGAACATTGTGATATTCAAGATTTCATTGCTCATCTTTGACAGCAGATGCAAGTGACCTGGAAGTATGAAGTACCTCGGGGATGGTGCCTACAGCGATATTTCAAAACGTAGGAGTGGAGGCCGACAAGACCTCTTTGCGTATAGTATGCATGGTGTTGGTATCAGAATATCAATTCAGGAATAACATCAGCAAACAGAAGGTATTTTCCTGCAATAGCAACAAAGAGAAAAAAACGGTTGGTCATTCAAGATCCCATTGCTCGTCTTTGACAGCAAATGGAAGTGACATTTTTAAGAACCTCGGAGACGATGCCTACGCTGACAAATCCACACGTATGGCTGGAAATTGGCAAGCCATTTTTGCCTTTCATATGCATGTTGTTGGTGTCAGAGTATAAATCAGCAAAAGGATGCAATATTTTCTAAAAAACAAACAAAGAATTGGTGGCAAGTAAATTTTTTTATTTGAAATATATTTCAGTGATCTCAAACCTTTCCAAAATATATGAACAACGAAATGGGATGAAATTAGGGACGCCGGCCTCGCCAGTTATTGAGGATATCGCCGTGCGGAAAGTTTTGGATATCCCAATGGAGAAGATGACTGCGGGACCAGATATTTGAAGGGATATGTGGAGGACATGTTCGGCATCGACGACTTAAAACACAAGCGATATTGACGATGCACTTAGTATACTTAATGGTTGTAATATCAAAATGTAGCTTACCATGGAATAGGAGGTAGATAACAAATTGCCATTCTTGGATTCCGTAAATTATGGAAATGTAAGCCTGCTTAAGATTGACTGGTACCAACTGCCAAAAGCATTGGGTAGACTCATACATTTTCATTCCGAACATTCTTGGGGAATAATTATGAATACGACGACGAATTGTTTCACAAAAGCCACGAAGTATTTCGAGACGAATATGAGGACATAGTTGTAAGGATTGTAACGAACAAGAAATGCCCGATTAGGACAATCGGAGACTTGATGGGATAAGGTAGAGCAAAATGGTCAACTTGAATCAAGTTCCGAGTTTTTCGGGGAAATTTGCGAAATCTGACATATACGACAGGAGAGGCTATCTGGCTTCGAAAATGAACAATACGAACGAAGAACGCACATTTCGGTAAATCGAAGTTTATGACGAGTCGAATTTAGTGTAGAGGGTACACTGTGAAGGCGACAAGTATGTGTTGGCCTTACGAAAACGAGGCTGAAGAATAGAATGTCTTCTCATGAATTGGACCGGAAAGCACTTGACCTACCAATCGAACAGAAAACGATTTTAACGGCCCATTGTACTATGACAGACTACAGCCCACATTTCGACACTTAGGAAACCCACTATACACTGAAAGCAACAGCATCATCAAATTTGTGAATTTCTTTATCAATTTGATGAAAAATTTCCTAAGTTTCCAACCTACGACACATTTCATTGAATTGATGAAGGACATTTGATCAATCTTTCACCCATATTTCAACAATAGTTTATGTTGATTCAACGACAACGTTACATCAAGTTGATGTAAATTTTTCACAATTTTTATGTAAATTGTTTATCACTTTACTGTACATTTTCGTCAATTAGACACAAGATTGTCATCAATTTGGTGTAAGTTTTTCATCAATTTGATGCAAGTTTGTCATCAATTTTATGTAAATTCCTCATTTTGATGTAAATTGTCTGTGAATGTATAGCCAAACTCTTTGGACTAATTCTCATTGCAAAAAATTTACAAGAACACGGAATAAATAATAAATAAATGGTTTTCCATTACATCCCATGAAGAAATTGGGGAGAGCTTCTCACAACCACTGAGCTGTTGGGACTAGTTGGGATCTTCAGTTTTTACACCGATTCCGAACGGTATTTTTGAGAAGCGTTTTCATAGCTAAGTACTCGATAGCGTCAGAGTGTGGATATTGTTTTCTGTTCATTGCACCATTTTCTTTCTTTATTTTTTCAACACTACACAATATGCACAGAAACGGATGTCTTAAAAATCTTAAAAAATCGAAATGTGAGTTCTCGAATTCATTTCGAACCCGTTACGAATCCGTAAAAACATAAAAAAACGATTCAGTGTAATTGCAATTTGGCGGATCCGCCTCGAACCCGTTACGAGCCAGTAAACACATAAAAAACCGAATCAGTGAAATTACGATTTGGCGGTAACGTCTCTAATTCATTTTATTTCCAAAAATCGAATCCGAAACGGATTTGAATATGAAGTTCGTTACGAGTTCGAGACGTATCCGAAAAAGTACAAAAAGCGATTCGCGTTTTCGAGAGGAATTTCATACAAAAACGAATGCGTTATGATTCAGTAACGGACCTCCGTTTCAGACAAAATGTCCGCAGAAACGGATCCGTCTCGAATTCGTAACGGATTCGTATGGCACATTGGGTACGTCCATATTTTGAATCGATCCCACTAACTATTTCTAACGTCCTATGATGAAGATTAATGTAAAAAGGATAATCAATTCACTGAAGCTGAAAAAGGTGGAGAAACGCACGATCTTCAAACTGATGAACCTTTTCATTGAGTTGATGAAATTTGTCATCAATCAGATATCAAACAAATCACAAACATTGAAATGATCGCCCAGCGAATGTGAGTTCGAATTCCACCAGCTGCATATACATTACGCAAGAGGTCTCTCATGCATGGTCTCTCAGCCTTAAAGTAAATTACAACTTTTCTTGATGAACATATATCTTCGATTTAATGTAACGATTTGTGTCAGTGTAGGGGAAAATGGGCGATAGAGATGTTTTTTTTCAGTACAGTCATTTTGCATCGAACATCTCTCTATGTCACCTACCCAACGACGAATAGTGTGACTTGAAACGTTAGAGAAGAATTTAACGAATTCTCTCCAACGATTTCTGTCTCTGGCAAGTGATTTAATTTAGTTCCATAACAGTCCAGTTTGCTTATATTCCTTCTCCAGGCACCGCTACCATGTATTTGATGGTCTTCCTGGCCTTCGATACCACTGCAGGTTCCATTCAAGTGCGGTTCAAGCAATATCTGATGTAAGGCGTCGGTGTATATCGCCGATTCAAGTCCATTTTCTTCTACGTATATCCAATTCAATAGGAATGTTGTATTTACGTTGCCAGAGTATTTCATTAGAAATTATCTTTGGCTAGTTGTCGTTAAAAATTTCCCTTATAAGGGGTGTATACTTGCCTAGAGGTTGTTTACAACCAGATCCCTAAGATCGGGTGTGGTGGTGTAATCAATCGCTCGTTTTAAATTACAATCATTACAGAAACATCGTAGGCCAATTTAGGAAGACTTTATTCTCATTAAAATTATTGCCCCGTTCCCAATTTATCACAATTAATTTTTACGATTTTTTCCTCTGATTAATATGCTTGTTAATTAAAAAAAATCAATGACCTATTATCTAATTATAAAAACAATTTAATGTTATTTCATTTATAAATATAAATACCAATTGTTTAAAAATCTAAATACAATTTCTCTCCTAATAACGGAATTCGCAACTCTGTTCTTTCAAATAGGATTTACCAAAATATGTTTCTCCTGAAAGTATGCAACGGTGTGAAAAGAAATAAAACAAATGAGGCAAATTGCCAACCGACCGAATAATACCTAATACTTTAATAGTTTCCTGCTACATGCAGCAGTGTTGCCCTACCAAGTCAAACTAAATGTACTAAGTGATCAAAAAAAGGAGCAAAATTAAACAATGTGCTAAATATTTGAACGGGACAGTTTTGCTCCGACAGTAGAAATGCATTCACAAATTTTTACTACCACACTTACACTTCTCTCACTTGCCTCGTCACTGTCTCTGATTTTTCAATGACAGTAACTTCGCAAGAGATTTGACATAAGCGGCCAGATCATGGCTGAACTAGTAAAGGTTGACGCAATAGAGCATTGTGTTGTTGTACTTTTTTTACTGTGTTTGTTCATATGGATCTGTGTTGAATTTGACGGTTAGTCATGAAAAAAAAACTAAATGCCTGTTGTTGGTTCACACAATTACAAGAAATCCTACTGCGTCAACCTCTACTAGTTCAGCCATCGGCCATATCGGTGACGTTTCATAGTAATTTGATAAATAAAAAGCAAAACATCGCAAACGACTTTACAAATTAGGAATTTTTGCTAATTTGAAAATTTTGCTAATTTCTATTGAAATATTGTTTGACAATACAAACATATAAACATGAATACATGGCTAATTTTGCAGAGTACATCAGTTCCATTGTAATTTGGAGAAGTAACACAAAACACAATGGCAAAAGAGCGAAGAAACAAAAAATCAGAGCACGAAATTTAACGAAACGACACTGTCGGCGGTTGCTTAAAACTGTACTGTCTTTATAACTGGCTGGACGCGTAATTCACACAAACAATTTTTCTCTTTGTGCCAACTAATATATATCTCAACTATCTTGTCTCAAACTGTCCCAAACTTTCTTTCTTCTTTAGCACTAATGATATTCAAAGATAATATAAAACCCTAGATGATGAAATATAAATGGTGGATTTGAAAGTCAAGGGAAATTTTCCAGATGGCGCAGAAATTGACAAATTTTCCTGAAAACAAAAACTTTGGAAAATCAAAAAACAATCAAACAATAACAATAGCAATATTCCATTCTATTATCTATATTTTATTCTCAAATTCAAACAACAGGATCGGAATAAAAATGATTTTGTGATTTTTCGTCGCTGCCATCTGGTAAAAATGGTGAGTAATTGAAGGATTGTAACGGATGAATAGCTACGCTAGGGAAGAAGCCAAGGACGATATAATATTTTTCCATTTCTATAATCAGAGGTTGGTATATAATAAAATTATTTGCAGTATGTAAATAAAAATAAATCTTTATTTCTAGATATGCTAAGATATTGAATAGTGGATAACCGATATTTTCAACATGATGGGAGGATATATTTTCAACAAAAGTGACTCCCAAGAGGCTCACCAGCTTCTCCAATTGTTGCTGACATCGTTATGGAAAATTTACTGGACTCATGTATCGAGAAATTGACTACAAAACTCAACATTTTAACAAAATATGTAGACGATTTATTTTGTGTCGTTTCAGAGGGTGAAATAAATACAATTTTTGATGTTTTCAACAATTTCCACACCAGTATCAAATTTACAATGGATAAAGAGTAAAGTTCCAAACTTTCCTAATTGGACACATTGGTGGTCGGGAGAGGGGAAAATTTATCAATTAATTGTATCAGAAACCAACGTCTTCAGGAAGAACAATCAACTTCCACTCGAAACATCAAAAACGTTTGATTATAAATACGGCGAAAAATTTAATAGACCGCCTTTTGACTATAAGTGATGTGGAATTCCACAGCCATTATATAGCCATTTTATTAGCAAAAAGTATAACTTTTTACGCACAAATTGTTTATCGATCTAATATTTTTCTTTGGGTTAATTTATATGAATTTTTTATGTACATTATTTTTGTTTGTGTGACTTCAGAAAATTTTGAAAATTTGTTCCAACATTTTTATATTGACATAATTTTTCAGAATTGTTATTTGGTTTTAATCGTTAAATAGTGTTTATATCTCCTGATGATGACTAGCGAAATATCGAGGAAAATAAATACAAGAACAGCAAATCTGACCTCAAGCTCGGAGAATATTGATTATTTAAGAAAAGAAATAAAAAAAAGGTCGAACAAAAGAATAAAAATAATAATAATATTCTTATAAGTGAAAATAAAAAAACAGCAGCCTTCGCAACGGACTGTCCCTGCAGGCTGTGTCAGAGACACGTCCATTAAGTTTAACGTAGAATACGCCATCCGATAAGACAGAACACATATATAACAATAAATGATAAATAAGATAAGCAAATTAATTTTTATTTTAATTTACTAAACGTCAACTGTCAGCTGCTGTCATTGTGGCATTGTTATTTTGCTTACTTGGCAGCACTTTCATTTAACATAAAAATGTATGAATTAATTTTTTCATATATTTTTTATAATTATATATCAATGTTAAATTCAAATTCACATTTAACATTTTGTTTCACTTAAATACATAAGTAAATATACGAAATTTCAATATTTCATCAATCAAAACAACAGCCGAAGGTTTGTGTCCACACTGAAACTACAGCATAGGTTGTGTTCACGCTACAAAGTCCAACACTCAACCAAACACCACACATATGTTTGAGTGTATGTGATTAAACAATTTTCATTTGAGAAATTTAAATATTAGGAAGATATCAACCAATATGAAATGTATATCAAACGAAAGATAACATCTTCATTTACCTACAAAAAATTTTTTAAAAAAAGTTATCTCGCCGTTTTCTCATAATCAATGAAATAAAGATTACAACAATAACAATCTGACATGACTCCCTATACCGTAAGGTAAGACGTATTCTACGCCAAAAAATGGTTTCCCGTTACATCCCATTAAGAGATTAGGGAGAGCTTCTCACAAACCAGTGGGCTGTGCGCGTTTTAGTTTACACTCACTGAATTGGACATACAATTTTACAGCGGTTCCAAATGGTATTTTTGAGAAGCTTTTTCATGGCTAAGTACTTGATAGTGTCGCCGTCACTAAGCGAGGTGACCGCCGTCGAAAGAAATTTAAGGCTGCACCACCGACGGCCATACATATATTATTGTACATATATATAAATATGTCTTTGCATGAATATAACTAATTTATTTAATTTAAATTGTATAAGTATTCTTTTATATCTACAAGGTGGCGCAAAAGTAATCCTCCTATCAGAAAATGCTATAAATTTTGCGATTGGTCCCTAATGTCAGTTCTGTGTTGACATTTGTGTAGTAAACACATGCGAAATACACGTTAATAAACAATGTTACGCTACACTGCTCCAGAACGCGGAATATTGCTGACTATTTATTTGACCAATAATCGGTCGGTGACTTTGGCACAACGTGAATTTCGTCGCAGATTTCCTGGCCGTCCAACGCCTACTGGTGAAACACTGCGACGTTTAGCCGCTCGCCTCGAAGAGACTGGCACAACACGAGATGATGCCAGGCGTGGCAGACCCCGGAGTAGCCGTTCTGCAGATAATATTGCTGCTGTAGCCGAGGATGTCATGGAAGCGCCGTCGACATCGACCAGACGACGTGCCACGCTACAGAGCAATGATCAACGAGTTCTTTTTGCCGCAACTTGATGAATTGGGATTGGAAAACATGTGGATCCAACAGGACGGTGCAACGGCACACACTGCACGTGCCTCAACCGATATGCTGAAGGATGCATTTCCCGGGCGCCTAATCTCCCGTTTTGGCGATTTGCACTGGCCAGCAAGATCGCCTGATTTGACCGCTCCAGATTTCTTTTTGTGGGGCTTTTTGAAGTCGCGGGTTTATGTCAACAAGCCTCAGACTCTTGCAGCTCTTAAAGACAATATCCGTCAAGAATGTGAGAACCTATCGCCGGAAGTTTTGGCCAAAGTGATGGGAAATGCCATAAAAAGGGCTCAAATGACAATCAACTGTGGCGGCGGCCATTTACATGACATCATATTCTCGACTTGATGTAAAAAAAATAAAAGACCAAATAAAAATAATCCACAAGAAGAATCAAAGTTTTTAATTTTTTTTTAAATTACAGCCAAAAAACATCGGAAGTTTACTTTTGCGCCACCTTGTATATTTTTAATTTTGTTTTTGTTTCTTTAAAATTAGAATTTTATAAATCATGAAAACATACGTTTCTTCCTTCCAATACACTGCAATCAATTTAATATATTCCTTCAGAATTGTATCCAATTAATTTACCCTGAACCAGGGATTCTTCCATTTTTATTTTTTTTTATAATTCCATCGCTAATTTATATTAAAGCGAATCTTATTTAATTCGCTTTAGCGAATCTTCAATGCGAATCGCTCATAATTCTAGAAGCGAGTCGTGAAGAAAATTTGCTTGCGAATCATTTAGGCTATTCGCTTTGCACCGTATAGATCCTCACGAACAGGGGGGATTCGCGTATGAATCGAAACTGATGATCACCACATTTATGTCCATGTTAAAGATGATACGCCGATAATTCTTCCGCGATCAAAAATGTTTGTAGGGAATTTTCGCAAATTTCCTGTATCTTATTTGAATATCAAGAACTTCGGTGAGATAGCAGCATTCTGACTCGACAACGTGTGTTAGAGTGAGACGAATATAGAGCTTGATGAATATGCATTAGTACTGAGTCGCTGTACATCATTAATTTGTGAAAAGAAACACAATAAAGGAATTTTTCTCCAGATTCTCAGCGTCGTTTTAATAAAATGTTTTACAAAGAGTGTACATAGCATTTTATAAAGAATTGTAAGTAAAAATTTATTTTCCAGCTGTTTTTAACCACGAACACATTTTCATTCACCAAGATTCTTCGCGGAATGTGTTTCAACAAGCGACAGGATAGCAGAAATACCTTAGTGTTTTGGAGAATAGAAATGTGTGTCCGTCCCAATTTGATAGTAACATTGTTGATAATTTTATCTGATCACTAATTCACTCATAGGAAAACGAGAGGCACATGTTTGGAGTCTACGAGAATCTGTCGCCGAAGTGATGAAAAATGCCATAAAACGAGCCCGTATGGTAATCAATTGTGACGGCGCCCATTTAACCGATATCATCTTCTCAACTTAACCAATAAAATTCTAAAGGTTCAAATAAACATAATCAAAAATCAGAATCGAAGTTTTTCATTTAGAAAAAAAAAATAAGAGCCAAACAACATCGGATGACTTCTTTTGCAACACCTTGTATAAAACCATGCTAGTATTTCGTATTGTCAACAAATATCAAAAGCGTTATTCTTTTCCATTATTTATATTCTATTTTTAAATTTAAACAACAGAATCGAAATACAAATGATGTTTGAGTGCTGTTTGGTCGCATCCAAGTGAAAAATGGTCGCACGGAAACAGCCTTTGCCCTCTGGTGAAAATGCTGATCAAGCAAATGAATCATCTATGGTTTTTATTTATCTATGGTAATACTAGAAAAAAAAACAAATACATGCGATTCAGAAACTAGTGTGGTGAGATATATTAACTGGGCATATTCGCCGTCTTGTCGCTGACAGTAAAATATACATGGACTTTAATGACCCTCTTTTGACTACGTGTAGAAAAATATATGTCAACGGATGTTATTGTCCAAAGCATAACAAATTCTGGGTCTATGCGCCGTACAGTGGGATTTCTTCATACAAGCCGCGGCAAAAATTAGAAGGAATCGAGCTAGGGCTTTGAAATTTCGCACACATCTCTCATATTGCTAAATTAGAAAAAAAAACAAGTTTTTGTTCCAATCCGCCCACAACTACGCCTGCCTCCCATATAACGTAAAATAAAAAATCGTTGTATTTTCCTCATTTTCATATCTATGTCAATAAAAATTACTTGCAGTGCTTGCATCTGAGTCCTCAATTATATTAAAAATGTAAGTGCCACGCCCAACGCCCATATACAAATTTTCATTTTTCAGTTTGTGATAGATGTAAATCAGCACTTACATCTATATAAATAACTAAAGCCTAATATGTAAGCTGAATATTTGCAAAAAAATTAGGGGGTCATAGTTTACCGTTTTTTTTTAATTAACCAATCATTCCAAATAAAAGTCAAATTTGTACTATAAAATTATCGAAATTTATTAATTTTTCAGCATTTCTCAGTGCATACTTTTAGGGATATGATATATAAAACACAACCAAACTTTAACTAACGTTTCTATTATCGACAGCATTAAAACACATATGCCTAAAAGTATACACCATTTTATATGGTGTTTTCTTCCATTTTCGTAATGAAATTTCGTGGCACTTTTATTATAAAATTTATAACTTTGTTCAACAGTATCAAATATTATGGGAATTTTATTTATGAAATTAAAAGAATACACTCCCACCTTTCACATTTTAGCAACCAGACCACAACGATCGATAACGACCACCTTATTTTAGTCCAAGAAAAACTAAAAACATTTATAGGGTGTTCACGAAGGACTGCTTATCAGCTCATGTGCTTATCTCGCCAACAACAAAATACATACAAAATCAATGTATTTTGTTGTTGGCAGTCCTTCGTGAACACCCTATTAGTTTTTTGAGTGTCACCATAAAAGCATGAATATATTTTAATCTGTTATTGTTATTCAATTATTTTTTCTTAAAACTTAATGTAGAAATACCATATTTTTCAAATATACATATTCCAAATCGATACTACAAAAAGAAGTTATGTTTCCAGCCCATTGAAATGCATGAAAATCTGAGGCAGATTACTGCAGAGTTTCATTTTGTTGACTTTACCGCGTTTTTTTTGTACAAAAACAAAATTTGTTGAAAAAAACTAATGATTTATTTCTCTTAATTAAATAATTCTCTACAAAACAGCATCATTAAATTTTTGATATTTGGCACTCGAAAAAGGGTATTTTTGCCGGCAAAATCCCTCTGTGCGCCGTAGAATATGAATAGGTATTCCTACCATATTTTCCTGTGGATGATATTTATATACTTTATTGTTGGAACGAAGTTCCTTATCGCACGTTGCGGGATGGGGGCTAAATGAAAAAAAATGTAACAACTTTTTTTAACAATATTCTGCTACCCACTATTATCAACTATTATGGGTAATTTTTATTTGGTTTGTATTCAGACTAACATATGTTGGGAAATTTCTTGTTTAATGGGAAGTTCTCTAGGTGTAGCCTGTAACCAATATTTAGTACATATATCAGTTTTGAACCCAATAAAAAGTAAATTTAGAAAAGCCAAAGTGAAAGAAGCTTAAAAGAAGAGCATTTTCTTAAGTAAGTACCATTTCTTAAAAAAAGTAAATTAATTTTCTCAAAACAAATACCCATTCATATTCTTAAACAAAGTACCTTTTCTTAAAAAAAATACATCATTTTAAAGATGTACCTTTGCTTAAAAAACCTAAATTTTCTTACAAAAGTACCTTTTCCTAAAACAAGTAAAAGTAAGTTTCATAAAAAAGTTAATTTTTCTGACAACAAATTGCCTCTTCTTAAAAAACTACATTTTCTTTAACGAGTACATTTTTTGTGAAACATAATAACTTTTCTTGAGATAAGTAAGGGTTTTTCAAGAGAGACGCTACAAAAGTAAATCGATAGGGACAGCCAACGACGCCATATTTTTTCCCGCCCTTTTGACATTTCTCTTCAGTAAGGTTTGCCATTTCATCATGGGAAGATATACGAGCCAACAACGAGTCGAAATTATTAAAATTTACTACAAAAATTTGTGGTCAGTGGCCTCAAATTTAAGAGGCCAACTTTAAGAGGCCTCAACAATCAGCGATGTGGCTCATTTCTGGCTGAATGGCTTCGTCAATAAGCAAAATATGCGTTATTGGTCAGACAGCAATCCACACGTAATCCATGACTCATCATTGCATCCCGAAAAAATTACCGTTTGGTGAGGTTTATGGGCCGGCGGCGTCACTGGGCCGTACTTCTTCCGTGATGATCAAGACCGGCACATTACTGTGAATGCGAATCGCTACCGTTTAATGTGTGGCCACAAGCCACACAGCGAATGCCACAATGAATTTATTGGAAACCAAGTTTGGTTAACGTGTTATCTCACGAAATGGCCCAGTCGATTGGCCGCCTTGGTCGAGCGATTTGACGCCGTTAGATTATTTCCTGTGGGGCTACGTCAAGTCTACGGTCTATGCCAACAAGCGAGCGACGATTGATGAACTTCGTACGAATATCGAACGTGACATTGCAGCAGTATCAGCCGATTTATGCTTGAAACCGTCGAAAATTGGGTTCTGCGTCTAGACTTCTGCAAGCGTGCCCGTGGTGGTGGCCATGCAAAAGAAATCGAGTTCCATACATAATGGCATCGAACGTACTTTCACAGGAATACGGAATTTCATTGGTATCTAAAACCGGTTATGTTTTATTTAAAAAAACCTTTGAAGCGCTCTTATTGAAAAACCCGATACCAACTCTCAAAAAATTACCTATTTGTGAAAAAATCCCATTTCTTAAAAAAAACTTTTCTTGAAAAAAATACCTTCTTTTAAAAAATACCTTTTCTTAAAAAAATTCCTAAAAAGAGTACCACTTCTTTAAAAAGTAAATGTTCTTAAAAAACTACTTTTTTGTAAAAAATTCATACTTTTTTTCTTTCATATAGTACTCGTACTTCTTCTTAAAAACACATTACCTTTTAATAAAACAAGTACCTCTCTTTAAACAATTAACTTTACGGGAAAATATAATATATATTCCTACAAAAAGGACCTAAAACTATACTTTTTTTAAGAAAAATACATTCTATAAAAAAAGTTTTTCTTAAAAAAAGTTTAGCATTTTACAAAAGGTATATTTTTTTAAATTATCGCATTTTTCAACGGGCACCTTAGGCGTGTGGGAACTAACTGGTACATAATACTTATATACTTTATAGCGAAAGGAACTTCGTTCTAACCGGGTGTTCCCTGACCACTCATGTAATATTTTTCGCAAATTTGTTTCTCACTTTCTATTTCAAATAATAGTATTTTCTGGAAGGTCCTCGTGTTACATTCAAATATAATTTCTCCTTCACCATTCTATGGCTCTATAAATAGGATATAGTTTTTTGAAATAGAAGATGTTTTGCAAATTCATCCTTATGATTCCTGGCAAAACGTGTAGCTATTTAAGACCTCGCCACAGATTTTCATCAGCGCTTTTTTGAATGCTGCTTTTGAAAAATGCAATCGAAAACTCATTTGAAACTAAATGCAATCGAAAACTCATTTGAATTGAGAATTTTCACTATGCAAGTGTTCGAAAAATATCGCAAGCAAATCACACAAGAAAACATTTGCAGACAACTTCTTTCCAGAGAAAGAAGAGAGAGAGAGAGAGAACCTTTTTTCACCATTATAAATGATGTATATATCTCTCTATTTATAGAGATATAGAATGGTCTTGGCCTCGAACAATGAAATAAAAAAGTTTATATTTTACAGCAAAGCCTCTTATGAAGAATCGAATAAACAACTTTGTAGCAAGTTTTTTTGTATGAGTTTTGTTTGATTAATTATAGTGACTAATATTTGAACACGAATTCTAATATTATCTATACTTTTTGTGAAATGCATCTTCCATTTCAGATGAAAGACGTTGGTTAACTCAAATTGGATAATATAACTTAATTTCTATAGTAAAAACTTCTATTTAGTAAGACCTATTCCTAATTTATCAATAACAGCGACAAATACTTTCCATGCATGATATTTATGAATTCTAATCAAAATATAGACCTTAATCATGAAATTTCCAATGCCTGAACTGATTTCCAACTAATCTTTCCCTTTGTATAGGTAACGGGTCCGCCAAATAACTTTTATTTTTTGAAAATGCTATAAAACAAACTACTGAATATTTTCTCAAATTTTTTTTTTTTTTTAAAGTACAATCCTTCCGGTTAATAATGGAAAATAATTTCATTCAAATGGCTACCTCGGCTGGCCATGCAGTAGCCTACACGATCGGTCCAATTTTTCAGCACATTATCGATTGTGTGCAGCTGTATTTCACCAATGGCTTCACGAATAGTGTCCTTTAAAGCGTCAATTGTCTCTGGCTTGTCGGCGTAACACTTATCTTTGAGGGCACCCCACTAATAATAGTCCAATGGTGTCAAATCGCAGCTCCGAGGTGGCCAAACGACATCAGCTCTGCGGCTGATAACGTTGTTGGCAATATCCTCCTCTTCAATTTTTGTGAACAAAAATTTGTTCAACATGGCCCGATCACAATCGCCATTGACTGTAACGGCCAGTCCTTGCTCATTTTCGAAAGAAACATGGCCCAATTATGCCTCTGGACCAAAATCCGCACCAAACAGTGACTCGTTTTGGGTGCATCGGCTTTTCAATGTATGCGTACGGGTTTTCTGTGCTCCAAATGCGACAATTTTGCTTGTTTTTGTTGACGCTTTAAAGGACAATATTCGTGAAGCCATTGGTGAAATACAGCTCCACACAATCGATAATGTGCTTAAAAATTGGACCGATCGTGTAGGCTACTGCATGGCCAGCCGAGGCAGCCATTTGAATGAAATTATTTTCCATTATTAACCGGAAGGATTGTGCTTTCAAATAAAAAAAAGAAATTTGTGAAAATATTCAGTAGTTTTTTTTATAGCATTTTCAAGAAAAGAAAGTTATTTGGCGGACCCTTTACTTTCTGGCATATGTCGGACTTGTCACCATTACAAGGAATTTAAACTTAAACTTTTAAAAAAAAATGTATACTATTTTCGAAAACAAAAATTGCTGAAAAGAACCATTTTCCAAAACAAAGACCATGGAAAAAAATGTAAAAAACCACCTAAGTGTTGGCTTGGTAACCCTAGCCACAAGAAATAACCACTAAAACTAGAAGTTCATTTTTACAGTATACTTTTAGGCAGTCGGTTGCACAGTGCTATGTTCCCATATAAAATTGGCCAACATAATAAATAAACTCATTTGACAATCTATGTCGTTGTTTAGCATAAACTCAATTACATTGTTGGTGCTTTTTGGACATATCTGACTAACGCCGGTCAGTGTGTGTTTTTGTGTCTTATCTTAGTGGAATTGGAGGTCTACTACTACTACCACATATGCATGTTTTCATGTTCACGGTCAACGACCCAAAAGGTGTTTGACACCCGAATAGAAGAGGAGAATAATGAAGAGGCGTTGACCACAATGACGACTACGTAATTTCGCGTCCAGCCAACTGACAGACGAAATAAAAACGAAATTAAACTCTCACACGTACAATGATAAATCAGTTCCAAACATTTTCAAAATGTAAAAATTTTGATTGTCAGTTATATTTTGGGGTAATTTGAAATATTAGTCAAAATTAAAATTAAAACCAGAAACGGAGTTAGAGTGTAAGTGAGCGTAAAGCCTTTGTGCGGTTGTGTGCGTTTCAGTTTACGTGAGTTCTTGTGCGTAATCATTGTAGCTGATGATAGTAAAGAACTTTGAGTTGAGTATTATACTTAAGTTCAATGACATCGCGATAGTTTTTGGTAGTAGCAGTCATGGCCACGCACTTACACATGCGCGCAGACATTTGTCTCACCTTAGTGTTGAACAATTCCAAACGCCTTCTGTTTTCAGCGCGACACACACACACATGCGCACAACAATTTTCACTTTTACCGGCCGGCTGTCTGTATCTTAACCAGTAGAGAAGAAGTACTTATACTACATACGTATGTATGTATGTAGTTCCCCTTGTTTGAATTTTCAGTTACTGTTGCGTTGCGTCTTCTTGTTCGTCTTGGACTTTTTGGTTTTGGTAAGAACATTAAGCAACCGAAAAAGGTCGTTGACCAAAACTGTGGATGGACGGACAGAAGGTTCGTTGCTCGATACAGAAAAAGTTCCCACTGATTGAAAAAACAACAGCACCAATCATTTGTTGAATGGTTTTATGTGGGGTGAAGGGGGCTATATGAAAACCGTTCGACGTAACGCAATGAGCCAATGATTACGGATGCAGAAGCAGCAGCAGCATTACGAGAAAAGGGAAATTCGTGCAGTTTCTTGTTTGGTAGTGACATCGAAATACTCGTATGTATACAGTCTTATGCCAATGAATTATGAACAGGTATTCAATTTAAAATTTTAATAATTGTCTTCAAAAAAATTAGTTTTTACGAATTCGAAAAATTAGTTTTTACGAATTTTTCCGAATTCCCTAAACTAGCCGACCTAACAAAGAAGACACAAATAAGTTGGGAAAAATTTTCCTTATTTTTCAACATAATCTCCTTTTAGCTCGGCACACTTTTTCCTGCGATATTCAATACCCTCGATACCCTGTTTATAGTAAGAACTGTCAAACTCCTTAAAAAAACCATCAAACGCAGACTCCAACTCTTCATTGTTGGTAAATCTATTACCATCGAACCATTGTTTCAAGTTCGGAAATAGAAAACAGTCCGAAGCAGCTAAATCTGGCAAAGAAGGTGCGCGATGAAACAGTACGAACTTTAATTTATAAATGTTGGCCATCGCAATACAGGCTGAAAAATAACGGCCCCATCAACATATTGCAGGAAACATCTACATGTTTGCAATCATTGTTTTCATGAATTGAAGATCTACTGCATTTTTGTTTCTTTGTTGTTTGTCTCGTTTTGGTTTTTAGCGGTTTTCAACAAACAAAGCCACATTTGTGTCACAATAGCAAATAGTGTAACCTATTAATCATTGTGTCTCCAACATGTAATATTGTATTGCAAACACAATGTGTTTGGACACAAGTATACTATATTTGCGGGAAGCTAAAAACACGTTATTTTTGCATCCAAACAACAAATAAATACAGGTTTTTAGCGTGCATAATCAATACTATCACAGAGTATCAGTTAACAAGATGAAAATAAATGGAAAATGAAAATAATTACAAAACCTCGGCTGTTTGCTCGCGTAACATTTTCGCCCAACCAGTCTTTCAGATTGCAGAAAGTGCAAAATTCATGAAAACTGTGCTTGCAAACATAAACATGGTTCCTGAAATAAAGGGGTTTTCAACAGAGACGCTACAAAAGCCAATCGATAGGGACAGCAAACAACGCCATATTTTTCCCGCTCTTTTGCCATTTCTCTTCAGTAAGGTTTGCCATATCATCATGTAAAGATATACGAGCCAACGACGAGTCGAAATTATTAAAATTTACTACCGAAGTTTGGAGTCAGTGGCCTCAATTTTAAGAGCGCTACGTCCAATTAAGTCTTTTCTGGCTGAATGGCTTCGTCAATAAGCAACATATGCGTTATTGGTCAGACAGCAATCCACACGTAATCCATGAGTCATCATTGCATCCCGAAAAATTACGGTTTGGTGCGGTTTATGGCCCGGCGGCGTCATTGGGCCGTACTTCTTCCGTGATGATCAAGACCGGCACATTACTGTGAATGCGAATTGCTACCGTTCAATGATAACCGAAAATTTTTGGCGCCAATTGGATAATATGGACTTGGAAGACATGTGGTTCCAACAGGACGGCGCCACAAGCCATACAACGAATGCCACAATCAATTTATTGGAAACCGAGTTTGGTGAACGTGTTATCTCGCGAAATGGCCCAGTCGATTGGCCGCCTCGGTCGTGCGATTTGACGCCGTTAGATTATTTCCTGTGGGGCTACGTCAAGTCTATGGTCTATGCCAACAAGCCAGCGACGTACGAATATCGAACGTGAAATTGCAGCAGTATCGGCCGATTTATGCTTGAAAACCGTCGAAAATTGGGTTCAGCATCTGGACTTCTGCAAGCGTGCCCGTGGTGGTCATGCAAAAGAAATCGAGTTCCATACATAATGGCATCGAACGTACTTTCACAGGAATAAAGAATTTCTTTGGTATCTAAAACCGGTTTTGTTTTATTTAAAAAAACTTTTGTAGCGCTCTTATTGAAAAACCCTTTAGAATCATAAATTATGCATTTGATCATGTGATGATCTTTAGCAATGTTATTGTGCATGAGCCCACGAAGGTTTCTGAGTTGTCGGTTCAGTGTTCTTGGAAATATTATTCCACCACGACTTTGCAATGGAACCCGACTTTCAGTGAAAATAAAATTTCAAGGCAAAACTCCGTTTGCCGGGTCAGCTAGTCAAAAGATAAAATTTTTCATGGAATTTCCAACTAAACTCTTCCCTGTGTTTGTCACTGAACATTTTTGACTTTGGCAAAAAAATTAAAACTAAAAATTCAAATTTCGGAATAATCGTCCGTTATTTTGCTGGGTTATACAAATTGTAGCAACAGAAATGTCCTAGTCTTTTAAATTTATAAATTTATGAGCATCTTTTTCAGGTACAAGGAAATCTGTGATTTTTATACCCTCCACTGTAAGTGATAGAGGGTATATATCAGTTTGTCATTCTGATTGTAACATATAGAAATAAGGCTTTGCGACCCCATAAAGTAAATATATTCTTGATCCTTATAACAACCGGAGTCGATATAGCCATGTCCGTCTGTCCGTCTGTTGAAAACATTCTCATGACTTCAATCGGCGATAACACGGTTTGGTTTTTGGCCAGAATGTTCCACGTATTCCTGAGCAGTTTGGTATTGAAAATCAGCGAAATTGGTCCATTGGAAAAAAATTTATGATTGGAAACGTAAAGAAACTCATAAAATTTTCACATTAATTTTTGTAGTTTTATACTAAACTACTCCTTTTGCCGTGTGGTGAATTTCCATGTTGAAAATCTTTGTTATTCTTTATAATAGGTAAGTACTTTGGAATGTTTAGATGTATTTCATGTGTTCATACATTTATATGAATTTTGTCACACTTCATCTAAGGTCGCTTTGGCCTGATGGGTAAAGGGTTGCGCGTTGGACTCTGAGGGTTGTTGGTTCAACTCTCGTCCCAGCTTGTTTTTTTATTTAACAGTTCTTCAAAAAATGCTTTTTTATTTTTAAAAAATGCTTTTTTATTTTACTTGTGAACAAGTAACTTATTTTTATTGTTTTTAAAAAAGTACATTTTCTTAAAAAAAAGTACATTTCTTAAGTACATTTCAAAGCACATTTCAAAGTACGTTAAGTACATTTCTTAAGTACATTTCATTAAGTACATTTCTTAAGTACATTTATTTTTAAGTACATTTCTTAAGTACATTTTTTCTTAAGTACATTTCTTCTTAAGTACTTAAGAAATGTACATTTCTTAAGTACATTTCTTAAGTACATTTGAAAGTACATTAAGTACATTAAGAACATTTCAAAGTACATTTCAGAGTACATTTCAAAGTACATTTTCTTAAGTACATTTTCAATGTGAGCATTTGAGCATTGTGAGCAAATGCATTTGTGAGCATTGTGAGCATTTGTGAGCATCCTGCATTTGTGAGCATTTGTGAACAAGTAATTGCATTTGTGAATAAGTAACTTATTTTTATTTTTTTTAAAAAAGTACATTTTCTTAAAAAAGGTCCTTTTTAAAATTTAATATTTTGCTGGTTAACACTAAGGTGGAGGGTATCAAAGATTCGGCACAGCCGAATTTAACACTTTTACTTGTTTTAGATAAATTTGTCTCTTATATCCGAAAAAAATTCTGATTACTGAACAGTTCAATTCTGTATCTGTTCAACCGTTTGCTGCTTAAAAGAGCTAACAAATTCTTGATAGAAGAAAAAAATCACATCTTTACTTTATAACATTCGTGAATTCGTTCGACTTTTCATATGTGTTCGCAATTACGTTCAATAAACTCAAGACGCTGAAGAAAAATCAATGAGAAAACTTTCATTTTATCCAAAGAAATGGCAGAAGCGGCGAATGCACTTTAGCAAATTTATACTTCAGCAACTTTAGCCGTTGTTTGCACCACTAAGCCATAACAATGGAAATTTGCTAAGAATTCTCTCTGGTCTAAATGCGATCACTAACCGACTCTACTGATACACAACAACAACATGTTGTTGCTGCTACCAAATTCATAAATACAAGTTAATACATATGTAACTATGTACGAGCATATATGGAGGAATATAGAGCCGACTTAGCCATAATTCGATTTAGTGGCTAAAATGTAAGACGCGCCAAATGGCGGAGAAATGCAATTGAATGGCTGGTGATGACGCGCTGGGTACTTTCGTTGTTACTGAGTGTTGGGGTGCATTCACAGGAAATTGAAAACGACACTCGACGATTGCGTTTTCTATGGTCTTTGGAAAACTACACACTCGTACAGACATATGCAGAAAAAGTAGAAGGAAGGTCTTTAGCATTTAGAAAATGAAATTAGATGATTTAAGAGACACACGAATGGAAATGATTGGTTGCGTCTGTGTATAAGGTAGGGGTGGTTGATTGGATATTTCAGCTCCACTATATTAACCAAGTTAGGGGTATTAATTTAAGGCCAGTATTCTGAACTTGATGGGAAACTCGCTAAATTGAGAGCCTCCCGAATAATACTGGGAAAATGTGAATTGATTTCCATAGGATATTGAGAAAATAATAATAAAAATTGAGACTATATCTCCTAAAATACAGAAATGCATCGAAAATGATGAAAATATCAAGAGTGACGTAGATCTGTTGAGAATTGCATCGAAAATGGTAAGAATATCCGGAGAACTGTGTCAGGGCTCTGAAATGATAAAAATATAAAAGACTTAAGACTGCAAGGTTTAGCCATCAACCACCCCATTGCCTTCACCCCACCCCATTGGTCGGTTGAAATGCTGCATGACAGCAAGCTGTCTAGTACACTTTGGCTAAAGAAACCCATTGTGATACCTGCAGTTTCCTCCATAGCAACTATTGACTAGTCGTCTAGCCAATTTGCCCTTTCAATGAATTTGTCTATAAGACCTACAGGAATATCCTGTAGGGCTATGGTGCTAACTAAATGTGTTCCGAATATCCTACTTCTCAGTCCTGCCAGAGCAGGGCAATCCAAGAGGAGGTGTTTCGTTGTTTCCTCGTCCTCTTCCATGCAGCATCTACAGAGAGTGGAGTTTCTATGTCCCAATCTTAGGGCATGTTTTCCTACAAAACAATATCCCGTAGATGTTCCTATCATTGTGGATAACCTGCCTCTCGGCAAGTTAAGTAGTTGCCTAGTCCTCTTCCTGTCCACCTGTGGCCAGTGGGCCCTGGCTTGTTAGCAAGTTGAAGTCAGTCTCCACTTGTCCTGGAACATATTATCGGCCCACTGCCTGATCTGCAAACGGTAGGTAGAAATTGGTATACTAACACCTTCTTTTGCCGGAGGAACCTGTGCCGTAGTGCCCTGTCTAGCTGACGCATACGCTACGCAATTGCCTGGAATGTCGCTGCGTCCTGGTACCCAGATGAGCCTGATGTCAAAATACTCTGCCATCACATTCCACCGTCAGGGACGAAGCAAACATGGCTTCCAGGGATTTTATGGCAGCCTGGCTGTCTGTGTAGATACATATTCTCCGGAGGGTTGTGACACTAATTTTCAGTAGTTCAGCAACCTCCAGTTTGGCGGTAATTTCCGCCTGAAATACACTACAGTGATCAGGCAGTTTGACGGAGATATTTACATTTAGGTCCGGTGAATGGACCCCATAGCCTACTTGCTCGTCCAACTTTGATCCATCCGTGATAAATCCGATACTACTGGTATCCCCTTCCAGTGACTTTTCCCAGGTATTCCTGTTCAGAATAGAAGTCCTTAGATTTGTCGCTAGTAGAAGGTAGGGGATACAGTAGTCCGTTTTTACGGGAATAGAGTTGATCCGGTGTAGTAATTCAGTGTGTCCGGAATGCCTCGATATCAAAGTGCCACAATCACCGATTCTCACCAGGGATGTCCCGGCTGCCGATTCGGCCATGATATCAGGAGTACAGATGTTCAGGATAACAATAAGTGCAGTAACTGTTGTCGTGCCCATTGCCCCACTAACGGAAATCAATGCTGATCTTTGAATTTTCATCAAGAAATTCAGAATATATTTCTTTCAGAGGGACCTCCATCAAACTACGATTCCATAGAGAAGTATTGGTTTGACTATTGCCGTATAAATCCACATGATGATCTTAGGAGACAGTCCCCAGCGTTTTCCTATCGCCCGTTTACAGCAGTAACGAGCAACATACGCCTTTTTCACCCTCTCCTCCACATTCGGTTTCCAAGACATTTTTCTGTTGAGAATTATTCCCAGTTACTTGACCTTTTCCGTCAACTGTAATTGCACCCCATTAACTGACGGGTTAAGTGATAGTCCATTATTAGCGGTCCAGTTCGAAATCAGACTAAGTAGGCTGGTTGTACGAATGCTAACTACATTGAGGTTTCTACCCGTACACATGACAGCAATATCATCGGCCTAGGCAAAGACCTGGCATTCGGCCCTGTCCAATTCAAGAAGCAGTTCATTGACAGAAGTTAACCATAATAGTGGTGACAGAACTCCCCCCTGCGGTGTCCCCCTATTAACGTTCCAAGCAATTGTAACACCACCCCATTCAGCTCTGACGGGCCTTCAACAATTAAAAATCAATAAATCCCAGTAAGATTGCACTTTCTAAATTTAGTGTCATTTTTTTGTGGAAGTGGCAACTCTGAAATTTGGCAGCTGTCACATATGTATTTTTATTCCGATTACACTGTGAGACAAACTTATATTTTTTCAAAATAATGGGGTTCTGTCAACGGATTCTGGTAGAATGGTCTAAAAAAAATATACGTGTATCGGCGTTTTGCCAGATCTGATCAGAATTTTTTTAAGGGCGGGTCAAAGTTTCCGCCCCTCGGAACTTTCCTGCAACATATCGGCATGCAAAATTGTGTGCTCCTTACTTCTGAGGTACAAACTATGTTCAGAAGTTTTATAGAAAAGATTCAGATAAACATTTTTGTGGAACAAATTAACCCTCTAACTGTCACACATATCCACAATTTTTACTTTTTTTTTTAAAAACTCGCAAAATTGCTCGAAAATGACTGGGGGCGTGGTCAAAATGTTTTACAAAAATGATTGCCACAAAATTTCACTATATGTGTCCGAACACTCGAAAACGCAAACTTAGCCCAATTCGGCACCGTTCGCAACAACTTCAAAAGATCTCCCTCCACCTTCATGCGTACAAAATTCAGCTTCCTCAGGAGCTCACACCAGTAGACCAAGGAAAACCCCGGCAATTCGTTCAGTGTGTAATGGGCCAAAGCGAAGTCAATGTAAATTTTTCAAAAAAGTCATCTTCTCCGATGAAGCGCATTTCCATCTGAATGGCTTCGGGAATACACAAAATTGCCGAATTTGGGGCTCAGAAAATTCTCATGCAATCCATGAGACGGCGACACTATCGAGTATTTAGCCATGAAAAAGCTTCTCAAAATATCGTTCGGAACCGGTGTAAAACTTGTAGGTCCCAATCAGTGAGTGTAGAACTAGAAAGCACACAGATCACTGTTTGTGAGAAGCTCTCCCCAATTACTTCATGGGACGTTATGGGAAACCATTAATTTTATTTAATCCTTGAGAAAAACATGCAACCACAACGAGCAACTCTCTGTTGTGGATTTTGGTCAGGTGGCGTGATTGGGCCTTACTTTATTGAAGATGATGCCGAAATTGCAGTGACTGTGAACGGCATTCGTTACAGGAACATGATAACGGAGTTATTGTAGCCTCAACTGGACAGCATGGATGTGGACGTCATGTGGTTTCAGCAAGACGGTCCAAGCTGCCACACCGCGCATGACACAATCGATGTAATGTAGCAATGATTTCCAGAACAAATTATCTCAAGAAATTCTGAGGTCATCATGCGATTTAATGCCGTGCGATTTCTTTCTTTGGGGTTTTGTGAAATCTCGGGTTTATGCGAATAAACCAGAAACAATTCCTGAGCTCAAATCTGAAATACAAAGCGTCATCGGTGATATGCAGCCACATCTTTGTGAAAAAGTCATGGAAAATTTGATGAAAAGAGTAAACGCCTGTCATCTGAACCGTGGGGGCCATTTGACGCATATTTTAGTCTATACTTCATCGGAACATATCTTGTTTAAAATCCAACAAAAAAAAAATAACAACTATCTCAGAAACTACGTGCTTTTATTTTAAAATGAAAAAGTGCATCCTCACTGATACACCCAAACAGACAGGATTCTGCATAAGATACAAATCAACATACATATACTCGTGTTCGATGTCTAATTATGGATATCCTTAGTGGGAAAATAAAGATTTCAGATGGAAAATTCAGGAGAGGATTTGTGGACATATCAGTAAAAGAGAAGTCTAGGGACCCAAGTATTGCACCCTGTCCCAATTTTTTTCAGATTCGGTTTCTAAGTGGGCATATCCATAGTCGCATAGGTAGTTCTCAAACGGAAAATTATGAAGCGAATTGGTGAACATATATGGAAAACGGGTCGTGTGACATCGAACACGGAGGTACAGTAAGTAGTTTAGAAACCCAGGTATCCAATCCTGTCACCACTTTGTTCAGATTAAATTTCTGAGTTGGTATATCCGTTGTGGAAAAATATAGTTTTCGTATGTGAAATTCTGGAGAGGATTAGTGGTCATATCTGGAAAAGAGAAGGGGTGACATCGATTATGGGGTTACAGTAAGTAGTCTGGGAGCCCAGGTCTACAACCCCCTTACCACTTTTTCCACATTCGATTTCTGAGTGGACTGATTCGTAGTGTGAAAATATAGTTCTTATATGGAAAATTCTGGAGAGGACTATTTGGCGTATTTTGAAAAGAGAAGGATGACATTGATTATATTGTAAGTCTAAGTCAGTAAGTAAGTCAACCCTATCCTTACCTCTTTGAGATACATTTTCTGAGTGGGCATATCCGTAGTGGGAAAATATTGTTTTTCAGATTGAAAATTATGTAGAGTATTAGTGGGCACATTTGGAGCAGAGAAGGAGTGACATAGATTATAGGGTTACGGTAAGTAGTCTGTGATCTGAGGTATACAACGTTATCCTTACCTATTTCAGATTCGATTTCTCAGTGGGCATATCCGAAATGGGAATATATATTTCTTATATGGAAAATTCTAGAGAGAAGAGAAGGGATAACATTGATTATGGGGATAAAGTAAATAGTCTGGGAGCCAGGTATACAGCCACATCCCCCATCCCATATTACTGATTATTTTTCTGAGTAGGCATAAACGGTAGGGGTGGCATCGATCAGGTCATGGAAATACAGTAAGTAGACCAGATATCCCACCCCGTTCCCAATATTGACAGATTAGACTTCTGAGTGAATATTTCCGAGGTTTAAAATTGTAGTCTCATATGGAAAATTCTGGAGGGGATCTGTGGGAATATCTGGAACACTAGAAAGTTGTTATCGATAGTGAGGACACAGTAAGTAATCAGTTAACCTAGGTACCCAACCTTACCCGCATATTTTATATATTAGATTTCTAAGTGGGTACATACGTAGTGGAAATT
This sequence comes from Phaonia tiefii, assembly GCA_963931995.1. Lineage (NCBI taxonomy): Eukaryota > Metazoa > Arthropoda > Insecta > Diptera > Muscidae > Phaonia > Phaonia tiefii. The sequence continues at coordinate 28,491,019 of OZ008369.1, forward strand.
GTAGTCTCATATGGACAAGTCATGAGAGCTGCAGTAGACAAAATTGAAGAGCCTTGAAAGAATTGTGAATGAATTTAATAAAAAAAGCAGTAAATTATTCTTAAAATGCCTCTTTAAAATCAATAGAAATGGGGTGGAAAGACGGAGGCAAAGACGTCGAAACATAAGTGCATTTTAACAAAAACTAATTTTCTTGAAGGGATTGCGAAGATCTTCTTACAATCGGTAAGCCAACATTTTCAGACATACAATTTTACACCGAATCCGATTAAGTTTACTCTGAGAAGCTCGAAACATTTACCAAATAGTAACAATTTGTCACGGTGATGTCGATAGCTCACAAGCTGAACAGTAGGGCAGGGTAACGATGTCTTTAGTTCAACCAATTAAAACCAGGGTTCGTATTTCGGGGGTAATGAGTTACCCTGGGTTTCCCAGGGTAACCCATTAGTATTACCGTGGGGAATGGGTAGCGATCATTTACCCATTACCCACAGGGTATGGCGAAAATAATGGGTAGCTACCCACAGAAATGAGGAATTACCCATCACGATTACCCATTAGCCTCAGGGCAAGAGGGAAAATAATGGGTAGCTACCCACGACGATGGGTAATGGGTTACTCAGGGGAACTCATCCCCATTTTTGATCGGAAATATCAAAAAATTAGAAAAAATAACACCTTAGAGTTTTCATAAAGTGGTCCAATTCGTATGCAAGAAGTTTTTTTCGAAAAATCGCCAAAATAAGAAAATCGCTAAAATAAAAGTCGGCTATAAATCGAAAAAAAGGTGATGCCATATTGGAGACATTTTTATTATTTTTTCGATTGGACGCACCGTTTTCGAGTTATAGCCACTTTCCACACACGATTTTTCGAAAAATAATTATTCCAAACGAATTGGACCACTTTATGGAAACCCCTTAGAAGCGCGCAAAAATTGGTTATTTTTTCGATTGGACGCACCGTTTCCCAGATATAAATATGAGGGCGTTTTAGCGTTTTTTTATTTGAAAAATTTTACTTTTAACGATTTTTAAAAAAAAAAGTGAAGCCACATTGGAGACACCCATTGGTTAAAGCCTCCGTTGGAGGTAAAATTTTTATTATTTTTTCGATTGGACGCACCGTTATCGAGTTATAGCCACTTTTTTATTTTAGCGATTTTCTTATTTTGGCGATTTTGCGAAAAAAAAATTCTTCTTAGCATTTGCTTATTTGTATTTGAATTTTAAATTTTTTATTTTATTCTTTTTTTCCAATTTTTTTAAATTATATTTTTATTTAAAACAAAATCTTATATTATAAAAACTGTCTTTGTCTTAAACTATAATAACAAACTACTTGTGTGCACATAAATACTGTTACAACATTGAACACACCCATTCCAATACTAGAATTGAACATACCCTATTATTACCACATTGTTTATGAAAGCTACCGCTATAGTCTGTAACAGGAATTCAAAATTGCTCCAGCTCCCAACAAGGAGTGGTCAGATAATGAAACCCATACCTCTGTTATAGCGTATTTTATGTGTAAAATTAAAAAAGGCGATAGTTTCAAAACGCTCCACCTGCTCGGGATTAGTCGCATGTTCTTCTACGGGTACATAAAGAACTGTTTGAGAAGACTGGAAATGTCAAAGGCCAACACTGGTCGGACAGTCCACGAGCAGTTAGAACGCTGTTATCAAGTTATCAACGCCATCAAATCAATATTCAATGAAATCCGCTCCGAAAACAGAAAATCTTGGCTCGTGAGATGAATACCAGCCAAAAGTCCATGAGTCGAATTATTAAAAAAGACTGGAATCTTGGAGTTTTCTGCCGTACCGCGTATTTGTTGACTGCAGCTGCAAAACTGATAGAAAAATTCGAACGAAAAATCTTGTTCACCGATGAACAAATTTTTACCGTGCAAGAAAAATATAACAAGCAAAATGATAGAATGTATGAACGGTCATCATCATCCTACGGATCGAAAGGCGTCATCACCCATCTGCAGGTGGGTTGTGTCTTACGATGGGGTCACTGACTTGAATTGCTGCGAACAAGAGGTCAAAACATCGGTTAAGATTACCAAGAAAGCAGAAGTATTCCGCGCCGTACAGTGGTTCAGAATCAATTTCCATCGGTCAAAAGTCAATATCATTTGATCTAGTAAACATCTTTAAGTTCTGTAAAAAACTGATTGTAGGGAAGAGTCAAGGATTATTGCGATACTGAAATTTATCAAAAAGAAATCGTTAGTATTACTAAAACTGTTTTTATTCCTGAATACTAATAAAATTCGCCTTAATCACAAGAGTTTACCAATTTCATAGTCACTGAGGTGCATTTTTTTTATTTTATTATTCACACGAGTGCGAGAATCTGTCGCCCGAAGTTCTCGCCGAAGTGATGAAAAATGCCATAAAACGAGCCCGTAGGTAATCAATTGTGACGGCGCCCATTTAACCGATATCATCTTCTCAACTTAACAAAACAAACGCAGCAGATCTTCAATTCATGAAAACATAAATATACACATTTCTTGCAATATGTGACTGGGACAGTTTTTTTCAATGATGATGGTGAGTCGATGAGGAACAATTGAAGGCGAACTTTATCACAACGTACCCTTTAGGCCTTTATAGCTATTGTCTCAGACTGTCCTTTCTTTCTGATAAGTAAAATCAAGTGTTTGTGGGTGTAATACTTAAATCGGAGAAAATCTGCCATGTAACTCCCAAGGACTATAGAATATTTAGTCATTCGAACAAACCAAAAATTCAAATTTCAAAATTGCCGGGTTTTTTGATACTCTTGTATTAACTGCGTGACATAGTCAATTGTAAATTACACTTCACAATTCAAAACTTCTAATAGTCAGCTGAGATCCATAACTTAAAAGACAATTCCCATATTTCACTGTAATCACTTTTTATTCGTTACTCATAGAACTGAAAAATAATTTGGACAGTTTAGATTCACTGTTGACTGTGTTTATATACATATCTCGTGAATTCAACTAACTTATAAGCAAAACTCGTAAATTCTCGATCATTAAATTAATTCCGATTTTAATTATATTTCAAAACAAATCGATATCACGTTTCTTCTCCCAATCGATTCCTTATCGACACAATCTATGATTTACTAATAGATAATTTTTGTCATTTTTTCTCCGCACTCTCTTTCCTTCCACATTCTCTATTCAGTTCGAGCCCTCTGTTGATCAAGTCGGCTAAAGTGTGTGCGTATACATACATACATAGATACATATTAGACCGACTCATAAAAAAAATTACATGAGGTGTCAGGGGACACCCGGTTGGAACGAAGTTCCTTTCGCTATATATTTTGTATTAGTTAGTTCTAACACGTCTAAGGCGCCCGTTGAAAAATACCATAATTTAAATGAATCTTTAAGAAAAGATACTATTTGTAAAACGATAAACTTTTTTAAGAAACATTTTTTTTTTATAGAATGTATTTTAAAAAAAAATAATATTGTTAGGTCCTTTTTGTAAGAATATGTATTATATTTTCCCGAAAAAGACCTTTTTTAAAGAGAGGTACGTCTTTTATTAAGAGCTGATGTTTTTTTTAAGAAAAGGTACTATTTTTAAGAAGAAGCATTTTCTGTAAGAACACTATGAATTTTTTTTTTACAAAGAAGTACTTTTTTTAGGAACACGTAGTTTTTAAAGAAGTGGTATTATTTTTTTTTTTGGAAAAGGTTATTTTTTTAGGAAGATATAATTATTCTTATTCTTTAAACGAGCTTAAGATCTTTTATTTGTTTTGCTTATTTATCTCCAATATTTCGTCTCCACACTGGGCGACTTCTTCAGGGAGCAAATATTATTAGACGAAATATTGGAGACAAATAAGCAAAACAAATAATAAGATCTTTTATTTGTTTTGCTTATTTGTCTCCAATATTTAGTCTAATAATATTTGTTCGTTTAAAGAATAAGAATAATTTCAATTGAAGATCGTGGAAAACTTTATATATTAGAAAATATAATTATTTTCAGAAAGGCTACTTATCTCAAGAAAAGAAAAGAAAGGTATTATTTTATTTTTAAGTAAAGGTACTTTTAAGGAAAAGAATTTTTGTAAGAAAAGGAATTTTTTTTAAGAGAAGGAATTTTTTTTTTGAAGAAAATGTTATTTTTTACGAATTAGATAATATTTTCAAGAATAGGTATATTTTTAAGAATAGGTACTTATCTCCAGAAAAAAACGTACTCTTTAAAGAAGAGGTAGTTTTTTAAGAAAAGTCAAGTTGTTTTAAGAAAATGTACTTTTCTAAGAAAGAGGACTTATTTAAAAAAAATAATTTTTTAATGAAAAGGTACTTTTTTTAAGAAAATTTACTTTTTTAAGCAAAGGTATTACTTTAAGATAGGGTATTTTTTTTAAGAAAATGTACTTTGTTTAAGAACATGAATAGGTTTTTTTTTGAGAAAATTTACATTTTTAAGAAAAGGCACTTATTTAAGAAAATTGTATTTTTCAAATTTCTTTCACTTTGGCTTTTCTAAATTTACTTTTTATTAGGTTCAAAACTAAAATACAAAGAAGTTGCACGCTTTTTAGGAAGGGTTACTTATCTCAAGAAAAGATAAGAAAATGTATTATTTTATTTTTAAGAAATGGAATTTTTGTAAGAAAAGTTTTTTTTTTAAGAGAAGAAAGGTTTTTTTTTTGAAGAAAATTTTATTTTCTTAGGAATGGAACTTTTTCAGAACTGGTCCTTTTTCAAGAATACGTAAATTTTTAAGAGTAGGTACTTATCTCAAGAAAAGTTATTTTGTTTCACAAAATAGGTACTCTTTAATAAAAAAAGTAGTTTTTATTAGAAAATTCAATTTGTTTTAAGAAAATGTAATTTTTTAAGAAAAGGTACTTATTTAAAAAAAAACTTTTTTTTTAAGCAAAGGTACTTTTTGTAAGAAAATTTACTTTTTTTAAGCAAAGGTACTTTTTTAAGATAGGGTATTTGTTTTTTTAAGAAAAGGTACTTTGTTTAAGAACATGAATAGGTATTTCTTTTGAGAAAATTTACTGTTTTTAAGAAAAGGAACTTATTTACGACAATGTTATTTTTTTCAACCGCTTTCACTTTGGCTTTTCTAAATTAACTTTTTATTGGGTTCAAAACTACAATATATACTAAATATTGGTTACAGGCTTCACCTAGAAAACTTCCCATTAAACAAGAAATTTCCCAACATATGTAAGTCTAGACACAAACCAAAGCAAAAGTAACCTATATAGTTGATAATACTGGGTTGTAGCATAATAGTGTTAAAAAAGTTGTTTAATTTTGTTCTTCATTTAGCCCCGACCCGCGTCGTGCGATAAGGAACTTCGTTCCAAAAGTTCGTTTTGTTCACCCCTCTGAATATACCGTGGTTTGTTGCATGATGATTCCCAAAATATTTCGTGTCTAGCATTAAGATTCTGATAGCTGGACCATTTTTTAAAAAGGTATTTTCTTTAGTTTTTCAAAGAAATTTGTACCTTAACTATGGGAAATGTATATAATATTGGTATCATATGAAAGGTTTTTTAAGGTGCGTCTAACGGTATATAAACCATGCCAAAGCATAACCTGACACATCCCTTTTTCAGGGATATTCTGGGAAAAAATATCATTCTTAAGTTTTTAGTACGAAGATTTTTCTGCTTTAAATGTCAGTTGGACATATTTTAATCTTTAATCGATTTAAATAACTACGTGCTTCAGCTTTTTTTTGAAATTCGCCCTAATTCGCGTTTTACCAAAAATTCAATACAGTGTGAACATTTCGTTCAAAACAGGGCAAAAT